>BSBM01000321.1:19427500-19805000 GCA_027924585.1 Larix kaempferi
TAAGTTTGCAATAACTGCAATCTTTGCAGGGTCTACCATCAATCCTTGCTTACAGACAATGTGGCCAAGTAAAATTCCACAGGGCACACAAAAAATACACTTCTTCAAATTCAAGGATATTTGATGTTGTCGACATTTTTCTAGCATCATACGGATATTCGCGCAATGATTTTTCAATAGACCAAATACAATCCAATCATCAAAATACACTTCTAGAAACTTGTGCATAAAATCTTTAAATGTTGCAACGATGACTCTAGAGAATATGTCAGGTGTGTTCTTCAGACCAAAAGGCATGACGGTGTACTAGAATGACCCCCATTCTATAGCAAATGTCATCTTATGCCTATCCGTAGGATCAATCCTGATCTGATGGTAACCAGAGAAACCATCAGTGAAAGAATATGCCTCATTTCCTCCAACGTTATCAAGCACCTTGTCTGTGAATGGAGTAGGAAATGGGTCATGCATGGAAGCATCATTCAGTTTTCTGAGATCCACACAAATCCCGATCTCGCCTTTTTCTTTCTTGTCTTGAACAACCATGGGGATAATCCATTAGGATTCTTCGATCGGTTCAATGATTCCCGCCTCTAGCATCCTATCTAGCTCTGCGCGGACTTTTTCCTTGTAGCGCGGATTTAGTCTGTATGGCCTCTGCTTGATAGGCTTAGCACCTAGCTTTAAATGTATTTTCATGACCCCTAGGTCTCCCAAAATTCCTTTCATCTCTGTAAATTTGGTTGGAAATAGTTCCTGATACTCATGTAAGGTATCTACGATCTCTGCAACATTCTGATCGTCCCAATATTCTCTTATTGATGCGAACGTCGGCTCTTTGTTTGTGCCAATGTTCACTTTTTGTGTTTTTACTGGTCCAGTCATGTTTGGGATTTCTAACGGAGGTCCTTCTACCTCACGTGCACCTTCTAACTCTGGTATATTTATGTTGCGTGGGTCATCCTCATCGTCTTAATTTGTATCATTGGTATCTTCAGCTAAGTTGTAACACTCGGTAAAGTGCCCTTCATGTTCCTTCCATTCTGACTGTAGGTGCGCAGGAACGCACTCTATCCCAAAAAACTCCTGCAATGTCATGTTTTGACGAGGGAAGTCATCCTAGAATATGCGCTTTTTTATTAGCTGTAATTCTTCATGGATTAATGGAATTTCATCTTCAAAACTGAAGTCCCTCTGGAAGTTCGCAATGAGCAGTTCCCAATTAGTGAGTTCACTGCGTAGCTCTAGGTCGAGGTACCATTTTTCTGGGATACCCGCATCCAATGTATGTACTAATAAATGTACCCATTCTGTAAGTGGTCTTTCCACCCATGCCTTTGAATAGACTTCAATATGCTGACTAGGGTCTATCTGTCCATTATACTTTTCAAAGGGTAAAGTAACCTTTTCGGCGAACCGGATCTGCATCTTAGTTCTGCATTGATCCCAAGTGGTCAATGTTTTCTTATGTGCATTCCACCATCTGGCAGGTGTATCGCGCAATGCTATATCTAAAGTTGATAGTCTATGCTCATCTGGTATAGCTGCAGTATATTCCCTTATGAAACTATAAACATTAGTAGAACCATCATCTGTGGGAATCTAAAACTGACCTAGAGATTTCCAATTAGACCTAGGTTCTTTGCGGTTCTATCTTTTGACCAACAAAACCCCTTCGCACCAGCCCTTTCGGCAACAACCTGCGAGCAAGTTGAGTTCTCACCCGAGGTGTATCTTATGGGGTATTACGGAATCAAGTTTCCACAGTAAATGATGAGTTGTTTATATGAACAAGCTGCGCAGCACAGGATAGAAGGAGTACAATGCGAGGCAAAGTGATGCGGTATGCAGTAGGATCTACGCTGCGAGTAGTACTGCGCAGTGAAGGAAACACTACGGGCCTCACTAAAAGAATTCTTACTGCTGCGGGCCTTCTATTGGAACTGCGAATCAACCACACTTATCCCCTACTTGGAATATTTTGAAAATGCTAAGGCACTGAGATGAATATCACCCATCCATCCATTCAAGCACTTACTAGTTATCTTTCTAGCATTCATTCAGGGACTTAGATTATTACAATGTGGACTAAAATGATAGATGCGACTAACTGTGTTGCGTTTCTTCACCGTGTTTAAGAAAGTATTTAAACTTAAATGACTGATTCACGATCTTAACATAGAATTGAAATGTTTTCCATTCATTTGCTTCCTTAGAACTTAGCATATCATTCCCAAACTTCTCTTATTGGTAAATGCATATCAAATTTCTCCTATTACAGCATGCAAGGAAACATTCAAGCATTCACTCTACATAAAATACAGATAGTCATTCGTTCATAAACAACATCGCATAACACAGGATTTAACGTGGTTCACTTCCCCGGATGGAAAGCTACATCCACAAGAACGGTTGGTAATATATTTCTTTCAAAAAGGGATGGTCTGGGACAGAATCATCCACTTCAATAGCATTAAATAAATCTGTAATTCTTTGTGAAGTTTCAGTTACTTCCTCAATCACAGGCACATAAGAATGTACCTCATCTTCAACATCACTGTCACTAATATTGAAGGTAGGGATTTGAGATGCAGAAGTCTGAGTTTTCTTCCTTTTGGTTGGCTTGGTGACATCTTGAGTAACTGCAATAGTCACTTGAATATCAGTAGTAATCTTAGGAGCTACAATTACTTAAGTGTCTAGCATCGAAGTCATCTGAGCTAACTTCTGCTTTGATTATTGTGATGCTTGCATCAATACCTTCGATTTTCAAAAGTCTCTACCTCTTAAGCATCTTCCATGAGACCTTTGCCTTTATCCCCTTTACTGCAGGTCAACATTAGTGGAGCAGGTGCTTTTTGACCTTCTTTCTCCTCTCTATCCTTTCTTGCTTGCTCAATGAGGTTTAGTTCCATTACTCCGCAACTCAAAACCATAGTCTTAAGTTCATGTTGATACTGCATGATATGGTTATGTTTATCTTTACTCTCAGCCCTTGCCAAGACTTCATCAAAGGTATTTACTCCCTAATAGATGGAGTCATCAGGAATCTCTTCATGAACAAATCCACCCTTCACATGGTTGTGCTTGAAATGGGCATCTAGAAAACCTTTAGGATCATGTCTTCTTTTGGTCACAGAACCCAATTTTAAAGCACCAATTTTGTCACCCAACACTATATCCCAAGTTGAATTTGGGATGGCCAATGGCCCAAGGTTCAAGGGGAACTTAGGCCACGCCTTCCTCTTAGGACCACTTAGCTTTAAATACACACCATCCGTAACAGTTTGATAGGAAACCTCTTCAATGACTAATCTGTCAGGAACTATCCTTGGTAGCAGATGAATAGTACTGCCTCCCCAAACTCTGACATATGAGAGGGATTCACACACATACCAGTCACCAATTGAAGCAATGAAGGTTCTGGCATCAACTAAGAAAGTAGGAGCCTGTTCTCTAAATATTTTGAAGTAAATACTTCCAAAGAAGTGATCGCAAATGTCATATATGAAAGGCATATAATTGTTCTCCCATAATGCTGAATGATAAATATGGACAGGAGGATCTGATGGAGTCCAATTCCATCCCATGTTCGGATATTGGAATTCTACACAAAATATATCAATGACAAAAGCTAAAAAGAAGAAATGTGGCTTCTTCACAACCGGTGCCTTCTGATATGCTTGAATGGTTGTTTTGAGTTTAAAAGACAAGATTGACGCGCAAGGGAACGACTCACCAGTCATTAGAACATGATGGGATACATGATTCCACTCATCTTTAAATATAGAAGAGTTTGGGAGACCATAGAGTCTACATAGCATGGAAGCCAATAGGGAATAAGGTTCTCTAAACTAGGAAACCGAGTACAAGTTATCAGCCCTATGGATGAAACTGTTAGGTTTATTCATCCATGACTTCAACATTTCGTTGAAATTGTACCTGGTCTTAGAAGATTCCATGAACTCAATGTTAAGGGGTTGCATAGACCGTTTAAGAGCATAAGCTATGATGAAATCCTTAGGGAGGAAGGTAGCCAATTGTGACCCTGCACTGTCATTAAATGACCGGTCTTTAGTGTTAGCATGGTCCACAATCCATTTAACCGCATCAGTATAAGGCAAGATAGCGGGTCTGTAAGCAATGGCATGAAGCTGGGAATCCCTAATTTTATCATACACCAGCTGTTCATTCTGAATGTCTCATAGGTTATCATTATCGAAAATTGAATAGATTATGGACCAGTCTAGCTAATAGGTTTCAGTGATTTTATTACTAGTGTCCGAGAAAATACCAAAATTTGGGTATTTGTTCAGGAAATCCTTCTGAGCAGTTTTACAACGTGTATTGCTTGACATGTTTGAAACTGAAGGTTTTCTGATAAACGAATGAACAAATATAAAAAAGAATTCAAAATCTCGAAATAGTAGATAACTGAATAAGAGGAATGAGCAAAACCAACATGTTTCAGCTGAAAGTAACAGGTAATAGACACAGTAAAAGCTTCGCATTAAAATTAAAGTAGGAAGGTAATTTTCGAAACTAAAAATGACAAGGAAAAATAGGGAAAATCACATATTTATTGCTTTTCGACGGGCCAAATCTAGACCGTAGGATGAAAATGAATCAATGACTAAGATTAAACCTTGCGGGATGTAGGGTCAAGTTGCGGGAGTTTTATTTTGGAACTATGTACATATTTACCCCAATCCTTAATCCACAATTGCAGGTCGAGGGTTGCGGGATCGCAACCTAAAAACCAATAATAAAAAGGTTTTCGCAATCCACAAATGCTAGTTGCGGGATGTAGGAGCACAAACAACCTTTTATAATCCAAATAATATTTCACAATCGGCAATTGCGGGTTGTGGGGCCACACAACACACCTTATTACTTGAACCACTTTTCCGCAATCCGCAATTAAGGGTTGTAGAATGAAAAGTTCAAAAGATATTTACAAAGTATTCCCGCAATAAGCAATAAGCGGGATTGCGAGATGAAAATTACTTGGTGTAAAAACTCAAAGCTTCCTGCAACTTCACAAAAACAGTCAAAAAATGAACAAACTAAACTCCATTTAAATCACCCAATGTAATCTCATCCACGGGATCAAGACAAATCGATGGTTAAAACTTTAACATGCAGGAAGGAAAAGAAAGGTTGCGGAGTTTTATTTCATAAATTTTCTAAATTTTAATGTGAAAAAATGAATGTATAAAATATTCAAGTCATTGTTAGAATAACAAGTCAATCAGCTCAGTTATAAGATATAAAAATGGTTTGTCCCGACACCCATTTTCCGACATGAAGGATCGCCCGCCCCTTGTTTTCATACTTAATGGTGAAAACTTTATCCAGCAATTCATCTATATCCATAATGGAGAACACAAGGATTGAGTGACCCTTCTTGTAGTGTCAAAATATTATGAAAAGAATATTGGTAATAAGAAGGGTTCACCGACCCTTATTGTATTGTGGAACTATTATGAAAATAATGTGGGGAATAAGAAGGGTCGGCCAATGCTTCAATTAGGAGGGAATTGTAACAATAGAACACATTGGAGAAAGAGCGACCGCTCTTTCTCTGAGAATATTTCCATTTTCCAGCAAAGTCTTTAAAGCAAAACGTCTATAAATTTCATTGGTAAAATGTTGATATCTAGTATCCTAGGGTGACACGTGGAACAATCATATTGTGCCACGTGGCATATTTGATTTGGAACATTGAGTATAGCAGGGCCACAGAGACACGGGAAGGGCCACCATCGCCTTTTCCAACAGAGACGGCCTGGACCGGGCTTCGACTTACAATCGCGTGCTGGATCTAAGAGAAGGTGGCATTGAGATTAGCTAGACGTTTGTCCAGTGCAATGAGCTTGGTCCTAGTGGCCAGCATTTTGTTTCGAGTAGAACCCCAATTTCCCAGCATGTCATCCAGAATCTTCCCCAACATATTCTTCATGAGCCAGTAGTGATTTATTGAACCACCATTGGAGCCGGAGGCCAAGTGATCCGCCACTATAATGGATAATACAATAAGGAATTCAGCTATAGCCATAATGGCTAATACAATAAGGATCGACTGACCCTTCTTGGAGTTTCAAACTATTATGAAAATAATATGTGGAATAAGAAGGGTCGGCCTACCCTTCATTTAGGAGGGAATTGTAATAGTAGAACACCTTGGAGAAAGAGCAGCCACTCTTTCTCTGAGAATATTTCCACTTGCCAGCAAAGTCTTTAAAGCAAAACGTCTATAAATTTTGTTGTTAAAATTTTGATATCTAGTATCCTAGGGTGACAGGTGGAATGATCATATTGTGACATGTGGCATATTTGATTTGGCACACTGAGTATAGGGAGGCACTATTTTTTATTTGATTTGGCACATTGGGTATAGGGAAGTTATTAATGTGGGTTTAACCACAACACAATCAGGAAATGGAAATTCACTCATAGTAGTTTTAAGGATTAGGCACATGCAAGATTACCCCATAGCTAGAATGCTAATTCAAAAATTAACATGAATTTATTAATTTATGTTAATCATTTGTAGAAATAGATAAATGTTTTAATTAAATAAATTCACTTAAAACATAAAACACACACAGATCATGAGTAAAGACAAATCCAAACTATAGATCAAACTAATCAAAGGTAGGAGGCAGGATATGATTAAACATGACAGTGCTTTGCAAAGAAAACTAATCAGAGGCAGGATAGCCACCCGCTCACAGTCAAAGAGATTTTGTTTGGTGATTAAAGAAGAAGATATGAACAACCCATCAATATAGAGCTTATGATAATGAATTCTATACCTACTTTAGCAGAAAATGGTAGTGGATGCTAGAAATGAAAGAAGCATAGCATAATATTTATGACTTATGTCCCGATAAAACACTTATCCAAGCATGAAAAAGCATAACAGTATGAATTAAACAATGATAGAAACATTCACATAAGAGAAGAAGTAAACAGACTGTAAGACGAATAACACATGAATCTCTGATAGAAAACCTTGCTCAGCCTAGCCAGATTTTATTAAAATATATCACAGAGTGCTTAATAACACAGGGAATTCACGAGTCCAACAAAAGTTTCCAACCCTTTCTCCTTCTATTACATTTCTTACATAGATGCTCAGAGACTTCCAGCTCGAGCTGCCTCAACAGGAAGTTGTTACAATGTAGGTGACACCTATTCGAATAGGTTCACCACCCTCATAAATTAGTTACAACAAAATGACAATGCTGGTAAAACTGGGTCAATTGCCTTTTACAAAATTACTGAGCATTTTTACCGAAAGACAACAGACTCTAACAAAATAAACAAAATGCTTCAGCAAATATTTCCTCCATGCTGCTATCCCACGATCATCAAATCTTCAATCGTTCAATATTAGCTTTCCCTTCCCATATTTGTCAATGAGCTTCCATAGCTTGGCAGCTGGCAGCTCTGAGGTGGCCAACTCCTTCATTAAGACTCAGATCTCAATGTGGTCCCTATAAGAGTAGCTTTGCAGATGTGCACTAGCCTCCTTGAACATCATGCTTAACTCAAAATCCTTTACCATTTTCTCCACCACTGTCTTCCTTGATAAAACTGATCCATACCTGTAAAATCATTGAAATGCACTTTACATCCTGCCAATTTCTTCTGATATTCTTCTTCTATGAGTATTTTTCCATCCTCCTCCCAAAAGAGAGGTAACCCTTTCTTGAACAAAGGGTCAAACATGTCATTGAAATACTTGATCTGTTGTGCCATGACATCTATTTTAGCTTGAATAGCCTTTACCTACTGGTGCTTGTGCATCACGTTTTTGGCTCCAATGATGATGGAAACCCTATCTGTTACACCAGTTGTCTTGACCTTCTCCTCAGATAAGCCGTTGAAGAATTCAATGGCATTCTCAGTATACTCTACAGGTTTTTTGTTCAATTTCTCATTTGCTATTGTCACACTACTCTTGGCTAATTTTATCATTGTTTCCTTGTCCAAGACAAAATCGAGGAAGGGCCTCTATTTTCCTGCTTCTTCAATAATTCCATCCCATATGACCTTCCTAGCCTCTAGTAAGGAAGTCCTCCCTGTAGCTTGTCTTTCCAACTCATCAAATTTACCCTGCAACTCTTGGTTCTTGGCTTCCCATGCCTCCTTTTCTCTTTTTGCATTATCCTTCAGGGTTTTCAGATTCACATTCTGCTTTTTTAATCTTCTTATTTCCATGTCTTCCAAACTAGCTTCGGCTATAGCCCCTACCAGGGAGAAATCACCAGCCTCTATGGATGGTGTGGCCATGCTTTCTACTTCTTTCTCTTTCTGCTACAGTCTCTTATCAAGCTCTTCCACTCTAGCCTTCAATATTTTCTCACTTGCCACCATAGTGGCTATATCTATCCACCATTGTTTTTCCTTCACTTCAAGCTTCAATAGCTTGGCCCTATAGTCTGTCACGTCAGTCTACAACTTCTCCTTCTTTTCCTCCAGTTCTATTAGCTCAAAGACTGCTACTAACTGGGTAGAGGGGATTTTTAGCCCCTTTTCAGCCACTATGGGTGTGTTCCCTTGTGTCAATAGGGAAGAGCTCTCAGGTGTGTCTATTTCCATCTAGCTCCTGCTAGGACATTCCAATAAATTTGCAGCTTCTTCCATGCTTGGAAGTTCGATATGCATAAAAGCCTTCCTGTTTCTTTCCTTCCTCCTGTTGGAAATGATGCGGTGGGGATCATAGTTTAAGGGTGCTTCTGTTTTGAAACCCATCTCCTTTATCTTGAATTCGATGGCTGTAAGAGCTCCTTTGTTTTTTATTAAGAGTGGAACTATAGTCCATTGAAACACAATATCAAAGCCCTTTCTATGATCTAAAAACTGCTCAGCTTCTGCCTTCAATTTTTATCTGATGAATTCTAATGCAAATATTATGGGGGTCACGAAAACAGGTAGCACGTAGGGTGCATAAGCAAACCCATAAACCTGAATGATTGTACCATGCTCTGAAAGGAACCAATCTCCGACCCTCTTCTCGGGAGAAAGTTGTAGTAACTCCTGCGTTTCTGGTAATACTCTAGGCAGCTTCTTTTGGAAAATGACCTGATAAACCTTAGACATGATCTCATCATGGAACTTGGTCTAATCAATGTACATATTTTGAGTAAGTAGTACCTTAGGCATTTGCAAGTTTTCCTCATTGAATGCCAGGAACATTTTTAGTAAGTAGGACTGAAATCTGAAAATCCTTGTTTCCTAGAAATTCTTTAACTGGGAGTGTATACTTTCAACCAAAACTTCATCAAAACCGAGGCATGCACATTGGCTAGACTAGCTTGGGTCATCTGATTCCAGGGGGCAGGTGCCTAGGAACAAAATAAAACTTATTAGAGGTTCTATGACATACATATCAGATTCTAGACCTAGGAATTGGCTCATCATGGCGATAACACCTCTGGATTCTTCTGTGAATAGTCTGGCTTCAGCAGGGAAATCCTAATTTTGTATTTGGATAGTAGGATTCAGACAGGACCTGTAGAAATTATGTTTTACTTCAACAGGGGATTGTCTAAAAAACCGAATTAGGGCTTCCTCAGTATACCCTATAGCTTTCTGGCAAAACTCTTTTGGGACTGACAGGGCCTTTCTAAGGGTTTGGGTATCGATTTCGCAAAGTATATTGGACTTGGAAGCATCCATGATTTCCCTCTCGGTAGAAGATTAGTTAGAGGCACACCATTCAACAAATTCGGGAAAAGAAGGGGTTTGGCTGACTGTAAATAGATGGAAATAAGACTGGTGGACCTGGTGCACATCTATACCTCATTCCCTAACCAGTTTCAGTTTGATTTTTATAGTTTCCATGGGGTCATCGGTCATCATAGTGTCGTAGACCTCTATGTCTCTTTCTATAAACAGTGTTTCTATGGGTTCTCTATCACTCAATTCAGCCATTAAATAGTTTACTGTAGAGCAGATAAGCTACCTACTTTTTTGAGGTTGGATTAGGCCCCTGGTTGAGCTGTCTAGAAGTTATAGCATATAAACATCATTTGTCCCGACTTCTATTTTTCGACAAGAAGGATCGGCCGCCCCTTCTTTTCATAGTGAATTGTGAAAACATTTATCCAGCAATTTTGCTATATCCATAATGGAATACACAAGAAGGATTGACCGACATTTTTTACAGTGGTGAATTATTATCAAAAAAATATTTGGAATAAGAAGGGTCGAGCGACCCTTCTTGTAGTGTCAAACTATTATGAAAATAATAATGGGAATACGAAGGTTCAGCTGACCTTTCAATTATGAGGCAATTTTAAAAATAGAACACCTTGGAATTTTTAACCTATAAAAAATGGTTTCTCCTAACTTCCGTTTTCCGACAAGAAGGATCAGTCGCCCTATAATGTCCCCTCCTACCATACATTATGATAGAGAGAACGTGGCGCTCAATTCGGGCAATTAACCCCATATCCATTAACTAAACTCATGGATACAATGACATGTATATGTGCATGCTATGGAAACTCAACGGAAATTAAACAAATCCTGTTGATATCTAACATTCATTCAAGTTTTCTGTGACAGCCATTAAATAAAGACCATTGCGGAATTATAAAGGATCATGTGGAAATGCATAATCATTTGAAAACACCGTGGAAGTAAAATTCATTAGCACATCCATAATACATTCAAACTATTCATCAAAGGAATAATTGCAAAGTTAAAAACACGAGAGGATACTTATCTCAATAAGGTAGTCCCAAGCAATTGGTTATGCAACTGCAATGTTCCACCCAACCATAGGCCAGTTGTGCTTATCAACCTCTTGATACAACTGCCACCCCCGAGCTGGGCATGATCTCTACAAGGAACCAGGGAACAACAGACTCACACATAGCCAAGCATACACCAAGATGAACCAAGCCAATATGCAGTTGGGTTTATCAGGCCACTAGGACATGGAAGGGAAGAATTGATAATCTAGTGAGCTCAACCACAGAGCTATGGGCACCTCTCCCAGATCTATTCAGCTTGGCACTCACAATGCCTACACACCCAATCACAAGGAAGTATTCTCTTCACTGCCACACAGTCCCTCAAGCCATACCTTCCTTTCTAGTGCTCTCAGGTTGTGCATAGAAAAGTAGCCAGCCCTCTTGATCTTATTGAGAGGTTACTCCCTACACTAGGTTTATCAAGCCAATTATGTCCAATACCACTCCAATTTCTTGCTCACAGGTTCACAACAAATCAAGGATGCACATAACAGCAAAACTACACTTGCTGAGCATGAAGAAAACGTTTTCCACAATGGAATGCATGAGATGGGGTTTCAACTCACTCAGAAAAACGTGGGTAGACTCAAAACGAATTGGCAACTAGGAAAATTCGACTAGGAGAGCAACCCATTCTAGAAAAACGCCCCAAGGGAAAAAACGACCTCTCCCTCAGTCCAAAATCGCATCCCTCCTTCCCCAGCTGCTGCAAAATACCAAAAACGAGTTCCTGGACATGGAAAAACGCAGGGTTATGGTGAAAAACGTGAGGATAACTTCCAGTGAGCTCAGTCTGTGTGAGAGGAAGAACATAATGGATGAGGAGTTGCCTTAGGCAGCATTTCATGGGGGTTTTCTTTCCCAGCAAGCCAAAAATATGATTTTCAGGTTGGTGGCTTTCCCATGCACGAAAATCTGACTGCCATACTTCTCCAATCCCAAGACATTAACTGCCCCAACCAATCTTTGGAAAAATTAAATGATTGGGTGCATGAGACAAAATGGGTAGTTAAGAGTTCATGGGTTTTCTCATTGACACATGGGCTGACACCATTGGCTCAAGGGTTTGAATAATTTCCCTCCCTATTCCTTGTAGAATCATGCCCCATCTCTTTTGTTGCATTGCATAGCTAGTTGGGGTTTTTCTATTAAAATTTGTATTTACATGATGTCTTATTTACATTGTGCCCATCTCGCACAAGAACCATAAGCATCTATTTTTAATTGCTGATACAAAATGCTAAGTTAATGGTGGGGCCTTGGCCTTGAGCTCCTCACCATTATCAAATTACAATATTTACATCATTTACGATTTAATACAAAGGGGGTCAAAATGGGGACATTACACGCCCCTTCTTTTCGTAGTTAATTGTGAAAACCTTTATCCAACAATTCGGCTATATCCATAATAGAGAACACAAGAAGGATCGATCGACCCTTCTTGCAGTATCAAACCATTATGAAAATAATATTTGGAATAAGAAGGGTCGACAGACCCTTCATCTACGAGGGAATTGTAACAATAGAACACCTTTGGGAAAAAGCAGTCGCTCTTTCTTTGAGAATACTTCCACTTGCCAGCATAGTCTTTGAAGCAAAACGTCTATAATTGTTTTTTTTTAATGTTGATATCTAATATCCAGGAGTGACACGTGGAACGATCATATTGTGACACGTGGGATATTTGATTTGCCACATTCAGTATTAGAAATATAGTTGGCTCGCATAGAATATTGGCTCGTATAGAATATTTTTTCCTATGAGCACCGCTGAATTTGGCAGTTTGAGTATAGCGGATCATATTTTAGTATTTAGGTAGTTACTCTAAGGATAATTACTTGATTTTAAGTGCAGTGGATAAACCACTTCTAAAGGCCAATTATTCTTAAGCACCTTTACAACACTTAACGACAGTTAGTGCGCAAATTATGACACTTATCAGAAATCCAATTTTGTAACAAATAACCATCCATTATCAATCCCAATGGCTATAAGTTGTATCTTTCCTTTTATAAAACTTTAATGAAAATGAGAAAATACAACTTTTTGTTGACCAAGTGGAAATTTAGAAACACAACAATATTGTTGCTTAAAACTGCCAAAAGAGAAATTTAGAAACCAATTTTTTCTACTATCAACCCTTGAGAACATCCACCACTATGAACACTATTCCCCATATTTTCTCATTGTGCCTTGACTTCTACAAGGCCCTTCTCATTTATTCTATTTTTTCCTACTGTAAGGCACTTCTTGGTGACCATGCCCATATGATGCTATTTACATCGATCTTCATGTTTTCTTCTGCACCAACAACGCATTGTTGTTGTCAATCTAAGCATTTTTTAAGTATATATATTCCCTGTCCAAAAATGATCTGGTTTAAATTTTTCCCTTCAGTAGATAAAACAATTACTTGTCCATAGTAAATTTTTTATTAATATATATTTTAAAATTGATTAAAATTTCACATTTACATAGAAAATATAAGTTTTAACTATATAGCAAATGCTCATGGCTGAAAATATTTTCAATGTGTACATTTATTTCCAGGTATGATATGCATAGAAAGGTCCAATGGTTACGTGTCAAGTTAACAATTTGGAATTTTCTATTTTAATGCCAAGTTGTTTATGCTAACTTATCAAACAAATTAATGATCATGGAAAAAAAATTATAAGAAATTATAAAGGTTAGCTGTAAAATGTAAATCCAAATTCTGTTAAGAGTGACCCACAAAAATTAATGACAGTTTAGAGAATAAAGTGCCCATCAAAAATAAGTTTTGGAAAAAAACGTGACAGTTTAACATGACGGTTCTAATATGACAGTACTAGCGTCTGACTCCTAATAAATATCACCAATCGCCTTACCCAAAGTGCTCGTTTTTATCTGATGGCATTTATACCATCCATTTTGACAGATATCTATTGTGTCTAATATCATTGTAAGCAAGCTTCTTTTTTTGTCATCTCCTTCTTTTGCCACAAGAGCATTTGATCGCATAGAATTTATAACATTCAACTATCAAATTTCTTAGCACATTCAACTATTGATCGAAGTGGAATTTTTGATATACAAAAATTTGAGCAACAATATTCGGTGCCAATGTTTGAAAGCTGTGCACCCGGATTTATTGGAGGCCTGTAAGGTAACGATCTTGAATTTCATTTGGAAATTTTAGAAGAAGCTGGTATATCCACTGCTCACTCTGGACAACATGATATACAAGAAAACACCACTTCATCGACCAGAATACCAAAGGATATGTCACCCAAAAATGTTCCCCCAACAAAATCAGTCTCACTCACATTTGTTGCAAAACCTATGGAAATGCAATCCTTTCTTTCTGAACACTTATGTAACAACTTAACTTTTCTCATAATAAAAGAATATTTATTCTCAGTTGTTGTGATATGTGCTACACTCGTCGAAGTAGAAGCTGGTATATCATTCACCTCATTCTCAATTGTTATGATATGTGCTACCTCATTTACGGAATTGTATGGCCTTGTTAGATTACCTTTAACATGTGTATATTCACAATGGGGAGTACCTGGAAGGACCATCTGTAAAGGAAATCCTTCAAAAAAATTCCAAATGTATAACATCCAAAGGAACATTATCAAGATCAAGCAAAGTGTTTGTAGGCCATCTTATAATAGAGCCTTCAAATACACCACAATCCTTGCAATTGCAGAAGAATTTATGAACTAAAATACCAAACTCACTAGCATCTAGTACTTTGAATTGTACAATGTCTACCTTAAAAATAGTTGACACTAATCCCCAAGCAACATACTGTGGCTTTAAAGAACATTGATGTATCAAATTAACTAGTAGATTCAGATTGATTATTGTTGAAAGCGCTTGGAACAGAAAGCAATTCTTCTGTATTAAAATCGATGATTCTTTTAATCATCCATACAACAAAAGATCCACTACTCACCCCTGCACAACATGCCATACAAGAAAACACCACTTCATCGACCAGAATACCAAAGGAGAAGTCACCCAAAAATGTTCCCCCAACAAAATCAGTCTCACTAACATTTGCTACAAAACCTATGGAAATGCAATCCTTTCTTTCTGAACACTTATGTAACAACTTAACTTTTCTCATAATAAAAGAAGATTTATTCTCAATTGTTGTGATATGTGCTACACTCGTCGAAGTAGAAGCTGGTATATCATTCACCTCATTCTCAGTTGTTATGATATGTGCTACACTCATCGAAGAAGAAGCTGGTATATCATTCACCTCATTCTTGCGAAGAGAGGACACAATATGGTTAACGATCTCATATCCATGCCATTGAATATAACCACTAATAGCCTCTGACAATGTATTTGCACCTTTTGATCAATAGGGAAATGGAAGACTTCAATTCAAAGACTTGGTAACATTTACAATGATACATCCTTCATTAACGCTGATATTATGCAAAAAATTTCTTTCTGGAAACGAGATTCCTTCAGCAACTTTCAATCCATTCAAAAGTAGGTCCACACATTGTTGAGTACCAAAATCCATTTCATAAACAATATCAGAAATATAAAATAACAACACACATTGTTCAGAACCAAAATCTAGTTCAGAAGTGTTTTATGAAATATAAAATAACACGAGCACATTAACAATCATATTTATTATAAACAAAGATATAACACGTATTATAATATATAAAAAATGGCTATCCGGACTTCCAATTTTCCGAATGGTAGGATCGGACGCCCCTTCTTGTAGAAGAAGCGAACATAAGAAGGATCGAACGACCCTTCTTGCAGTCTAGAAATATTACGAAAAGAATTCTGGGTAGAATAAGCATCTCCCGCCCGTTCAATGAAGTCGGAATATTAAAAATGTTCATCCTACGAATGCTAGGCCGTCAATACATGTATTTCCAAAATTGTGAACAAGGGAAGAATATTGAGCACAACAAGGGTCGACCGACACTTCATTTACGAAATAAATTTAAATATATTTAATCTACAAAGGCTATGTCGACAATTCTCAGCTTCCAACTTCCGTTGTAAATAGTAAGGACTCGGACATCATCTAAGTTCTAACATATAAAAAAATTTGTCCCAGCTTCCATTTTCCGAAGAGAAGGATCAACCGCCCCTTTGTTTAGGAGATAATTGTGAACAACTATATCCAGCAATTCACCTATATCTAGAATGGCGAAAGAAAGAAGGATCTACCGACCCTTCTTGCATTCTAGAACTATTATGAACACAATACTGGGCAGAAGAAGGGTCGACCACGTTCATTTATGAGGGAATTGTAAAATTATTCAACCTACGAAGGCTAGTACATCAATTCATCTATATCTAAAATGGTGAACACCAGAATAATACTGAGCACGACTAAGTTATAACATATAAAATTGTTTGCCCTGGCTTCTATTTTTCAAGAAGAAGGATCAGACACCCCTTCGTTTAGTAGATAATTGTCAAAACCTTTATCTAGAAATTTAAGGATATCCAGAATGGTGAAGATGAAGAAGGTTCGACCGACCCTTCTTGCAGTCTCAAGCTATAACAAAAAGAATATTGGGAAGAAGAAGGATCGTCCGCCCCTTCTTTTACGAGGGAATTCTAAAAATAGAACTTGGAGATCGGATCAGCCGATCTTTCTCTTTGCATATTTCCACTCTCCAGCAAAATGTGCGAAGCAATGTTCCTATGAAATATGTGTTTAGAGTGCCGATATCTACTTTAGCCACTCCGAAAAACTCATCCCTGGAGGAAGGAGAGGACGCTCTTTCTCCTCAGCATCTACTTCCAACACCCCGAAATGGAACAACCTTATTGTAGAGTGACCTCGCTTTCATTGACAAAATTTTGACTTGACGACAAACTCTTTGTAGCAAAACGTGTGTAAATTGTTTGGTTCAAATGTTGAAATCTAGTCTCCAAGGTGACACACAGATTGTGCCAGATGGCTTTGATTATTCCAGAATTGATCTGTGCTACACTCAGCGAAGTAGAAGCTACTATATCATTCACTGCAGTCTCGTCCCAAAAGTATGAAAGAATGTTTGTGTCTAGTTCATCGCAGTCAGAATCTTTCCAACTAATGGCATCACTATCTGCATTGTCGTCACTGTTAAATTCATTTTCCAACATGGTATCCTGCCTAAATTTAAAGAACATTTTTATCAGCTTTATCTTTGAAACTAAATTCCTTGGTATCGTATGCAAGACTCACATGTGTTCTCATTGCATCCAACAATTTGAGTCATACACTGCGCCCAACTATGCAATACATGGGACTTTTCTAGCCAAGATACTGTATTGGCAAATAATTATACCTTAATATTGTTTAAAGCTATTTGATTGCTTAATTTTATTCAATTAAATTAAATACTTAAAGTATATATATTTATATTAAAATAAATGTAATTAATATTATATAAATTAAGACATAAATGATCAATTTCAAATATTATTTCAAATAAAGTATTAACGTTTACATAGATCAGTATACTATAGTGAATATTAACTACAAAATGATATTAAAAAGAAAAAGCATGTTTCAGTTTTACGAGTTCATTTATTGTTATATTTTTCCAACAAACATAGACAAAATTAATGCTAGAGGATTTGCAAAAAACAATATGGAATATATGAAAATAATAAGCTACATCACCAGACATAAAACATATGCAAGCTAGCGGGAATCGACATTAATGAGTAACGCTCGATTTTGCAAATACAATGTTGTGAATTCATATTAATGGACTGTAAGAAGATAACTACCCGGAATTGAAGGAAATAAATTCTGGAAATATGAAGAATCTAAAATGTTCAACGACTTTAAATTACTGTGAACTTCAAACTATCATTGCATTGATTTTTGACAACCATGGAAGATATGGATTTTTAGCCCGGAGGCTAAATAAGCATGCTCTATTACAGATTTAGATTTATGGTTTGAATAAAATAAATACCTTCCAATTGAAAAACTAGCAGTTGATTCTTCAAACCAATCTTACTGCTCTACCCATCCAACTCTCTTCTCGGTTCAACCTCAACAAAAGAAAACCTCGTTCCTCAGAGAAAACAGAGCTCCAAACTGGAAAACACAGAGAGTTTGAACTTTAAGTTTCAATGTAGGTAGTGGGTAGGAAGAGCAGTGTGGCGGGAAAAGTTTCAATGTAGCTAGTGGGTGGGAAGAATAGTGTGGAGGGATATCAATGTAGAAAAGTTCGTGACATTTATTATCACAGTGTGGATGGATATCATCTATATGTCATGACACATAAACACAATCCATCATAAACGTGATGAGATTATTCACACAAGTGATACAATCCATCATTTAACATTAGCGTTGTAGAAACCATTTTAAATGGTGGAAAATATCAAATCCATTCCAACATACAAACCATTTTAAATGTTCGAAAAGATCACCTCCATGGGATTCAACCTACAAACCATTTTAAATGGCAAAAAAGATCACCTCCATGCAAACGTACAAACCATTTTAAATGGCAGAAAATATCACCTCCATGCCAACATATAAATCATTTTAAATGAAGGAAAAGATCACCTCCATGCCAACGTACAAACCATTTTAAATGGCGGAAAAGATCAATCAGGAGGCGAAAAATCAAGGGTCCCACTTCCATTCCGCATCCCCAACATGCACGCTAGGACAAGGGGATGGGTGGTTGCGGAATTTGAAACCGCTCTCCACGTGGAAGCACCACATGTTTTCGCAAGTTGGAAGGGTTGTAAGGAAAACCATCATCATCCATTTGCGAAACCACCTTCACCCATCCTTCACGGTCCCTGGCACGAGTGGATATGATGTGGCCGATCCACATCACACCTTCTTCCCATGCAACTCCTCCACGTCAGGGATTCTTCCAATGTGTCTCCTCCGCACCAGACTTCCTGCCCACGTGGTTTCTCCACGTCAACCTGCACATGCACAGTGGAAAACACCTTTCAATTACACAATCACAACATAATTAAAAACCTTTCAATTGCACAATCACAACATGCAAGAATGAAATAAAAACGCATCAGAATCAAACGCATAAGATTACTTATCTTTATCCAATGCAGATCTGCAACTGTCTTTGTAAGAGTGCTTTTCCACTTACTAGCATCAATATAAATGTGTGGTTGTTTATCAGTTGCAAAAAACTATAGATAAAATGAGTTAAACAAAGAAATTCATTTAACACATAATAACACATGAATCGTATATTAATAGAAATCCAACCTACATATCAATGTAGTCATTAAATTGGCAACATAAAACATAGTTCAAAGAAATTTGACAAATTAATATTATCTAAAAAAGATGGCCAAGAGAAACCGACTGAATTTCATTAATTATGCAAAAAATTACAATGAATCAATACATAAACATTAGAATACATTTACCTGAATTATACATAATCCAAATTGAATTGGCATCCCCACAACTTGCACTGATATTCTTCTTCTTGTGTCCTCGTGGTTCCATCCTCCTCCCAAAAGATAGGAAGTCCCTTCTTGAATAATGGATCAAACATTTCTTTGAAGACTTTTACTTGATGTGCTAAAATGTCTATCCTTTTCTGAATCGTGTTCATTTGGTGATACTTATTCACCGCCTTATTTGCACAAATAATACTAGACACTCTATCCTAAGTTTATGCTAGTTGTTTTCACCTCACCCTCTGTCATCCCATTCAAAAATTCTATGGCCTTTTCTGCATAGTCCATGGGCTTCTTGTTGAACTTTTCCTTGACCGTTGTTAGCCTTTGCCTAGCTAACTTTATTACACCCTCTTTGTATAGAATGAAATCGATATATGGCCTTAATTTCTCTGCCTCCATAATAATGTCATCCCAAATGACTTGCTTTTCTTTCTGCAGGGAGGTCTCACCTGTAACCTGCTTTATTATTTCATCATATTTCACATGTAGCCCTCCTAGATAGGTCGGCCCACATAGGGTAAAAGGCAAGTGGAAGACAAGTATAAATAAGTGGAGGAGGTAGGGTTATTAGACTCTCTATTTATTCATTCATTCACTCACTCATTCTCTCAAGTGACTAGTGCGCACATGTGGAGGAGGAGAAATACAAGGCAAGGTTTGTGGGTCGTGGCTTCTCCCAAAAAGAAGGGATAGATTATGAAGAAACTTTTGCACCCATAGCCAGATACACTTCCATCATAACAGTACTTTCTCTGGTTGCAATGATGAAGTGGAAGAATTACACCAGATGGATGTCAAGACAGCTTTCTTGAATGGTGTAGTCAACGATGAAGACTTGTGCTAAAGAACTATGTCGAGAAATACCTTTCTAGTTAAGAGGGAGTGTTGATGTATTTGTAACTTCAGAATGTATTTCACTTGTATATTTTATATTGTATTCATATGGAATTGTACTTCCGACGGAGAGGTTTCATTCCTCCGATTGAAAAGGTCATCATTTTATGTGATATGGTTATCAGACTCCCTAGTGGGGTCGGCCTTGAGTATATTAGGATGTTAGAAAAAAATTGCATTAATGAACAAGATACTACGTATATGCAAGTAATGGGTAAGTGGTTGATGGTACTATACAACATTCCATTGCTACTTATCTAGAATGAAACCTCTTTGTTGACATGTTGGAGTAGACTTTTGCTGACATGTTGGAGTAGACTTGCACACTCTTAACAATGTTCTAGTAGAGGTGGAAGGCATCTAGAAAGTTATGGGGTATGGATAAATGTTGTATTGAAGCATGATTGGCTAAGATAATTGCATGAATGTATGACATATGTCTTTATGTGTAAGAATTTGTTCTGAATACTATGAGACATTTCTAATCATGCAATTGAACTTGTCCTGTAGGAAATACCTTGTACCATCACCTACAAGAGAGACTTGTTTCGAAGAACAAGTGACGATGATTCAACAAGAAGATTGATGAAGTCAATAAGAAGAATTTGAAGAACCAGAAGTACTCATGAATCGATATGCAACAATGAATGAAGTAAAACCAAAACATAATGAAGATCGTGAAAAGGAAGATCATACACCAGATGGATGTCAAGACAGGATTCTTGAATGGTGTAGTGGAAGAGGAAGTATATGTAGAGCAATCACTCGGGTTTGAGACACCCGAAAGGGATACTCATGTGTGCAAACTGAAGAAATACTTGTATGATCTAAAGAATATGGGGTGACATTAGGGTACACAAAATTTTGTAGAGATAGTGTAATCAGTCCTGAGAGATTATGGGGTGACATTAGGGTACACAAAATCTTGCAGAGACAGTGTAATGAGTCCTAAGATGTACCTTCTTTATGGCTTGCTCCCAAAGATGATGAATACCTACATGGATGAAGACCTACGATGATGCTCCAGTGATCTAGTGTTGATGATCCAACTCCAGTATTGAATACTTGTGCCTATATGTACTGATGCCTGTGTCAAGAGAATACCTTCCTAGTTAAGAGGGAGTCTTAATGTAGTATTTGTAACTTCAGAATATATTATTCATTTTGATATTTTATGTATTACATTTGTACTTTATTGTATCCCCGACGGAGATGTTCTTATTCCTCCCTTCAGAGGTGTCGTCATTTGTATTTGCAAGTGTCACAAGTTTTATTGTAAGTGTCGTAACTTATATTTGATGGGTTATTAGACCTCCTTAGAGGGGTCGATCCAGTATGTGTAAAGTGGAAGGGTTATTAGACTCCCCCCCTAGGGGGTCGACCCAGTTAGGATAAAAGGCAGGTCAAGTTAATTTAAAGTATAAATAGAGTGGTTGCACCACTATATTTTCTCATTCACTCACACATCCAACTCGCATAGTTGAGAGAGAGGAGTGCGCACAAGTGGAGGAGCCTGGAGGAAGAACTGCTGGAGACATCTATCTTTTGGGATTTCATCTTTGTGATCTTTGTATTGGTGCTTATTCTATCTATGAGGAAGTTGCGGGGTTTTTCACCTTTATGGTTTTCCCCAGTGAAATGCTTTTTGTCTCTTGTTTCTTGTGTTTGACATGCTATACATGTTGTTCTCTCAGTTAATATCCTAGATCATATTGAATTAAATGATGAAAAGCTAATAAAACGAGGCTACAAGCCCTTGGTTTTCATAATTTCCAACCTATAGATAGGACTTCAGACCTCAGTAAAGTCCAACTCAATATTTTACTAGCACCAATTGGATGGAAATCCCAACTCCCTGAGATCACAAGCACCAAACCAAAGGAGACTTCAATCTCCTATCCTTGCTCGATCCTGCCACCTTAATATGAATAAGAAGAACAATACTCCACTTCCATTGTATCACGGTTTCCATCAACCTATACATGTATCTATATCCTTGTACCTGTATGTCATTATCCATGTATCATTGTATTGATGTCACCATCACAATCCATGTTCGTCCCCTACCCTTGGGGGTTTTGAACCTCGATTTGACTAGTAAAATTCCCCAACTTCTCCTGAAGTTAAATGGATGTTGCAGAAGTATTACGATATTAGTCTATAATCATCGATGAGGTTCCTTTTTATTTATTAATACCCTCCATATACCTTCAGACCCAATTCGAAATCCTTTAAAGATTCTTTTGGAGCCATCTACCCTTGGGGGCTTCAACATAGATTTTCCTAGTGATTCTTCATTTCATTCTCTAATTGTAAATCCAAGTGGTTGAAGTCTATTGGAAGTTTCCATGCCTATAATAGCTACATAAATGTGTCATATTACACCTCAATCCACTCTAGACATAGTTTGAAAGCATTTGGGACCATTTGGGACATTTTGAGGCTTCACTAATCCAAGTTTTGAAAATTGACCAAATTGGGAAATGTTCCAAGTTGGGGACACTACACAAGAATTTAACGTAAAGAATGCCTTAAAGGCCAATTGAAAAATGAAAGAAAGTAAGGCTTACTAAAATCATAAAACCCCATAGTTGTAAAAAGAACTTTCTAAAACTGTATAAAGGCTCATGAATTGGCTATAGCTTTAGCTTTGGTTAATGTTACCTTTGCAATTTGTCAACCACTTTCAAGTTGCCAAAGGGCTTCAAAGGATTGGCGTTTGTTAATGAAGTGATTCAAGATAATAGTTTTTGTATTCATGAACATATTTTTTAGATTCACTCCCTCTTTTGTGTTTATTGATCTCTGTATTCATTCAAAATTGCATAGATTATATTCCATTTGCATCCAACCTTGGTTTTCTATTAGAAGTTTGATTGCTTGTCAATTCAATTTCAAGGGTTATGAATATTTTTCACATGTTTTTTTCAACTTGTTAGGTATTTTTTATGTTTCTAAAATTTCCTCTATATGGGTTCTTGGTTTATCTCGGTTAGACATTGCTTATTAAAAGCCGTAGAGAGGAACAATGCAAATTTTGTCACTTTTTATGTCCTAATACCTTTCAAACACCTTGAGACCCAAATCAGAAGCATTTGGAGCCATTTGGAAGCATTCGAGTTATTAATAGTCAAACATGAACAATATAATTATGAAGCTAATATGAAATGGTTGGTTTAAAAAAACAACACAACCTTAGATGTTATTGCTAGGACATGTGATCTCTCCTTCTTTTCCTAATTTAATGTTTCATCTCAATGCCATCAATTCCATCTTGGAAGATTGATCTTGTTGTTTAGAATTCTCTTATCTCTTATGGTCTTCTCTCCCTCTTCTTCATCGACTTCTTCCCATGTTACACTAGATCTTCTACAAACCCATCTACAAACAATGTCTAGAATTGGTATTATTCATCAAACAAGTGATTTCTTCATATTGTTAGCATTTTTGTCTTTATGTTTTTTAAATTTATTCTATATGGATTCTTGGGTTATTAATGTTTATAGAGAGGAACACTGCAAATATTGTCACTATTCTGAGGTCTCTACATAAAGTCTCTCACTCCAAGGGCAGAGATGGAAAAGGCTCTAAAAAATTGGACAACTCACACCAAAAGTTGCAAATGTGTAGCAGTGTGGCAGACAAACCCAGATAATCAACGGTGGAAATGGGTTCCCGCACTAGAAAGTGCACGAAGGTTAAATTTGGAAAAGGTAGAGCGGAAATTAAATCGCTTACCACGTGGAAAGCGTTGGTGGAGCCCACTATGAAAAGCGGTAAAATTTAAACCTGTAGTGCCCCTAGACTACTGTAGACATTGAGGGCACCTGTGGAGTGACCTGACCGATTGAAACATTAATTAAATAACCTTTTGACCTTATTTTTTGAGTATGTGTATCTGAACTGTTGAGGTAAATAAATAATTGCATATGTTAAACGATTAGCTAGGACTATGGAAAATTATGTTGATGGATAATACTTAACGACTAGCTGTATGGTGATTATGTATTTGGTGACGAAATGTATATTTGATAAGATGAATGAGCAGTTTGAATAAATCATAAATGTTTAACAAAATGCTAGAGTTAGAAACCAGATGATGATTGTTGAGAACAGTGCTACTAATAATTTGTTGTGAGAAGTGTGTGTAGAAACAAGTGAGACGGTTCACCAACGGACACACAAAGGAACATGGAGGGTTGTAGAGTACGGGTAAATCATGTAAAATTAGTCACAGCAGATCTAATGAACAAGTAAATCAATCACAACAGATGAACATAGAAAATATGGTGCAAAACTGTGCAAAACATGCAGCAGTGCTCTCTATCCCAGAAAAGGGTGAATGAATTACAATACAAACTGTCACAATGACTGAGCAATTCGAATTGCCTAAGGAGGTCATTCGAATCACTGAATGGAGTAGCTTGACTCTAACTAGGAGTCCTCATCAATCAATCGGTGGTGCTCATCAATGCACAACAACCAGTCATCCAGGTGTCAATCTGAGTCTAACTGAGTGTAATAAGTGTAACTGAAGTGTGTAGCACTGATTTAGGATCTGGAGGCTCAGTGGGGGTGCATGGGAGGCTAACTGAAGTCAGAACAAGTCACCTAATCGAACTGGAGGTCCAACGGAAGTGATACAGTCAGTCGGGAGTGAAACTGGCCTCAAATCAGGGAGAATCGGAGCTAACTGAATGTAACTGAAGTGGAACTGCAGTGGTAGATGAACAAGTGCGCCCTTCTCTGGCAGTAGGTGAGAAGTGGGTGCATTTCAGCTTAGGAGGGCTAAAACTCTGTGGTAGGTGGCTCCTGGGTGCTAGAATGAAGTGGATAAGGTGCTGGAGGCATCAAACTGGTGACTGGGATGCATGCCAGTGCATGCCGGTGCATGCAAACCCTAGATTCTGCATGCAAACCCTAATTTGCATGCAAGATCCTGAAGAAGATGATGTGGATATTCGAACACCCCCCCTCAAGCTAGACTATAATGTGCCAACAAAAATAATGTGGGGCCCTGGTAACTAAGACCAAAGGTCACCCCAATACAATAATCCAAAAAATGTTGAAAATAAACTAAGTGAGGAAAGAGGGAAAACCCAGTGGGAAGAAAGCCCCCCCTCAAGCTAAAGCATAATAATGAATCAATCTGTCTCCACCATGATGGAACTCACCCCCAACAGTGAACGGAGGTAAGAGAACTTCTTCTCAGTGAAGCTCTTGGTGAAGATGTCTGCAATTTGCTCATCAGTAGGGCAATATTGCAGAATGATGGTGCGGTCATGCACCAACTGTCGAATGTAATGCATATGAATCTCAATGTGTTTGGTCCTCTGCCGCTGAACTGGATCTGTGGAGATCTTGAAAGAACTTTGATTGTCACAAAATAAGACAGTCTAAGTAGTGCCACCAAAACCAAACTCGGAAAGAATACCCTGCAACCAAACTGCCTGAATGCAGGCATTGACTGCCCCTCGATACTCTGCCTCTGCTGAAGAAAGTGCAATGGCTGCTTGCTTTTTGCTGGACCAGCAAATAGCACCATGACCAATCATGAAAACATAACCAGAAGTGGACTTCCGATCAATGCTATCACCTGCCCAATCTGAATCAGTAAAACCAATGAAATCTAGCTCAGAATCTGCAGCATAATGTATGCCAAACTGTCTCGTACCTTGCACATACTGCAAGATCCGCTTGGCTGCTCGCCAATGAAGCTCATGTGGCTGCTGCATATATCTTGACACGGAACTCACGGCATATGAGATATCAGGCCGTGAGTGTGTCAAATAAAGTAGTGAACCAATCAACTGTCGATACATACTGCAATCTGCAAGCGGTGTGGAATCTCCCTCCTCAAGACTGATTCCTGAGAGGAATGGGAACGGGGCTGCCTTACATTCAGCCATATTAAACTTCAAAAACAGGTCGGAAGCATATTTTTGCTGATATATAGTGATCCCATCAAAATTTTGATCTATCTCCAAGCCCAAAAAGTGACTCAGCAAGCCCAAATCGCTCATGTCAAAAGCTAGATTTAAGGCAGATTTTAGCTTGTTTATTGAAGTAAGTGTGCTACCAGTAATAAGCAGATCATCAACATAAAGTACAATAACCAACAAATTACCTTTAACTCGCTGAAGATACACATTCGGATCAGATTTGCATCTTTGGAAATTCTGAGAAAGAAGGAAGGAGTCCATCTTTGCGTACCAAGCTCTTGGGGCCTGTTTTAACCCGTACAAAGATTTCTTCAATCTACAAACCAATGATGGATCTTATGTATAACCCTCTGGCTGCTGCATATAGACCTCTTCAGCAAGGTCTCCATGTAAAAATGCACTCTTCACATCCATGTGGTGCACTTCCCAGTGCTTGGATGCGGCAATAGCTAAAACAAGGCGGATGGAATCCATTTTTGCAACCGGTGCAAAGGTCTCTGTGTAGTCCACTCCTTGGACTTGGGAAAAACATTTTGCCACCAAACTTGCTTTATATTTGCTGATAGTGCCATCAGCAGAAACTTTAGTACGGTAGACCCATTTACACTTCACTAATTTTCTTACAGGTGGAAGAGAAACTAGCTCCCATGTATTGTTCTTTTGAAGAGAATTGTACTCTTCGTCCATGGCACTTTTCCATCTCGGATCTCGATGGGATGAATAGAATGATGTAGGATCTGAACCAGCCATCAAATAACAAATCTCAGGAAGAAATGGATCAGCAATAGAAAGAGCCATACCTGCTCTTTGAAAGTCTCCTCTTGTTCGTCTCGGATCAGCAGGATTTCCAAGATTCGAACCAGCAGAATGTAGAGTGTTTTGGGCCCACTTTGGTAACTGAGGAGGATCATAATGATCTGATTCCAAACCTGATATGTCATGATCATCATATGCTTCTACAATATCAGAAATATCATAACTCATACCTTCATTATCGCTGCTCGGATCTTCTTCTGGTGAAGGCGGTGAATCGGCAGTCTTTTCCTCGACTAGTTGCAATTCTTGAAGCGGTTCTTCAAACTGCACACTGCGCTCTATGAATATCTTTTTAGATCTGATATCCATGAGTTTATATGCTTTTGATTCTTCCCCATATCCTATCAATATGCACTCGATACTTTGTGGATCCAAATCTCGTCTCTTCTCAGAAGGGATTCTAGCCCATGCAGTAGAGCCAAAAACTCTCAAATTTGAGACATCTGGTTTGTGACCAAAGAATGCTTCGAAAGGAGTCATACCTTTCACGGATGAATGTGGAACACGGTTCTGTATATATGCAGCAACATTGATTGCTTCAGCCCAAATATTTGCAGCCAAACCTTTCGATTCAATCATGCATGTAGCCATCTCTTTCAGTGACCGATTTTTCCTTTCCGCTACACCGTTCTGCTGGGGTGTGTAGCGAACTGTATGTTGGATCTTAATTCCGCTTTGGGCACAAAGTTGCAGAAACTTGGACTTGATATATTCCCCACCATTATCAGATCTAAGAGCTTTGATCTTGCTCTCAGTAGTGGTCTCAACAGAAGCCTTAAAATCCTTAAATTTTTCAAGCACTTCTGACTTGTTTTTGAGAAAGAATACCCATGTAAAGCGGGAAAAATCGTCAATAAATGTCAAAACATACCTTGAACCATTTAATGACATATGGGGCAGCGGACCACTGATATCAGAATGGATCAATCCCAAAATACTAGCGGCTCTTCTAGCCTTGCCGCGGTCGAATCTGTGCTCGGGGTGCTTCCCAATAATGCAACCAGTGCATATTCCCTTCGAGGAACGGAGTTGTGGAAGCCCATCTACCATGGATTTATTTGATAGCAGCAGCAAATACTTATAATTTAGATGTCCAAATATTTCATGCCAAATCCTACTAACCTCATTACCATGTGTGCGAAGAGCAGTGGGCTTTGCAAGCGGAATAAAGTGCGAAAACTCATAACATTTTGCAGTGTGGTTTGCCTTTCCAACCGCAACTAGTCTTCCACTTTTGATATCAGAAATTTCAACTGTATTAGGGCTGAATGTGACTTGCTTTGGTTCACCAGTATGTGTCATTTGATACACAGAAAGGAGATTCGAAGCTAAGGAAGGCACATAGAGAACATTCTGAAAGCTTCCATGTTCTACATGAATCGTACCTTTGCCCTTTGAAGAAATTTTTGAGTCATCTCCCAAATGGATGGGGATGGAGCTGTTTGGATCGAATGAGGAAAAGGAGTCAATATTTGCAGCCATATGATTTGATGCACCCGAATCTATCAAGAGAGTAGTGGGCTTCGAAATCGTTGCCATGAGTGCTTGTCCTCTTTCATGATCATCATTCCGATCCTTCTTCCTTGCACCGTCAGGAAGGGTTATGTTGTTCTTTTCCAAAAGGAGGGCCATTTGATCTATAGTCTTCTTCATACATGAACTTTCGGGATGAAAGCCAGGGTTACAATAAGTACATTTAGATTTTTGGTTACCTTCTTTGCCCTTTTGCTTGGATTTCGAACTGGATGGTGCATCCGTTTGCTTGCCTTTGTCTTTTTGCTTGTGAGGCTCGAATTTGGGCTTCTCCTTCTTTTGCTTTCCTTTACCATTCGAGATCTTGGGTCCTTGAACAAATAGGGCTGAATATTTGGAGCTTATGGACCCCATTTGAATCAACTTGTCATGCTCTTTTGTAACGGACTCAATGAAGGCATTCAAGGTAGGCATCTTCCAATTTGGGGTAGTTAGCCGACCGGAATTGAAAGTAGAGACAAATACCGAATAATCTTTCCCAAGCTTGCTTAGAATGGAGAGAATCAACTGTTTATCCTCTTTGATAACACCACTGTTCTTCAATTGCAAGTTCAAGTTCTTGAATTTTGTGAAGAATTCATTGATGGTCTCGAAATTCTCAGGATTAAGGCCAATCAATTCATTCTCTAATTGAAAAGCCCTAAGCTCATCCTGCTTGCCGAATAGTGTTTCAAGTTGCTCCCATATGGATTTTGGAGTCTTCAATCCGCTGAGATGGAAGTGAAGATCCTTGGAGATGGAGAGACAAAGAAGACCATAAGCTTCATCAAGTTTGTTGTAGTGTTTGGTTCGATCTGACACATTGTTTGGCTCCAATTCAAGACCAAGAGTGACTCGGTAGTAACCTTTTGAACGTAATATGATCTCCATATCATCTTTCCAATCAAAATAATTGAATGGGGTGAGGATAGGCTTTGAAGAAGAGTATTCCATTGCTAGGAGCGAGTCAAACTGATGTAGAATAGGCTTGCATGCACAAGATAGCGAATGCAATTGCTGGAGACAATAAACCTGCAAATCACATAAAAACAACCACAATAAGGTCGAACAATCCACCCTTTGAGAGTTGCATCACACCTGGGATTGGATTTCAAGCAATGTTGAATAGGTCCAATGTATCAGATCCAGGAATTATGTGGTAACTCAAGCTTCTGGAGTGGTATTGGAATATTTTTCAAGCTTTGCATGCACAGGAGCGAATGCCCTTGAGATATCTCATGCCAAACTTTTTGCAATTTTTAGCAATTCAGTCAAATCTTCTTGTATAAACACCTGTAGAAAAGAGATCTTGTCCCTGCAATGGCTCTGATACCATGTAAAATTAGTCACAGCAGATCTAATGAACAAGTAAATCAATCACAACAGATGAACATAGAAAATATGGTGCAAAACTGTGCAAAACATGCTGCAGTGCTCTCTATCCCAGAAAAGGGTGAATGAATTACAATACAAACTGTCACAATGACTGAGCAATTCGAATTTCCTAAGGAGGTCATTCGAACCACTGAATGGAGTAGCTTGACTCTAACTAGGAGTCCTCATCAATCAATCGGTGGTGCTCATCAATGCACAACAACCAGTCATCCAGGTGTCAATCTGAGTCTAACTGAGTGTAATAAGTGTAACTGAAGTGTGTAGCACTGATTTAGGATCTGGAGGCTCAGTGGGGGCGCATGGGAGGCTAACTAAAATCAGAACAAGTCACCTAATCGAACTGGAGGTCCAACGGAAGTGATACAGTCAGTCGGGAGTGAAACTAGCCTCAAATCAGGGAGAATCGGAGCTAACTGAATGTAACTGAAGTGGAACTGCAGTGGTAGGTGAACAAGTGCGCCCTTCTCTGGCAGTAGGTGAGAAGTGGGCGCCTTTCAGCTTAGAAGGGCTAAAACTCTGTGGTAGGTGGCTCCTGGGTGCTAGAATGAAGTGGATAAGGTGCTGGAGGCATCAAACTGGTGACTGGGATGCATGCCAGTGCATGCTGGTGCATGCAAACCCTAGATTCTGCATGCAAACCCTAATTTGCATGCAAGATCCTGAAGAAGATGATGTGGATATCCGAACAAATCACACATAGGGGAAACGACGACGATGTCGACTTCCGACAAGAATACCACGCATGAGCAGATAAGCATTGATCCGCTTGCTCAAGAGGAATGCGTGAGGACGTACGAGGTGGGCCACGATGGAGCTGGTCACGTACGAGTTGAGGGGCGCGCAGTGAGAACGGACTCACTCCTCAGCGCCATTAGTACCTAGATAGCATGTAGACGGAGGATGGATGGTAACGATTCCTAAAATCCCTACAAGAGTTCCCGCAAGTCAAAATGAAAAGATGGTGGCAGAAGGGCCCAACGATGCGGTACCCTGTCAAGAACGGAAAGAATGGACGCAAGGACCCAACGAGGTGGTACCATGCCAAGGAATGGAAACCATGGATGATTGGACCCGACGGAGTGGTGCCATGTTAGGGGATTAAAAAATTAAGGAACCAGGAGCCCAACGACGCGGCACCGTGATCCTAGTGAGTTTGATTGTTAAATTAAACTGCATAAAAACTTAGGAGAATAACTCTAGATTATTACTTAGCAAATACATAACAATAGCTTAGACATTTGCACATGAATAGTTATTTTGTTGAGCATTTAAATTAATAGAAATTATTATTTAGGAGCAAAATAGATTAGACACCTAGTCAACTAAAAGCTAGGAGTTGATTAAAATATCTGGGGGACAAACTAGAGCAAACTTAGGGATGTAGGTGCACTTCCCAGAGAAACTGACACTTGGATGGGTGAGTGTTTTAATTAAATAAATAATTAAAAATATATAATTATGCATGAAGCGACATGTGTCGCAGGAGATTTCCCTTTATAAGGAAGGCTTAAGGAATGGGTAAGGGGCCCATAATTTGGACGATTGTCGTAATTTTTGAATGCCTCAAAGACTTGCTGCTATCTAAGGGTTTGGCTTAGAAATCCTGGTGGGAAGGGAAGCCCAAGCTGAATTTCTGAAATACTTGTGTGAGCTCTACGACCCAAAGCTCGGGGGAGGCCATGCGACTGAAAGCATGAGCCTATGGTTGGGTGGCGAAGCTAACGGTTGCTTCGCCTATGGTTAAACGAGCTTTGCTGGAGGGATCCTACGGAAGACGCAGACAACAATGGACCAGCTGGATCGGGTTGACAGGTTAAGGTTTGCTTATTTTTGTTAAGTATTCACTCTTTTATTTTATTTTTCCAATAACTATAATGGCTAATTTGTTTGTATGAAGTTTTTAAAGTTTCAGGTTCAGTTCAAGGGTACCCTAAAGGAGGGGTCCTACAAAACCGCTCATCGCAAGTTCGGAAACCACCTAAGCATATGTTCTATAAAAGGTTTGTTTGAAGTTTTAAAAAATGTTTTTGTCGCTTATTACCTGGAGGAAAAGAACGGTCCACATGAAACACGTTGTTTTCTTCGTCAACTGGAATAGCACCCAAGAAGCTCACTTCACAATTAACAGGCAGCTTGAAACCCTCACTGTTTATATTTTGTGTCCCAAATGGAGAAAACCCAATACCTTCTTCCCTTCAATAAAAGTTCAGATGAAAACAAGAATCTTGTATTTGACCCTATTTTCGACCCTGTTTTGTCTGTGTGTAGTATTTCACAGTCTAAGGATAATTAATGGAGTTTAAGTCGCAAGGAAAGGATGTATTTAATGTTTTTGGTTCTTTTTCTGTACTATTTTTGTGTCGAACAAAACCTACACTTCCCCAAATTTGTTTGTTGGTGTGCGTCGAATTATTCGTAGGGAGAAAGGGTAATTATTAATGTAAAAACGACCAAAATTCTATGCCCAATAAATGCACAGACTGTCCGTGAGGTTCTAAGTTTACCTGAAACATTTCCCAAAATCCTTGAGTCGTTTAACGAAGAAAATTTGGCAAATTTTATAGAAACAACAGTCCTTCAGAAAAAGAAAAATTTTTATTACAAGTCTTGAAATATGGTCAGTCACATGAAAACCTATCATTCCCATTGAGTATTGATGTCTTTCAGTGAGATACCCAGTTAGTTTTGTCCTTGTTGAGTCAAATTTTACGTCTAGATAGTGATAAGTTGAATCACGGAAGTTATGTTAGGTTTCCTTCTCCAAGTAATTTCACCAGAGTCACAGTTGAGTCCGGTGTGTTGTTCTAATTTTGATGAATTCCTAGCTGAAGCAATTCATGTCCAGTTGAACCATTTCAAGTATCAGTCATACTGTTCAAACATTTCGAAATCCAAGTTTCTTGGTACCATTTGTGAGCTCTAGGTATGGGTTTCTAATGAGGGCAGCTAGACCAGGAGCCTACTGTTAAAATTCAATATGCTAAGGCAGAAAATAGCAGCATTACATTCCATTTCACAATAATGGAATATACAGGATCACTGAAGAAACAACAAGCATAGCATAAACACAATAGACACAGATTTATCCTGGGAAACCCTCATGGGGTAGAAAACCCAGTAAAGCTTCCTCAATGTAGATGACCAGCAATATACAAAGATGCAAACCAAAGACATGATCTCCTCCTCCACCATAGCAGACCTCTCCTCCACAAGTGCGCCTCTCTTAAGTGAGTGAGTGTATCAAATGAGGAGCATACCTCCTCTATTTATACACTACACTGACATGTATTTTACACAAGTACATGTAGGCTCGTATTTAACCATTAGGTTAAATAACCTATTATAACTGACTGGGCCGACCCACACATGGTGGATCTAATAACCCTAGTTACCACAACCAATTCGGAGGAATAAACATCTCTGGATTCATAGTATAATCACATCGGAGGTATGGAACATCTCCGGAATAAATAATATACAAATATAATATTCTTAGAAGTTACAATATTCAACACTCCCCCTTAACGAGAAGGATATTATAACAACATCCGCAGGAGCAACGAGTCATACATCATACATGATACATCTATATGTCATCGAAAGCTTTCTTCAGTTCATCATCATCAGTAACTCAACTAGTTACTGGAACATCGACATCACTCGATCATCAGCATCGTCATCACACGATCATTAGCATCGTCATCATACGATCATCAGCATCATCATCACACGATCATCAACATCGTCATCACATTATCAACATCGTCATCACACGATCATCAGTATCGACATCACATGATCAGCATCGTCATCACACGATCATCAGCATCGTCATCATACGATCATCAGCATCGTCATCATACGATCATCAGTATCGTCATCACACGATCAACAGCATCGCCATCACACGATCAACATCGTCATCACACGATCATCAGCATCGCCATCATATGATCAACATCGTCATCACACGATCATCAGCATCAACATCACACGATCATATTACAAGATGATCAATCCTGCTCTCTTTAGGACATAAGTCCATGGATGATACAATACAGATCAAGTTCCAGGATGATCAATCCTTATCTCTTTAAGACAAGTCTCATGTCTAGGAACGATCTAATCCCAACCACAGTGCCAGTCCTTTTTCATACTAGATGTGACCTAGATCAGATCTAGGATTTACCACCACAGAGCCAGTCCTCTTTCATACTGGATGTGTCACGTCTACAGAGCCAGCCCTGTTTCATGCTAGATGTATCACATCTACAGAGCCAGCCCTGTTTCATGCTGGATGTATCACATCTACAGAGCCAGCCCTGTTTCATGCTGGATGTATCACATCTACAGAGCCAGCCCTGTTTCATGCTGGATGTATCACATCTACAAGCCATCCCTGTTTCATGCTGGATGTATCACATATACAGATCCAGCCCTGTTTCATGCTGGATGTAACCTAGAACAATTCTAGGATTTGTCACGTACATTTTGAACCGAGGTCTAGGGACGATCCAGTCCTATCATGTACCTTTTGAACCGAAGTCCAGGGATGATCTAGTCCTATCATGTACCTTTTGAACCGAAGTCCAGGGATGATCCAGTCCTATCATGTACCTTTTGAACCGAAGTCCAGGGACGATCCAGTCCTATCATGTACCTTTTGAACCGAAGTCCAGGGATGATCCAGTACTATCATTCAATTCTCGAAGACCTCATGTCTACGGCTCAATTCAAAGGACCATAGTCCGAGGACGATCCAATCCCCTTACCTGTTCATTCAGGATTTAGTTCTCGGAGACATCATGTATACGGCTCAATTCAAAGGACTAAAGTCGGAGGACGATCCAATCCCCTTACCTGTTCATTCAGGATTATGTTCTCGGAGACATCATGTCTACGGCTCAATTTAGGACTGAAGTCCAGGGATGATCCAATCCCCTCAAGTCCACCAAGGACTTCATTCTCGAAGACATAATTCTACGGCTCTCTTTAGGATTGAAGTCCAGGGATGATCCAATCCCCTCAAGTCCACCAAGGACTTCATTCTCGAAGACATACGTCTACGACTCTCTTTAGGACTGAAGTCCAGGGATGATCCAATCCCCTCAAGTCCACCAAGGACTTCATTCTCGAAGACATACGTCTACGGCTCTCTTTAGGACTGAATTCCAGGGATGATCCAATCCTCTCAAGTCCACCAAGGACTTAATTCTCGCAGACATACGTCTACGGCTCTCTTTAGGACTGAAGTCCAGGGATGATCCAATCCCCTCGTATGTCAATCATGGGTACAAGTATCTTCATCCATACAAGTACATCAAGGCATCATGTATCCTCATCATCAAAACATGTATATCAAAACATGTATCCTCATCAATAACATCAAATACATATATCATTAAAGGCATGTATACATCTATCATCAAAAGCATGTATTCTCACTAATACATCTATCATCAAAAGCATGTATACTCACTAATACATCTATCATCAAAAGCATGTATACTCACTAATACATCTATCATCAAAAGCATGTATTCTTACTAATACATCTATCATCAAAAGTAAAAATATAAGGGTCCTTAAAATAATTCTAAGTAACTAAGTGCAGTAAATAGGTAACCTCATCATTGATGAGACAGACTTGTTATCAAATACTATGCTACTCCCCCTTTCAAGGAGAGTTCTTTTGAACTAGACCAAGCTTGTCTCGAAAGTATTCAAACTTCACTTGAGACAGAGGTTTAGTCAAGTTATCAGCAATCTGATCCTTAGTGCTTATATATTTGAGCTTGATAACTCCTCTTTGCACCATATCTCGTATATAGAAGTATCGGATCTCTATGTGTTTTGACTTATCGTGGAACACAGGATTTTCAGTCATCTTAATGCAGCTTTGATTGTCACACATAATCACAGTGGGATCCATTTCTAAGTCAAACACTCCTTATAAAAGCTTCTGAAGCCATACTGCTTCACAGCTGGTAGAGCAGGCAGCCATAAATTCTGCTTCAGCAGTACTGAGAGCCACACTAGAATGTTTCTTGCTGAACCATGAGATCATGGTAGATTCAAGACTATAACATCCACATGATGTACTCTTTCTGTCTGATACACTTCCTGCCCAATCAGATTATGAGTAACCATGTAAATGGAGTTCATGACCTCCAAGATAATATAGACCAAAAATCTAATGTACCTTTTAGGTACGTCACTACATGCTTTGTAGCTATTAAGTGCACCTTTCTAGGTTCTACTAGATACTGACTTAGGGTATTTACAGCAAAGCATATATCTGGCCTAGTATTTGTTAAATACATCAATGACCCAATGATTTGTCTATATAGGGTTAGGTCCACTAAATACGATGAGTCATTAACTAACAACTTCAAGTTGGAGTCCATGGGAGTGGCCATGGCTTTATACTCCAACATATCAAATCTTTTTAGAAACTTCACAGCATACTTACCTTGATTTAAAAGATTCCTTTTGGATATTGTCATACTTCTAGACCTAAGAAGTAGTGCATTAATCCGAGATCTTTCATTTTCATTTCTGCAACCATTTTCATGACCTGTTTCTCATTCCTTGTCAGAAAGAGATCATCATCATACAATAATGGTATATAGGTTCATCATCCACAACCTTAAGGTAAAGGTTAGGAACAGCTTTACTTCTGGTAAAGCCCAAGATTTGTCATGAAGCTGTCAATTGTCCATTATTCACACTCAGCATTGAGTGATCTTCTACATATCTATCTATGCCATCTCTCGTCAGATGGGTCTACTAATATGAGCCTCAAAATCATTCAAACTCTGTGGTGAGTTCCTTCTTGCATCCATGTCATATGTGTTTCGAACCCATAATCAACCTTGTAGCAAAGGTTGAGATCCACATCACCCATGATGATCATTAAGCTCATCAATTGACTACCGATCCTGGGAACCCATACAAAACCTAATTACATTATTAAGAGAATGGTCTTATCTAGTCCCTTGGAGCAAAACATCTCATCATGATTCTCTTCCTCTTTCTAAGAGAATCTCTTAACCACAAGCTTTCTATAGTGTGTTTGATTTGTAAATCTTTTGTTGAACATCCATCGCTTGTTCAGAGTTTATCATTCATCATGATCTTTCCTACAAATCAAAATTAAGTACATGATTATTAATACTTCATAATCATCAAATCATATTGATATGATAACCTATTATGCATACAGATATCATTTACATAGTTATGCAACTATTTTGACCAATACTTTGGCACAACACTTTCCCATATCCTGTACGCATACAATGGCTATCTAGATGCCTTCCATCTCTACCAGAACATACTATCGAGAATGTGCACAACTCTCGGCATGTCAGCAAAGAGGTTTCATTCTAGACAAGCAACAATGGAATGTTTGTCCAATTTACCAATCATATGCATATTAGTAGTATACTGTTCAATGCTTTATGAATATTTACACTCAGCATGATATATTCTAGGAATACAAATATGCATACAAGCAATATTATTTACTATTTCTAATAACAACCCAAATACTTATCTTTTATGTTTGTGTGGTTGCCTCCCGCTTGATCTTCTGTATGTCTTCTGAACTTCTATTCATTATGTACCACTGTGCATGCTCAAGTGTACACTAGTGTCATCCTCGTGATCTCATACACAAACATACATTCATTAGTATATTCTCAATATTATCAAAACATTCTAATTCTAAATAATCTTGAATATGTACAGTCGTGATCATTGGTATTCAGGGTTTCAAGGAAGTCTTCTTTTACTCATACATATTCTTGTTTGATCTAGTTAGTTAAATCATCAACCAAGATAAGAGACATAATATGCATAAACCCTTGATTACTAACCAATCATACCAAGTATACTTACACAAGGTAAGATTCTAACATGACATAGGAAAACATACCTGGATTAGTATACCTGCTAGTTATGTACAACATACCTCAACAATATATTCAATGATTTAGAGATCCTGAGCTAGAACCTGCATGTCTCGTAGGTTAAACATGATATAACAAAGTCATACATACCTCGTGAGTCTTTGTCTTCATGTTGTCATGGTCATGGAACTTGATTTGTCTTTTGTGATGTACCTATGTCTTGTTAGCACACAACATCAACCTCACACAACACCATAATGCATAAGTACAATCATATAGCCCTAATCAATGAATGTCTTCGATCATTCACATGCATTCATATTGTTACTAGGGTGATAAGACAATTAATAACATTAATCAAGATTGTACTAATAAATAACATGAATACAAACACATTATGAACTTAATCAAGAATCAGATTTCAAGGCATACCTGAACCTCCTTAAGTCATACCTGTCGAGACTTTTTTTTTGTAGTCTTCTTATGTAAAGCCTTAGCCTCAACTCCCCCTGAAACTTGATCTGGAGCTTGATTAGGGTTTGCTAGAGAAACCCTAAAAATTCAATCTTTGAATTTCACACTTCTGAATGGATGGAAGAATGTGTCTTTCTGAGCTGATCAACCTAGCATTCTTCAATTTTGAAATCTCCAAAATTTGACGCCTCAAAATTGCCTTCGAAACTTCTGGATCTTCTGGACAGAAACCCGAACTAGGGTTTGATGAAGCCCACCCTTCTATCCAATCAAAAGGTTTGATCCAAGGCTCTAAAATCTTATTTTTCTGAGGAGCTTCCAGCTGTGGACTCCAATTCCAAAAATTCTAACTTTCTCCGAAACCCTAAATTCTGGAAGCCATGAATAAAGGTGCTCCAAAAAAAATTATGTTTTGAGAGAAATATGCACATGATTGTTTCTACTATAAATCTGAAATTTCTGCTCCAAAGGATCTGAAAACTTTTTCTGCAGTATCCTGACCTATCATCTTTCCATCCTGACAAGTCTGACCTCAATTGGATTTTCTGAGAGAGAGTTATGCCAAGTGTCGCAACATGACCTGTTTATGGGATAAAACAGGAGAGCGAACTTGTACGGCATGCCATGTGTCACTGTTTGAACTTCGGCCTCTAAAAACTTTTCCTGAGATATCTCTCCCTATTATATTTCCATCCTGACACGTCTGACCTCAATTGTACTCTCTGAGAGAGATTTATGCCAAGTGTCGCAACGTGACCTGTTTATGGGATAAAACAGGAGAGCTAACTTGTACTGCATGCCACGTGTCACTAGTTCACCTTCAGCCTCTAAAAATGTTTCTTGCGATAGTACAGTCTGTGTACTACCTGTCACTTTTTACTAAATTTCATTTGGAGCTTCCGAGATGAAGTTATGAACTTTTTTCCAAGGTCACCTGATTTTGACGGAGATATGGAAGAGGCAGAAACCCTAACTTGTACTGATCATAACTCATAAAGTACAACGAATCGGAGGGTTCCCTTTGGACACAAGGTACCTGGGGATGTTATCTACGACCTGTAAACTTTTCAGATCTTGAAACTTTGCATAAATGGATTTATAGCGAAAGTTCCACGATGACTGGTTTTTTCTATATAAAACCCTAACCTTCAAATTGTCGCAAGAGAAGCAAGTGTCGTAAGTGCCATACATTGCCTTCCTTCAGGTTAGCTCTGATACCATGTTAAAATTCAATATGCTAAGACAGAAAATAGCAGCATTACATTCCATTTCACAATAATGGCATATACAGGATCACTGAAGAAACAACAAGCATAGCATAAACACAAGAGACATAGATTTATCCTGGGAAACCCTCATGGGGTAGAAAACCCAGTAAAGCTTCCTCAATGTAGATGACCAGCAATATACAAAGATTCAAACCAAAGACATGATCTCCTCCTACACCATAGCAGACCTCTTCTCCACAAGTGCGCCTCTCTTAAGTGAGTGAGTGTATCAAATGAGGAACATACCTCCTCTATTTATACACTACACTGACATGTATTTTACACAAGTACATGTAGGCTTGTATTTAACCATTAGGTTAAATACCCTATTATAACTGACTGGGCCGAACCACACATGGTGGATCTAATAACCCTAGTTACCACAACCAATTCGGAGGAATAAACATCTCCGGATTCATAGTATAATCACATCGGAGGTATGGAACATCTCCGGAATAAATAATACAAATATAATATTCTTAGAAGTTACAATATTCAACACCTACTTTAATTATCAAACTAGGGGATGTACAAACTTTAGAGGTACTGGCACTATGTGTGCTCTTTAGGATAGTCTTTTTTGAAGTTGGGTGTTTGTATCAATGTTTTTAAAGAGTTGCCTAAAAAAGGATTAAATGAACTGTAAACAAGATTGTGTAATCTATGGAGGAGAAATTCCTATGCTAAGACATTCAAATACTGAAAGCAGGAAATCTATACCTAAGAATTTGAATGCAGGAAACAGTAAATCTACTTTTAAGAATCAACTTGCTGAAGGCAATAAAAATTATACTATGGAATTGAATGCTGGAAATATAACAGATCTATTCTAAAGTAATGCAAGCTTCATCTTTAATCTAAGGAGTAATTTCTGTAAATCAAATGTATAAAACTCAAAGTCTGATCTAACAAAAAATTATGTTGAGACTAAGTTCGGAATACCATTATCTAATGCTACAATTTCAATCAAAGCATTAAGAAGTGAATATCATCATGTAACCAAAAATACTAAAAGTAATAGATCTTCAGATGCAGCATAATAATGAATTAAACACATGGTCTTTAAGATCTGGATCGCTACTTCAGAAGTAAATGCAAGTACATGGGAAAATAGGTGTTGATTTATGCCTTGGCGGAATGTTGCTATAGGACTACAGACATAGCATTATCATACTACAAAGTGCATTGTAATGAACTACAGAATCGGAAAAGTTCAACTACTACAGAAATCAGATCGTGTTATTTAGACGCTATTTAGAATATGCTCATCTGCAATATAAATTCAACCAATGCAAAACACATAATGAGAAATACCTGAACAATAAGATATCCTGACTTACGTGTTGGAGGGGCCCTCTTCAACCTATACTTAGGAGTGAAGGGAACTTATAAACTCTAAATTGTAAGTAACATCAAGTCTGTATTAAAATAGGAACTTCATGGTTTAAAACCAGGTCTGTAACACAACAGTCTCGGTGGTATAAAATGTAAAACAATAATTCTCCAAAATAGTAGCAGGGGCCTCTTGCTACCCAAGAGGTCCATATTTATATAATTCTAATGCTTAACCTAACAAAATGTATAAATGTCGATTCTCTTTGAACAGGAGTTCATTCTCTACAAATTAGGAAAAAGGCGTTGAGTTTGGTGATGTTCTTCCAGTTCTTCACTTGATTCACGCGTAATCCTTTAGTACACCTACGCCTACTCATTCAACCTCATTTTTCATGCAATTAGCTCATAGCAATGCTCTGAAAACATAACAGAAATAATCTTTTAAACACTTCATTAAATAATTAAGGTAAATCATTTTCCCACTAACGAGTGTATTTCTTCAACCTTTCTTGTGCTTACTGGTGGAAAAATAAACTATCTGATACCTGAAATGGGGACTCATCATCTCCCCCATGCTTGAAGGATTCACCCATCCTTGGGTGACATATTCTTATCTCTAATGACGTCTTTGATGTCCCATGCTACCACCTTAGGGGTCCCTACCTGCCCGTGGTAGCCCATACTGACAAAGTGTCCTCAAACACATAACTTTATTAATGAAGAAGGAAAATAATTACATCACAGAGATGTGAGGGCTAAATCCCAAAAGATTACCTCACATTGAAAACTCGATGGATTTAAATATCCAAAGAGTAACAACTAATTTACCGTTACCAAAACTAACTAAGGGACACCTCACATAATCAAGTGAGTGTGTAGATGCCCTTTTACATTTATTAAACTAAACTTCTATTTATTACATTTTTGGATCATAATTCCTAACAATCCCCCCTTTGATCCAAAAATTCTTTTGAACAAATACCAAGTTCATTTCTAAACTTATCAAATTTGACCCTTCCAAGAGATTTTGTAAAAATATCTACAGTTTGATCTTCTGATGGACAATACTTTGGCTTGATGATTTGTTTGACGAAGAGAGCCCGAATGTAATGATATTTAGTATCCACATGCTTAGTTTTTTTAATGAAAAACAGGATTTTTGGCTAACTTGATTGCTGACTGATTATCAATAAATAATGAAGTTGCTTCTTTCTGATCAACTTTGAGGTCTTGCAAAATCCTTCTTAACCAAACTATTTCACAAGTAGCTTCCCAAGCTGAAATATATTCTGCTTCTGCTGTAGAATTTGCAATTGTATCATGTTTTTTACAACTCCATGCCACCGCAGTTGATCCCATATTCATTAAGTAACATGAAGTAGATGCCCTGTCATCAACATCTCTAGCAAAATCCGCATCTGAATAGCCAACAAGCTTGAAATTTTTGTTTCTTTTAAACTCAAGTCCAAAATCCTTTGTTCCTTGAAGATACCTTAACACCCTTTTTGCTGCATTCCAATGACTTTCTCTAGATTCCTGCATATATCTAGAAAGTATGCTAACTGCATAAGATAGATCGGGATGAGTATTCATCAAGTAAATCAAACATCCAATTAACTGTCTATATCCAGTACAATTTACAAGTTCCCCCCTTCAAACTTAGAAAGTTTTAAATTTTGCTCCATGGGAGTAATCGCTGGTTTACATTCCTCCATTCCAAACTTCTTCAATAATCCAGATATGTACTTATCTTGAGAAATAAATATACTCCCTTCCTGCTGCTTTACTTCAACTCCAAGATAGTAATGAAGTAAACCCAAGTCTGTCATTTCAAAACCTGTTTGAAGTTCTTTCTTAACCTGAAATATATGATCATTATTGTTACCTGTTATGAGCAAATCATCAACATACATAACCAAAATGACTAAGTTGTTTTCCTGGATTCGAACATACAGAGTATCATCTGACTCACTACGAAGAAAACCAACTTTCTGTAGGTAGGCATCCATTTTTGCATACCAAGCTCTAGGAGCCTGTTTCAATCCATACAATGCCTTAACTAGTTTACAAACTTGATTTTCTTTCCCTGGAACCTCAAAACCAGGAGGTTGAGTCATATAAACATCCTCTTATAGATCACCATTTAAAAATGCACTTTTTACATCCATTTGATACACTTTCCATCCATTTTGTGCAGCTAAAGCTAGCACAATCCTGATAGTATTCCATTTCGATGTTGGAGCAAAAGTTTCTTCATAATCAATCCCTTCTTTCTGAGCAAAACCCTTTGCCACCAATCTTGCCTTATATTTATCAATATCTCCATTTGCTTTGTACTTAATTTTGTAAACCCACTTACAACCAATGGGTTTAACATCAAGTGGACAATCAACTATTTTCCAAGTGTGATTCTTCATTACTGCATCATACTCACTTTGCATGGCCATTTTCCATTCATCATACTCAACCGCTTCATTAAAAGTAGTTGGTTCAACAACTGAAAGAGCAAAATTTTTTGAACCCGTATTAGAACTCCTTGTACCTGTTTTGCCTTTCTCATCAGACTTAACATCCTGAAGTAACTTAGTTGCCCATTTTGGTTTCTTCTTTTCAATGTTAACTTGATTTGAATCATCCAAGTTAACTTGTGAAGAATTCAAAGTATCTTCAACCTGTTCATCAGCCTGTACTTCTGAAGTGAGATCAAACCATTGTTCATTCCTTGTCTTATTTAAGTGTTGCATTCTTAATTGTTCCTTAGTTACTTTTTCCTCTAAGTGACTAAGTTGTTTTTCAACCTCTTCTACACTTAAACTTTCAGTTTCATCAAAAATCACATCCCTGCTGACAATAAAATTTCCATCTGACAGAAGCCTATACCCCTTTTTCTCATGAGAATAACCAATCAACATGCACTTAACACTTCTAGACTCTAACTTCTTTCGTTTTTCTTTTGGGACAAGTGCATAACAAACTGAACCAAAAACTCTCAAATGTTTGACCATAGGTTTGAATCCATACCAAACCTCAAAAGGAGTTATTCCATCAAGTGATGATGAAGGAGATCTATTCCTCAAATAAACTGTTGTATGAACTGCTTCTGCCCAATAACATGATTTCAACCCTTTGAAAAATAACATTGCTCTAGCCATGCCCAATAAAGTCTGATTCATCCTTTCTGATACTCCATTTTGCTGTGGAGTATAAAAATTGGTCAACTGTCTTTTAATCCCTTTTTCCTGACAATAAGTCAAAAAATGATTTGATGTAAACTCACCACCATTATCAGTTCTCAAAGTAGCAATCTTTTCCTTTGTTGATGTTTCAACCAAATTTTCAAAAGACTGAAACTTTTCAAACACTTCTGATTTTTCCTTCAAAAAATACACCCAAACCATTCTGCTAAAATCATCAATAAACAACAAAAAATATTTACAACCACCAAGTGAAGTTTCCAAAGGACCACAAACATCACTATGAATAAGTTGTAATCTCCTTGTTGCTCTCCAAGTGCTTTTTGAAAAAGCTATCCTTCTCTGTTTGCCATAAATGCAAGCTTCACACTTTGTATTTTCCTTCCGAAAAGTAGGCAACCCCTTTACCATTCCTTGTTTTTGAAGTTGTACAAGACTATCAACATTCAAGTGCCCAAAACGAATGTGCCACAAGCGGATAAGTGAAACATCAGTTTCAACTAAACCTGCAAATTCCTTCAAATGTTCCTGTGACCTAGGAATGACTGTTCCCTTCATCCTAAGAAGCTTTCCGTCTTCATAACCTGTCATAACTGTTTTGTATGCATCCTTTGTTGAATTAACAAAAAGGATACCACCTTCCATTACAACTTGATGTCCTAATTGGCGAATGACAACTAAAGACAACTAATTTTTCTTAAATGTAGGCACATACCAAACATTAGAAATCAATCTTTCTCCAATTCCAGGAAAATCAACCTTAACTCTTCCTTTTCCTTGTGGTAAATGAATAGAATCATCTGCAAGAAAAATTGAATTTAAATGACAATCTTCATAACTCCAAAAGAAATCTTTCCTATATGTCATATGTTGAGTAGCCCATGTATCCATAATCCAAGCATCTTCAAAATCATTTTTGAAACAATAAGAAGACTGAACAAAATTCACTGATTCCAACTGATGAACTTGAACAAAATCCATTGATTCTGATTGTCCAAGTGCTGTAAAGACATATTCACAATTTTCACTATCATCTGCATGAGCATAATGTGCCGCTGATGAAGATTCTTTAGATTCTCTTTATTTTAGAATTTTTTCAAATGAAACTCTACAGTCTGAATCATAATGTCCAACTCTATGACAACGAAAACATGTGACCTGTTTATTAGCTCTTCCTCTTCCAGAGACCTGTTGGTTTCCTGAACCTCTTCCTCTTCCAGAAAACTGTGACTGTGTACTTTCAAATTCTTTAGAACCTCTTCCTTGATTTCTTCCTCTTCCTCTTCCGCGGCCTCTTCCTCTTCCAAAAACCTGACCACGACCTCTATTTGAATTTTGAAAAGCTTTCTGATCATGACCTTTTTGATGATTACCTGGAGACTGTTTGCTAGTACTTGCAACCAAAACATCTTCTCCTGCTTGCTTTGTCTGACCAAAAAAATTTTTATGTGTGGCAAGTAATTCACTTAGTTCATCAAAAGAAATTTTATCCAATTTATTTGTAATTTGTAAAGTTTCCAAAAAATGCTTATATGTCTCAGGCAATCCTGCGATCAAAATGGTCACCATCATGCTGTCTTCAATTTTATCAAAACCAGCTCTTGAAATTTCTTGTTTGATATCTTTTAATCTAGAAATGTACTCCATGACATCACCTCCTGAAGACAATTTTTGTTGAAACAACTTCAATTGAAGATCAATTTTCTTAGCTTCACTCTGAGAATCAAATAAATCTTTCAATGTCTTCCAAGCTGACCACGCATCAGAACTATTTTCAATATGCACATAAATATCATCAGAAACAGTACTGTGAATCAATGCTAAGGCCTTTTCATCTTTTAGTTCCCACTTTGCAAGTTGATCATGATTAGTTGGTTTGGTAGGCTTAGCATTACAGAAACCCTTCCACAATTCATTGTAAATAAGAGTGCTTTGAATATGACGACTCCAAACTTTATAATTTTTCGATCCTTCCAACTTGTCAGATTCATTAAAAAGACTTATAACTTTAGACATTGTAAAAAAAAATAATAGACACCTTGTAACTCCAGAAAATGTGTATTATGCAAATCTTATAGCTCCAAGAATTAAAAAAGAAAGCACCTTATGTCACCAGAATAAATCACCTTATATCACCAATGGAAGATTTTATGCAAAAAAAAACATTACTCATCAACAAGAGTCACCATGAAAGAAATGCTGCAAGAAACACCACACACCATGCAAAAGAAAGCTATAGGGGCTTGGCCTTGACCCACTTATAGCCTCAAGAAAAGAATTTGATAGAGCTTCACTTTGCTCTAATCAAACCTTGAGTGAAAATACAAGTACTCCTTATGACACCAACAATGCTCCTTATTACTCCAATGCCCAATAAAAAATTACACCTTATTACTCCAAAAAACAACAAATCTTTATAGGTGAATTGGAGAGATACAATATTGTTGAGTGGGAGGTCACAAGATCCAATCCCATCAACTTCAAAAATAACTTCTTCTTCTTTCTTTTTTTTTTTAAGTTTATATCTCCACCTTTTTCTTCTTAATATATAAAAAAATCGCCAAAAATAAAAATGAATAATAATTATTCACTTTTCAAAATATTACATAAACAGTGAATTAAATGAAAAGTGAAAAAAAAAATTATACAAGAATGTGAAGTTACTCTTTTATTTCTGGAGTTTTGCTGGTTCCTCAGATAACCATACAAGGTCCTTCCTCCACGACCTTCTCTAGACGGTCGACAGAACTCTCCACAGCCAGGCTCGACAGAACTCTCCACAGCCAGGCTCCGCGGGCTTCACTTCAAACCTCTGCTTCACGCAACAGATTCCACAGACTCTTCCATGACGGCACTCGAGTTCCTTCTCCAGGTCACCAGACTCCCTCTTCGAATGCGACAGACTCCACGGGCTTCACCTCTCCGAGTTCCTTCTTCAGGTCACCGGACTCCCTCTTCGAATGCGACCACAGAGAAGACCTCCTTTGAGTCTTTCAACGCACAGGCACCTGGCTCTTCTCCACTCGCGGGCATCTCCTTCTCTGCAGATAGCGACGGGAAATGGTGGCTCTCCTCTGCGCACGAATCTCCACTCGCAGGCATCCTCTCCTCTGCACACAGGTTATTCCAGTGCCCACCAACTCCACGGCTTCTACGAGTTTCCTTCCACGGCTTCTACGAGTTTCCTCTCTTCCTCGAAAGACCCACAAGCTTCTCCTCCACAAAGCTACAACAGTGCGTCTCTCTCTGCTCTCCACGAAATGATGGCTGGGTGCGTCTCTCTCTGCTCTCCACGGAATGATGGCTGGTGCGTCTCTCTCTGCTCTCCACGGAATGATGGCTGGTGGCTCTATGTTACACCTCTTTTCACGCACAGGAAACCTCCACGGGTTTCTCCACAGACCGGCTCTGATTTATGATGACATTACGGCTCCGCTTCACCTTCGGCTCTAATTATCAACATTGCTTTTCTCTCTTCAAAAATGCAGTTGTATTTGATTGATAAGAATTGCTTTGCTGTGCAGATATATTTAATAAATGAAGACCGGATCGCTATCCGAAGCACTTATAATGAGAGAGTAAAGGAAGCCTGCCAATCTGTGGCTGGGAGACACTGGAATGCAGAAGAAAAAGTATGGACATTTCCAAAGAATGCACTGGACGATCTTCTATATTCTTTAGACATGATATCTTCACTTTCTATAGTTGTTTAGGCTATTTCACCATTGGTATCAATAGCTCCTTTTTTGTAAAAAATTCTCTTCCAATTTTTTTTTAAATAATCTTGCTTTTTACTCTCTTCAAGTAAAAAAAAACTGAGTCTAAAAAAAAAATTTCTGCAGAGATTCTCTTTTTTTTTTTTTTAGCCCAAAAGAATAGGAAGCAATAACTTACGGTTAAAATTTCGCTATTCCAAAACCTTGAAAGTCACCTTCTTCAAACAACCTTTAACACCTTCCAACCAGGTTCCAACCAGACCAAGCTTCAACCGCGTGCTCTGATACCACTTTGACAAAGTGTCCTCAGACACATAACTTTATTAATGAAGAAGAAAAATAATTACATCACAGAGATGTGAGGGCTAAATCCCAAAAGATTACCTCACATGGAAAACTCGATGGATTTAAATATCCAAAGAGTAACAACTAATTTACCGTTACCAAAACTAACTAAGGGACACCTCACATAATCACGTGAGTGTGTAGATGCCCTTTTACATTTATTAAACTAAACTTCTATTTATTACATTTTTGGATCATAATTCCTAACACATACTTTGATCCTCCTTGACCCATGCCCTCCTCTCTTCTTCCTAATTGACCTATTCCTTAATGAACAAAGGAAGGAAGAATGGGGGGTTTAGCCTCATCCCTATCCACCTAAGCTGATTCTTTATCAATGAATCCCTGTAGAGCTTATATTTTACGAGAGCATTTTTAAGTCTGGTAGGGGATTGAAGCTCTTTTATTTTCAGGTCATTTGCCACTCTGTACCATCTTTCACCAATAGACTCCTGAACCTCCTTATCTGTGCTCTGAAGAGTAAGATCAATGTGAACCACAGCCTCCTAATGATTCTCAAGGAGAATCGGGATCAGCTCCTCATCCATCATGAGATTTCTATGGTCATAGATTATTCTTTCAAGGTGAGTCTCCTATGCCCTAATCCATAATGGGGTTTCCCATTTTGCTGCAACATAAATGTGGTAGTCCTGAGCTCGTTCAAGTTTGTGATTCATCCTAGAACATAATTCCCTTAACTGGAAATCGCCCATGTAAGGGTTTGGAAACCAGTTGGGCAAGCTAAGAACTACAAACTTGTGTAAGAACAACTCATTGAACTAGTCCTTCTCCGACTCTATGGCTTTGAGAGATGCATTCAAAAATTCCCTGGTTGTTTCGATTTCTATTCGGAGTCCCTGTGCCAACCATTGGAGATGGAATTTGCCCCACTTTTCTTGTAGATAAACTGCATATATTGTTGAAGGTAGCCTGTGCTCCAATAGTTTAGTCTATATTTTAGTGGTAGTAGCCAAAACGTTCTTTAGTTGAACAATTTCCTGATCCTTTTTGGCTAGTTCCCCTTGTGCCTCAGCGAACTTCTCTTTAAGTGATGAATTTCTCTATTCCACCAGTCTTAGCTCCCCTGCATGATGCATTTTTAGGATTTGTGTCTTTTGAGATGAAAACGGGGGTGATGTGGGCTATCTTTCTGATTCAATCTTCAATGTTGCTAGTTCCTTTCTGAGCTTCTCTAATTCCTCCCGTGCTTCAGTGAGTTGATTGACAAACCTAGGGTTTTCATTGTGCTCAGGAGGGTCCCCCTAGAGGTTGTCTTGCTCTTCTTGTTCCTTCTTCTCTTCTTCTACCTCCTGCTCTTCTCGTTCATCCTACTCCTCTTGCTCATCCTGCTCCTCTTGCTCATCCTGCTCCTCTTCTGTAGTGGGATCCTCCTGATCTACCCAAAGATCATCATCCTCATCCGACACAGTTTGAACTATGGGACTGGGTTCCCTACTCTCTTCCTTGGTAATTCAGATTCTAGATGCTTGTGTGAATCTTTCACTTCTTCTCTACGACCCTTGATTACTAGCAGGAATCCCTAGGTTTGTTTTGGGGGAGTCATCCCGTGAATGCTTTATTTTCACCAGGGTATCAGCCACACTGTCCAGGTCAATTTTTCTCATCGCCCTTGATGTAGAGGTGGTTTTGCTCATTGATCCTAGTGGTAGGGGTACTCTAGCTGTGGGTGTGCCCTTCATTCTTTAAACATCTTCAACAGATACCAACATGAATTCTTCCCAAGAAAGCTCTGGTATCTATGCTTTTAATTCCTCACAAACGATTAGTTTGATCATCCCATGATGGGCTAAGGCATCCTCCTTTCCTTTAATCACTTTCTTGTTCATTTTTGCTAGACATTGGAGCAGGTAGTATGGAATACTAATGTTGTTGTTTGGTGGATGATGGGCCCTGTACCTCAATACTTCTAGAATTCGGAAATGAAAAATGGGGACGTAACTCAACCTACTAGTGCATGTAATATATTTATGGACGATGGCAGCCATTTCATCCCACGGTGGAGGCATGAGAGCCTTTTGACTCCATTTTTATCTTCGTCATAGGCCTCCTCTATTTCGAAGAATGATTTCTTTACTTCATGGTTTGACTCCCTATCATCCCTGCCCTAATGCAAACCCATTGGCAGACCATTGTATTTATCAATTGCTTCGTCATCCAACCTTATACGTAACCCTTTCACTCGGGTGACAAACTATTCATCATTGATATGTTTCGAATTTCTTCCAAATTCCATAGCCACCCCTGCATTGTATCCTCTTAATCCTAAGATGAAAGGCATCCAGTTCGTACTGCAAATGACTGTTAAGATTTGTGGGGTCTGAAAATTAGCACTGTGTTCCTCTAGTTCGCTTTTCTTGAATCCTTTCGTCATCTTAAAATCTCTTCTAAAATCATCAAAAACCAACTTTGAATGTGGATTTTACCTCACTGGTCTGGATTGACTATAGGCTTGAGGGCTAGATTGCTTGCTGCGTGACCACACTCACTTCTGATGGCTTGCTTCTAGAAAGTTCTGAGAGGTTTTTGTTTGCAAAAACCAGCTCTTTTTGGATGATCATGCAGCCTTACTTAACTGTATTTCTGCACTTATCCTTATTATTCTTCATTGTACTTGCTGATTGATCCATTTCTTTCCATAATCAAGCTCTTCATTTCACTTTATGCTTGTACTTTGCACTTTTGCTTTGATTATTGTGAAGTATGGTGGTTATATGCGGATTCATCATTTGTTGAAATGACGAGTGTGTGCAATCATGATTTTGTAATTTGAACCTTTCCTCCGACTTTAGCGAAAAGTTGTCCTCAGCTTAAAAAAATAACCGTTTTGGGGATAATGATTTGACCTTAAGAATAAAATGAAAACGTTCAGAGGTTACCTTGTTATATTTTGTTAGCATACCTGAGTTTGTTAACACCCAAAAAGTGCTCACCATCTCATCTCCCTCATTACATGACTCATTTGTCTATATTTCCTACCATATTTGCCTCCAAAACCTTAAAAAACCATTAAAAAGCCACCAAAAAGGACAAAAAGCCCATTTTTTCCCCAAAGTAATTTAAATTTCCTCCAAAAATAGCAAAACCACTTAAAAGGCACCTAAATTCCCAAAAATCAAATAAAAGGGAATAAAAAATATAAAAAAAGAAGAAAAAGAGAGAAAAAGGAAGCAAAAACCCTATACAATTGACCTAAACCATATGGTGTCAAAAACTATGGGTCAACACTCCACCACTAAAAACTTATAAATAGGTGATGGAGGCTCCCCATTTCACATCCACAATCTTTTCTATCCTCACTCTGCCAAAATTACTCTTGAAACCCTGGCTTACCATTTGAGCTAGTTTTTCCCATTTGAGTGCCCCTTTTCGCCCATCATCCAAACACCTTGGAGAAGGATAAGGAACCCATTGGAGCACGGAAGCAGCCCTCCTAGACTAGTGCAAGAGCTCCACCAACCTCCATATCTGAGGTAAATGTAATACTGATCATATCATAATACAAAAAGAAAATTTTCTCTTATATTGTCATTGTCTTTTATTTCCTGTTGATGCACATGTTAGCTTAGATTTTACTGTTTTACTGTTTAAATTTACTGTTTATTGAACTGCTACTAAAGAGTCCCTTCTCCTTAGTAGGTGCTCATTTGCACAAGCTAGGGTGAAAAATCTAGCTACAGTTTTGGCGACTCTACTGGTGTTCCTTTGAATTTCTAGATAAAATAAAAAAATAAAAAATATTTTCTGCAAGTATTTTTTTGTTTTCCCTATTCGGTTGAGGCTTCAGCCAGTTGGGTTTTCCGCCGCAGATCGCGGTTCTGTCCTTTGCATCCATGACCCAGATCGCAGCTTTGGGCCGTCTTTCCACAATCCAGATCACAACTGTTTGCTCTTTTCCTGCGACCCGAGCGTAGCATTCTGCCTCTTTCCCATGTCTCAGACCGCAATTTTTAGCCCCAAACCTGCGATCTGACAATGGATTTTTTCTCCTTTGTCGCGCTCCAAAGCACGCATTACGGTCGTAAACCCACGATTTGACCGCAGCTCTTCCCCCTTTAGTCGCACCCCAGACCCACGATCCGCCCGTAGGGTTCATCCATTTAGCCGCACCCTAAACCGCGCCTTTCTGCCACAGACCCGCGATCCAACCACAGGTGTTAGCACCATATTTATGCTAAGTAATTGAAGGGAGCCACACCCATGGAGAAGTAAGCGGGGTCTAATTTCCTTTTTCCACATGCCCAGTGAAGGTGAAATCAAACAAATTTCAAGCATTGGTCTCTAAGTATAAGAAGAAATAATGATAAAAATACTAAGCTTAGCATTGCAATGAGGATGAACGGCTTAGATTAGCGAGCTAAGGAGATCTATGGTCCCTAAGAGATTCGAATTTTAACATACAAAGGGGGCGAAATCAAAACCAAATGTAGTTTCATGTTGTATGGGGGTTTTTAACCGAAAATGACTATTTTAGTCATCATTTTGCAGCAGCTGTTCGTCCAAACCGAAGGGAATTTCAGGAAATTGAGAGAATTTTATCTCTAGAACGAGCTCATCTACAAAAACCTCTCTCTGAATCTGCACAGGTGTCATGGTTGAAGAGAATCGAAGGGTTTTGCAGAGGTTAATTTTCCCATTTTCGTGTTTTCTGCGTGAGTCATCATTTTCCGGAGCAGATCCTGGCCATCTAGAGGCAAATATGAGGAAACGAAAAGAGGTTTTTCTTCAGAATAGACCAATCTACAAAAACCTTTTTCAATTTTTACACAACTATCACTGTTTGGGATATACAGCTGTCGCACCAAGAGGCATTTTTCAGCAGTCCACAGCCAAAATTGGGCAAAACGTTGTTGTGGTCGACTCTCTGAGTTATTGAATCTTCTTTACAGGTGTCTTTTATGTTGTAAACATCCTCCATGGAAGCAGCTCAACCCTAGGGCCAAATAGATCTATAAATTGAATGTAATAGATGAAGAATAGGTTGGAAAATCAAATGGCTGAGGCCTTGGGAGAGCTCTGCTATGTTCTGAAACATTTTCTTGAATAAATTGCAGTTATTGAAGCTGGTTTTAATGGTTGAGATTCCTGTGTCATTCTCCTCACAACCTATTCATCTCTTTTCACATGTGAATTTGTGTTTCTCTCTTGTTATTCCATTATGTGTTATTTCCTTCATGCTTGGATCAGGGTAACAGTTAAGTAGAATTCATAGAGATTATGCTGTGCTTAGCTTATTCCAAGTATTTCACCAAATATATTCTACTAAAGTTGATGTAGGATTCATCCTTGTTAGATGCCTTACATTGATGGACTATTTCTTTTCTCTTCTGTTCCACAAATTAAAATCTCTTTGACTATGAATGGCTGGCTACCTTGCCTCAGTTTTGACATTCATTGTAGCAGCACTGTATTTGTTTTAAGTTTCATGTTTTGACTCCATTGCCCTTTAGTCTTATGATTTTCTCTCCAAACAATGTTTAAATCATCTTTGTTTCTAGTAGAAAACTTATCTTTTGCATCTGTTTTGATTGAATATTTTTAATGTTAAATGCTAGTGTATGTTTTCACTGTTGACACCTTTGAGGATTTCCAGTATTCTATGAGTTTATAGAGAGAGCCCTCTCTGTTTATGTTTGATCAGAATCATAAGCCAAATATTGGTTAGTTCTTACCCAGGATTATCCTCTCCACAACCTACGGGGTCAATTTTGGTGTTAACAAATTGGCATCGTTGCTGGGGATGAGATTATTTCACAATCCCTGGGAGAATGACAAAGTTCAGATCTAAATGTTGATGGTGAACAGCAGGTAGATAGCAAGAAGGTTGTATCATTCACCTGGCGACTCCACTCAGAATATTTGTAGTGCAAAGGTGACTCTACTGGGAGGATCAGTGACTCCGTATCAAAATTTGAGATGTTGAAGGTCTCATGGCGACTCCACATTCAAGAAACCCAGCAGCCCATTGTTTCACAAGCTAGTCTCCTCAATCTTCAAATCAGAATTTGCAGCTCTAATATTTCAAGATGACTTCATTGTTAAGAAGGTATGCTCCTTTAAGCAGGTCTCATATTCCTAGTTTTCCAAATCAGATCCCTAAAGTAGATTGGCAAACCTACTTACCTAAATTCAGAGATGAAGATCAAGACAATGCTACTTTGCATTTAATCAAATTTCATATACATATACGCAAGTTGAATATTAGGTTCCATGAGGATTGTCTTATGAAAATGTTCATGGCTTCTTCAGAGGGTAAAGCAAGGGATTGGTATGAAGGCTTGAAACCTGGCAGATTGTTTTCTTTAAAGGATTTTCACATAGCATTTTATGAACATTATAAAGAGTATTTTCTGTCTTTGTCTTTAGTAGAAGATTGTTGTGGTCAGTTTGAGGATTTCATATAGTACCTTGAAAGTATTAATGAAGATCTGGAAAGTATGAATGATGAAGACTTGTCTGAAGCCATTTATCAATTTTTTTCACAAATCCATAGCTAAGATATTCAAGAAAATTCTCAAGACACAGTTACACCCTCAGCTGAAAATAAAGAAAGCAGTAACCATATAGATGATCTTTATATCTCTTCTCCTGAGGTAGATGAGAAATGTCTTCAGTTTTGTAAATCATCTTGTGTTTCTGAAGAAGATCAGATCAGTCCCATTTCATGTCATATTATTTCAGAAGTTGTTGGTCTAGAGGAACCTATCTTGTTGGACTCACTTGAAAGAAAACACATCGGTGCTTCTCTTGGAGCACAAGGAGCGGACCAGATCTTAGATGATGCTGCTGATTTTTTATTTGACAAAAAGGGTGAACAGATCCTCCATTGTGCTTCTAAAATTTCTCCTATGTCTGAAGATGAGATAGATCGGCTCTTAAAAGGTCATGTTACGACCCTACTTGAATCAGATATGTAGTGCTCATACACTCCAAGACGTGTAAGTGAAGCTTCCTCTATTTCTGAAAATGTAAATCTGAATTTAAAGGATGACAATCATAATGATTTTCTGAAGGAACCCATTTGTGATGATGATCCTCTATAAGAAAATCAGCTATTAAATACCATTTTCTTTCATCAAGAAGATAGGGATGTCCTGTCTAATGATCTTGAATGGTGTTGGTTGTTTAAAGATGTTTTAGATTATTTTGAGACAGATAGCATGCCAAGAAGAGAGCCAGAGTTGTTCATATTGAGGGAAAGTACAGTCAATGCTCATATATCAGAAAGCCACATTTCCCTATGCATCCTCATGGATCCACAGCCAAGTATTCTTGCAGGTCAAATTGAAAGAGGTACTTGCATTTTTGTCAAATCTCAGGATGTGGTAATGTTTCCAATTATTGAAGATCCTTATGCTAAATTACTACAATATAAGGGTAAGATGAATTTTTTTGCACTTATGGAACTTGAGCTCATTATCAGTAGATGTTTGGAGTGGGTTGTCTTTTGTCTTCTCTGCTTGCTCAAAGAGAGTGTAAGCAAGATTCAGACAAATGGCTAGTTATTAGATTGGCTTCACTGGCACTTTTGTGTCATTTGACTCAACAGTGGAATTTCAATGAAGTAGAGTAGGTAGCAGGAATAAGTTTGCTCTGCAAACAGTTTTTCAGTACGTACAGTGTTATCTTTTTTCAGTTTTCAGCATTCTTCAGTTTGCAATTTTCAGAATGTACAGTGAGTTTTCAAGTCAAAATCTTCAGTTTAGATCTGCAGGAGGAGTCTTCCAGTTTTCAGTATGAATTTCAATCTTCAACTTAAAAGCTTCAGTTCAGAAATCTCGGTATGTTTTTTTAGATTGGTGGTTGCATATTTGGGCAAAACATTTTTGGCAAAAAATAAGAAAAGAAAATGAAAGAAAATTAGATAAAAATAATGAAATGAGCAAAAGCGGAAAAAGTTTTTATAATTGGCTGAGAGCCGATTCTATAAACAAATATTGGCTTCGGATATTTGGTCCAAGGTTAAATTTCTATGAAAACCAAAGTTTTAGTTCGTATGATGGGCCCAAGATTTTAAACTTTATTTGACCCAAAGTTTTATTTTTGTGGACACAAAGTTTTAAACTTTTGGAATTGGGTTAAATTTGACCAAAAGTTATATCGGGCCTAGACCAGATGCTCAGCAACGAGAGCCTTCAAAGCAACCATCGGCCAAGCCCGAAGGGAACAACATATCACCCAAGCGCCAAGATCACCGGCACACATTCTTCTGCTACTTGACATAGAGAAGAAGTCGTGGTGAATATAATTGTCTAATAGACACTTCTGCTCTTACATGTGGGATAACTGCGACAGGGAAAAAATGAAAGTACACCTGTCGGTTGGCTCCAGATTCCACGAGGGTGGCCGAGCTACTGATTAGAAGTAGCAGCTGAGGGTAGAAATCCCTTAATTCCTCATTTAAGGTATAACAGTCCCGACTCTGCTATTGGTGAAGACTTGTGTTTTATATGCCAAATTTTTGTGGAGCGGCCTCGAAGTTTTCGAGCCATGCCTTCGCAGTTCAAGAACTGATGTGTTGGCGGACTATGGATTCCCTTTTATTAACAAGCTATTGGTCCATCAAGCTATCGATCACTCAATCTTCATCCATCAATTGTTCCACTTAAAGCGCACCACGTATGTCAAACCTTAATCTTTTCAGAAAGGGAAAGCAACGCATTAATCCGAGCAGAAATCTCTCGTTAAAGCAATGGAAACGATGATAACAGAGCTGATGCGGCTTGGCTTCATTTCCCTGCTACTGTTTGCGGCATCAAGTTCAAGTATCTAATGGCTGTAGTTAATGAAGGCTCTGTAATGCCAGGTTCTCTCCATGTGAAGAGGTCCACTGCTGAAGAAAGTGACTCCGGTATATATCTCATGAGACTAGCACCCATGGTCGTGAAGCTGTCAACGTTCCTCTTCATGCGTTATCAGGGCATGCTCCAAGTATTGAGGTTGGCAGCACGAAGGGCAACATTTGACCGAGAAATTTTGGATTTGGATAATCTGATATACGGCCTGAGGATGAAGACAGGGACACCTTTCAGAAGTCTAAAGCAAGAGAGCATTTACGGGACAGATTCTTAACTAGAGAGACTTTCACTAACCATACAGGTCTTGGGTATCGCCTGCATGACACTTGCAATCAAAATCGAAGAGGAGAAAGGGTAATCGACACTTGCTACTACCATTTTTGAGGAGGTGGAGCTCCCTTGAATAATTTGCAGTTCTGCTTCATGGAACAATAAGAAGATATCGTCCACGAGCAGTCAACTCATGCACGCGTCAGCAGCTGCGATCCGGACGAGAGGAAGATTGACGGCTCTTGGCTTATCTCGTTCCATACATGCTCGAGATATAAGTTCAGTGAATAGCGAGATGGATATGACGGGAAAACCTGAAAGTCACGTGTTGATTGATGAATAGTATGGCGTGAAGGAAGAATGGTATTAGAAACAGCTTAGAAGCCACGTGATACCACTATCCCCGAATTAATTATAAATCATGACGGTATGGAGCTCATTTGTCACTATTTACTTATCTCTTCGGAGCAAGTTTTCTCCACCATGATGGCGTTAGCTTCTTCATTGCTTGTGAGGTTTTGTGCAATGATAAAAAAGGAAGGGGCGAGCTCGGCTTCGGGGTTGTGTTTGGAATGGAGGATATACAATACTATATGTGCAAAGCAGAAAAGCTAGAGCGTGAAATAAATTATGAGACCGTGAAGCAATATGTTCAAATGGGCGTTGTTACATTAGGGAATCTAAAAAATTTATGAGCAACTTTCTTCACCTGAAAGTCTGAGATAGTAGACGTAACTGAATTTTGACACCCGATAGTTACTAGTGGCTGCAAAGATGGCAAACTTCACAAAGCCTATAACAGAGAATTCTGTAGTTCTTCGATTTGCAAAAATAGTTACAAATTTCAGCATTTTTGAGCCATGCAACACATCATATTTTCCATGTTTTTCTGACATAAGAGGCAAATTATGGGGAAAGTAAGTTCTTGACATGATACCTTCAGTAACATGTGAGGCTAAAGGTGATGAAGCCATTCAAGAAGGTGACCTTGCTAGACTACGAGCTTGGATTTCATTAAAGCACGGAGTTGGTTTGGCAAAGGGGTCCAGATTATCAAAGAGATGAATGTGTGAATAGTAATTTTTATGTTGGGTTTCTAGTCATATCATGCAAGTGATAAAACTCTAAAAGCCTGTCATCCAGATGCTGCATTATTGAAAGTATTTGGTGGCATATTTGCTCTAAGAGTCATTTGTCGTAATAGTCATCACAAAAGTAAAAGGGAGGCTGTTTCAATTGCAGCATTGGTTCATTTGCATGATCAGGTGAGGTTTCAGGGTTCAATTGCAGGTCAGAGTGTAGATTTCAATTGGAATTGGGAGCCGCCCAATGGATCAGGCACTTGGTCTATGGGTTCTTTGCTATCTCGCAGGGAGGATAGCATCCCCGATTGGAGCCAGTTGTTAGCACCATATTTGTGCTAAGTAATTGAAGGGATCCACACCCATGGAGAAGTAAGTGGGGTCTAATTTCTTTTTGCCACATGCCCTATGAAGGTGAAATCAAACAAATTTCAAGCATTGGTCTCTAAGTCTAAGAAGAAATAATGATAAAAATACTAAGCTTAGCATTGCCATGAGGATGAACGGCTCAGATCAGCGAGCTAAGGAGATATATGGTCCCTAAGAGATTTGAATTTTAACATACAAAGGGGGAGAAATGAAAACCAAATGTAGTTTCATGTCAAAGTATGGCGGTTTTTAACCGAAAATGACTGTTTTAGTCATCATTTTGCAGCAGTTGTTTCGCCAAACCGGAGGCAATTTTGGGAGACTGAGAGATGTTTATCTCCAGAATGGGCTCATCTACAAAAACCACTCTCAGAATCTGCACAAGTGTCATGGTTGAAGAGAATCGAAGGGTTTTGCAGAGGGTAATTTTCCAGTTTTTGTGTTTTTTGCATGAGTCATCATATTCCGGAGCAAATCCTGGCTAGCTGGAGGAAACTCTGAGGAAACTGAAAGAAATTTTTCTTCACCATGGACCAACATACAAAAACCTCTTTCAGTTTTTACACAGCTATCACCATTTAAGATATAAAGTTGTCACACCGAGATGCATTTTTCAGCAGTCCGCGGCCAAAATTGGGCAAAAAGTTGTTGTGGCCGACTCTCTGAGTTGTTGAATCTTTTGTACAGGTGTCTTTTCTGTTGTAACCATCCTCCATGGAAGCAGCTCGATCCTAGGGCCAAATAGATATATAAATTGAATGTAATAGATGAAGAATAGGTTGGAAAATCAAATGGCTGAGGCCTTGGGAGAGCTCTGCTATGTTTTGAAACATTTTCTTGAATAAATTGCAGTGATTGAAGCTGGTTTTAATGGCTGAGATTCCTGTGTCATTCTCCTCACAGTCTGTTTATATCTTTTCCCATGTGAATTTTTGTTTCTCTCTTTGTTATTCCATTCTGTGTTATTTCCTTCATGCTTGGATCAGGGTAACAGTTAAGTAGAATTCATAGAGATTATGCTCTGCTTAGCTTATTCCAAGTATTTCACCAAATATATTCTGCTAAAGTTGATATAGGATTCATCCTTGTTAGATGCCTTACATTGATGGACTGTTTCTTTTCTCTTCTGTTCCACAAATTAAAAGCTCTTTGACTATGAATGGCTGGCTACCTTGCCTCAGTTTTGACATTCATAGCAGTAGCACTGTATTTGTTTTAAGTTTCATGTTTTGACTCCATTGCCCTTTAGTCTTATGATTTTCTCTCCAAACCATGTTTAAATCATCTTTGTTTCCAGTAGAAATCTGATCTTCTACATCTGTTTTGATTGAATATTTTTAATGTTGAATGCTGGTGTATGTTTTCACTGTTGACACCTTTGAGGATTTCCAGTATTCTATGAGTTTATAGAGAGAGCCCTCTCTGTTTATGTTTGATCAAAATCATAAGCCAAATATTGGTTAGCAGTTACCCAGGATTACCCTCTCCACAACCTAGGGGGTCAATTTTGGTGTTAACAACAGGGTTTCAACCCTATAGCTGCGCTCCAAGCCGTGCATTTCAGTCACAGACCCGCGATATGTTTTCTGCATTTTTACCCTTTTTTGAACCCATAATTTTGTTGCAATATTTTATGCACCTACACAGCCACCTGTTCTGTCTGCAACCATCTTACCTAAAGCCTTTTTCTGCAGTTTGCTTTCTGTTCCATTTACAGAGTTTTTTAAGTTTAAGCATTTACATTGAAAAAAGAAAAAGTTGCATTACAAGTTAAATTTTTGAATTATTATTATTTGTTAAAAAGTTGCCCACCTCGTGGCACTTTTGATTGGGTTCATTACCTCACACGCACACACTCTGTCACCTAATTCAAGTGAGCCTTAAAACACTACTTAACACAACCAACATTCTAACCCCACTTGGGGAACACATTAGAATATTATAGTTAGGTAGGGCAGGGGGGATAGGCATCCAAATAACACTCCTCGGTCTCTTACACTTGATACATAGTTGTTGTCCACTTAGGGAACAAAAATCTCCTAGTATTTTTTGACACAGTCACAACCATTTTATCAGAGAGCCTCTCTCTTAGGAGGGTTGAAGTAACCAGACTCGTTCTGAAGGCTTGAGTGGAATACCGCAATCCATTCAGTAACCGAAGGCTACCTACTCGTTGGTTTGCATGTGGTGATTCCTTTTTAGGCCCACACAGTGATAGGACCGGAGTTGCAGATTCACCTTTCTGGATGTGTTATTAATGGGGTATCTTAGTTTCCTTTCTTCTAGGGTTGTCTTACCCAGTGTCCCTCCCGGTAGGGGGATATCTTTAGCCACTTAGCTCTACTATCCATATTGTCTGACTTGGATTTCATCACCTTGCATAGGATATGTCTGGTTGAGTCAGAATACTATTTAGCTAGGTGTTTGCATGCTCCCTTACCTCCCTTTGGCCTAGCGAGTCCATTATTTTTATTTTTTAGAAAACCTGCTACTTTTTGGTATTCTGACCATTGTTGTTGGCACTCCGCTTATTGTAGCACAGCTATTACAGTGAGCATTTCGAGCTGGTTGTTGGCCTGAGTGTCATCTTTTTTGCGCTCTCCTTTTTCACACTCAGCTACATTAGGGTTTTTGAGCTACTTTTCACTCGACACAACCCCCAGATACTTGACACCATCTATCACCATTGGGTTCTCAAGACACTCTCGGCATCTCTGGGGTGAGCCCCCATAGCACGTTTCACTTGACATCACTTGTCATAGACGTAGAGCTTCATCACTTGATACCACTCATCATAGACCTCGATCTTCATCACTTGACTCTACTCGTCGACGACATAGAGCTCCGTCCCTCGGCTCTGACGCCCCTTATTTCACATCTGATTCTAAGGCAGAGTCTGAAAACACCACTTACACTGCACCAACTAGCCCCATGGATGGGATGACTTCCAACCCTTTCTTTGTAGGGACCATTGGTGGAGCGTCCACAACCACCCCAGCCACCACACCTGCTTTGGCTATGCCCTTGATGAGACCCACACCCACCATCCCGGTTACTGTGCCAATTCCAGTGGCTAGCATACCCAACCCAACCCCACTGCTGACTCACACTACACTTGGCAGCGCAGGACCCTCCCATACCACCTTTGTTCCTCCACCTGGGGGAAACATCCTCAACCTGAACCCAGCTCTCACACTTGGGGGCATCGGCCCTAACATGGCTGCCACCACCAACATGTCACATCCTTCTACTAGTTTTCCATTCATGGCTAGTCTCAACCTTCCTGACCTGGCCATACTGACTAACGATCCCATCAAACACGATCCTACGTGGCCTCACATTCCCACCAAGCTCCCATCAGACATCCCTAAGTTTGAGGGCAAGGCAGGTGAAGACCCCCAGAACCACATTATGTCCTTCCATCTATGGTGTTCCTCCAACTCTATGGTGGACGAATCTGTCCGACTCCGTCTGTTACAACGAACTCCCACTGGCTCTGTAGTCCCATGGGACCCATGCCACCTTTACTTCCCTCGCCTTGAACTTCCTGTAGTTCTTTCAGTTACCTGTCCGCTATGACACGGGAATTGAGATCCTATTGTATTGCAGACAGAATATGGCCACCCACATCACTGACCACATTCATGAGTGGCGTAGACGTCGAAGCCTGTGCAAACGCAAGTTAGATGACCATATCTTCCTAGATTGGTTTCTCAAATCTCTCCTTCCTATCATTGCTAAGGATGTGGCATTCGAGCGACCCCAGTCCGAGGAAGAGGCCATCCTAAAAGCCCAACAATTTGACCTTATTTATGCCTAGTATGGTTACCTATATACCATTATACCTAACGCCCTCCACGGCGATTCCTCCCTAAATGACGCGCCGAGGGCATCCCATGCCGTCGATGGCATCATTAGCCGTATTGCATCGCATAACCAACCATTTTCCATGACACATACTAGTAATGGCCCCGCCCTTTCGCGGGCTACATCCCACTCTGGAGCAACCAATTTGTATACTCCCATAGCGTATAACCACCATTCCCACGGACCCTCATGTCCACCTCAGTGCTTCGGCCACGCGTCCCCCGCTTACATTCCCCAGGTTGCACCACAACCATATTACCACCCATAGGTCGCGCACGCTCCTATATCCTCTCAATCCCCCGCCGCTTATTATCTGCCACAGGCAGCACCTACGGCACATCCCCAACCCATCACGCAGACATACCAATAACCCCCACAAGGTTCAGCACCTACACAACCTCCACCCACTTACTATTCGCCATAGCCTACTCCCCTGTACAAGCCCAGAACCCACTTGCCACCCAAGGGTGTTATACCTCAATATTACACATTATGCATTAGTGTCGCATCCTTGTACTAGCGACCTAAACGACAGTTTCCCTTAAAGATCATCTGAACATCCAGAGTGAAAACCATTGACTGAATACTGAAAGCAAAACCTTTTTTTGCCATCTTCCAGCCCAACTTAGCCCTGTTTGTGAGCACTGCCGCTCCTTGCACATCTACAAGGGAGCGGTAGTTAGCACTACCGCGCGTTGCTCCTTCTCTGGGGGCGCGGTACTACCGCGTTATGCTCAGTTATAGGGGCGCGGTAGTCTGAAATTAGCCTTTTTGCCTTGGATTTTGGGATTTCGACCTTCGAGGAGATTTTGTTGGGATTACCACCTTTGGTTCGATCCTAACTCCTTCTTTGTTTAGCTGGCCTGATCCACTAAACCCTCCATAGATCCACACTTCTCTCTTGTTGGTTAGCCTTCCCATGTGCTATAAGAGAGAAGCTTTCCATGGGCCAAAAGGAGGACTTTTGGGGCATCAAACCTATGATCTTGCAGCCTTGTGGAGATAGCTAGAGGAAGCACTTGGATCTGGAAGTTGGCTTGGACATCAAACAACTATTGTACATGACTTCAAGTTGGTAATGGAATAACTTGTCTTGTTTTCCCAAATCATTTGTGTTAATCTTGTTTTAATGATATGATTTGTATCTCTCATAGATTTAGATCTTAACTCATGTTTTCAGATTGCTAGAGAATAGTACATGCTTGTGTTTTGGTTCCATTGTTAATAGGTTTACTTGTGAGGACTTGGAGCTTGGAGCAAATATCAAAGACAAGCGTTTGGACATAAGGTCAGTTAAACTCCTTCTATTCTCTCCAACATTTTAATTCTGAGATGTTTGTTAGATCTAGGGATTCAAGGTTGCATTTGTTTCTTTTTTGTCTTAGTATAGAGTCAGTGCATCCTGCTTTATCCTAAGAGAGTTTCTACCTATCCGTAGGGAGAAATTTCTACAACAAAAACTGGCGACCATACTGGGGATTTGAATCCATTTTCTTTGCTTGTGAAGTTTGCTTTCAATTTCACTCATTGATTGTAAGAATTGGGTTCTTTCACCTTCATTCACTTCCCTGTTCTCTGCATTAGACTTCTGTTACAGATCAGTAAGTCCTCTGGGTTGGAGAACCCTTGAAAAGTCAAGATCTTTTCTCAAATTTCCGCCTCTTTCCCTGTTCACATAGTGCCGCGCCCCCGTAACTACCTACAGAGCGGTAGTACTTGCAGTACCGCGCCTTCACCACTTCCAGAGCGCGGTAGTCTTGAAGTACCGCGCCTTCACCACTTCCAGAGCGCGGTAGTCTTGCAGTACCGCCCTTTAAGCGCTGTCTACAGCGCGGTAGTCTTGCAGTACCGCGCCCAGGTGGCCCACGGGCCCGCGGCAGTTCCTGGAAAGTGTATTTATTTGGTTTGTTTGGTTATTTTTTGGGTCTTTTCGAGATTTGGATCCATGTTGGCCCTTTGAATCAATACTAGTGTTTTGCTTGCATTTCTAAGCGAAATGGGTTCTTGGGTTCTATTTTTGACCTTTGAATCGTGCATCCTTTAGTCGTTTTGACCCATATTAAGGTTTTGAGATCATTTTTGGTTTGGTGTGTTTTGGCATGATTGGATTGCTTGGCATCTTGTTTCCTTTACATCCTATCTAATGATTGTTTGAAAAGATTGATTCCTTACCTCCACTTTAGTTCAAAGAGAAGCTTGATTTTGTCGTTATTTTACCATATTCATGAAATTGAAACACATAGGTATTCTTCTTGCTTTAATTTAATCATTTGACATTTTTGGTATTACATTCATGAGAAGAAGAAATGCTTGTTTCATATTTATGTGCATTTGAGTTAGACAATATCATTAGGTTCTTCTCTTTGTCTTGCATTTGATTGGAAGCATTTGTAGAATCTTTCTTTCCGTAGCTTGGATGTGTCTTTTTCAAGTGTGAAAAGATAGGAAATGAATTAGAATCATTACGTTTGGTGTTCATATGAAGAAATTTTTCATTACTTTGGGTTAGTTTTGGGTACATATTTTACTTCTTTCTATCATTTTGAAAAGAAATAAAATTGCATGTGCATTGGGTTGTGCATATTGGGAACGGAAAGAATTCTTCCTTACTTTAGCTAGTATTCATCGAAGAGAAAGGCTCATTTCGATTCATCTTCATTTGCATGGTTTGGGTCGTCATAACACCATCAAGTTGCACTTCCATAACCCGATTGAGTAAGACAGCCACTAAAATTAATCTCCCTAATTAAACCAACTTTAACCTCACTTGAGGAAATCAAAAGAATTTGGTAGTTAGGTAGGACACCGGGGATAGGCATCAAAATAATTCCCCCTTGTCACTTTCATCTGAGACATAGTCGTTGTCTTTAGGGAACTAAAATCCTCTAGTACTTATTGACACGGTCACAGCTAGTTTGTGGAGGGGCCTCCTGACTGTTTCCAACTTTCAGGGGTTAAACGGCCGCGAGATTGAGAACCGGACGGACTCTGTGGAATACCGCACTCCACTTAGCCCTAAGGCAACATCGATCGCTGTCTTCTTCGGAAGGCTGAAGTGCCCAAAACCTTTTCCGACGTGTCATGAACGAGGTAGCTTAGTGTCTATTCTACTAGGGCTCTTTTACCCAGGATCCCTTTCGGTAGAGGGATATCCTTCTTATATCGGTCTCTCATGTTATATTGTTCGACTTGGATTTCATCACCTTGCGAAGGATACAATTTGTTGAGGTCTCCAGCTCTTAGTTAGGAGGTTTTGCTTGCTATCTTGTAGAGGGTCTTTTTCTTTGTAGGGCTGCTTGTTGGCATTCTAGCCGTTTTGTTGTACAGCTCGCTTACTTTGGCAGTGGCCTCAGTATAGTTTTTTGAGCTTGCTCTTTTGGCCTGTGAGCCTTGTCTTTTCCTAACTCCCCTTTCGCACGCTCGGTTGCCTGAGGGTTTTTGAGTTCTTTTTAACAAGACTTTGTCTACATCACTTAGTTTTGTTCCATGGAGAATCCACCTCCATACGCCCATGCTCCTTCTGGGACTACCAATCCGGAGACCCCTTTTCAAGGGGTACCTTTTACTTTTCCTCCAGTTGGAGATATTGGTCCTCCCTTTATTGCCACGTTAAATCTTCCTGGATTAACCATAGGATTACCGGTATGGTTATTCAATCCGGTAATTCCGATTGCGCCCAATGTTTTGAATGTTAACTCTCCACCACGAGAGAGTCAATCCCAAACTAATCCTTCCCCTTCTTCGTCGGATGAATCTTCTTCCGTTCCTTCTTCCTCGCCTGACCAAAGCAATAGTGTTAGTAATCAGGTGGATAAGAAGAAGAAGAAAAGGAAAGTTAAGAAGAAGAAGGATAAAGAAGAGACCAAGCGTAAACCAGTTGCCCCTAATGGCACTCATTCTACGAAAACACCCCGTAAGCCCAAGTTCCCTTGCAAACTTTGAAAGGGTGATCACCTTCTAAAGGATTGTCCTGATCTTTCCCGTGTGTCAGAAGTGTGGTCTAAAAACCCCAAACCAATCGTATCGTCGACCTCTGACCATCATGTCGATGACACCCCCTCAACCAGTGACCCCTTGGTGAAGGGTCGTAAGGGTAAAGTCCTATATCCCTGTTTGATATGCAAGGGTATGCACCGTACTTTCCTTTGTCCGAGCATGGATGAAGCCTCGCGGTGGTTGGAAGATATTACCAGTTCTCAACTGGTGCCTCCAACAGACCATGGTAAACTGTCCCTCGACCCCCCCGCTGGTTGACCAAGTGATCAATTCAGTTTCATCTGCAATTGATCCCACTCTCCCTCCCGAGAGTGAAGTGATCGAGTCGCTGTCATCCCCACTCGATCCCGCTCTTTCATTGGAGAAAGTCCAGACTGAAGCAGTCACCTTGACACAACCTTCGTCTCATTCTTATCTTCCAAAAGAGAGTGAATTGGAAACCACTGATGTTTTCATTATCGATTCAGAACGTCCTCGGCAAGGGGAAACCCTGTCCGTTTCCGCGAGACCCCCTCCAAGCACTGAGGTTATTTCCTTTGATTGGAATGGTCTAACAGAATCTCGTCTTCCTTCGAGTGTTCCTTTTCAAATATCTGTAGGAGTTTCCGATAAAGAAATTTTTCGTACGATAGTTGATGAAGGAGCTTCTGTTAGTATTCTATCCTCAACTGCTTGGCAAGCCTTAGGTTCTCCTCGGCTTGTGCCCGTCACTGATCAGATACTGGCTTTCAACAGAAGGCCTACTGGACCTTTAGGGTCCCTTCCTCAGTTACCTATCACTTTGGGAGGGAAAACTGTCTGTATTGATGTCATGGTCATCCAAGGTCCCTTAGATTTTAATCTACTCCTTGGACGCGATTACGTCCATGCCATGAAGGCTGTAGTGTCCTCACTCTTCCGAGTGATGTATTTTCCCCATCATGGGAATGTTGTGACCATCGATCAGCTTTCCTTTGTGACGCCCACTCATCGCATGACTCCTAGTCACCAGACTTCCCTAAACATTCCACATGTTTTAGTGGTTTCTTCCCCCTAGGGGGGGGGGACTTTTGGAGCAAAGTTCCATTCTGGTGTCAAGCTCGTTAAAAAATGAAACCATTTTCTCAAGCATAGTTTACCTTTGGTTTTAAGCTTGTGTAAAAATGAAACCAACCATCATCTCAAGCATAGTTTTCCTTTGGTTTTAAGCTTGTGTAAAAATGAAACCAACCATCATCCCAAGCATAGTTTACTTTTGGTTTTAAGCTTGTGTAAAAATGAAACCAACCATCATTATGAGCATAGTTCCCTTTCTATGTCAAGCTCGTTAAAAAATGAAATAGATTCCCACGAGCATAGTTTATTCTTTGTTTCAAGCTCATTAAAAAATGAAACCGACCCTCAAGCACAGTTTACCATTGGTTTTGAGCTTGTGTAAAAACGAAACCAATCCCAAGCATAGTTTACGTTCGGTTTCAAGCTTGCGTAAAAATGAAACTACCCTCAAGCACAGTTTACTTTTGGTTTTAAGCTTGTGTAAAAACGAAACCAAATCCCAAGCATAGTTTACGTTCGGTTTCAAGCTTGCGTAAAAATGAAATTACCTTCGAGCATAATTTCTTTCTGTTTTAAGCTCCTTAAAAAATAAAAAGGACCCTTTCAAGCATTGTTATTATCTATTTCAAGCTTGTGTAAAAATGAAATAGATCTCCCTTCCATTTGTTCGAGTCTCTCGCGTGAGTTAGGATTGGAACCTTCATTTCATCTGCCTGGGTCACTTGGTCCTGGTTCTCCCTACCCCCCTGGCGAACACATTCAGATTAGTAGCCAGGATTTTTTGGGTAAGGAAGAAGAGTAGTCAGACGAAACGAAGCTTGGGGGGCATGTTTAGCCGTTAGCAATCATGCTGGGGGCATTTACCAACCTCTGGTCATCATGTTGGGAGGGAACCCATCAATGGGCCTTAACCATGAGCAGAGTTTACTTTTGGCTTCAAGCTCATTAAAAAATGAAACCAGTAGTCTGAGCAAAGTTCTACTCCTGTGTCAAGCTCGTTAAAAAATGAAACATATCCTTTCCCTTTGAGTCGAGTCTCCTCGTAGACTTAGTACCTGAACCTTCTTTTCACCCGCCTATACTTTAGGAGAATGAAAGGAAGCTTGGGGGCATGTCTTCAACCTCTGGGAGTTACGTTGAAGTCAACTCGATCGCCTCTCCACACCACGTTGGAGCTAAGTCACTTACTTCCAGCAATCATGCTGGGGGGCATGTACCAACCTTTGGATTTCATGACGGGAATAAGTTCACCATTGGGAACATTTTCGAGCATACTTTCCTTTTTAGGTTTTGAGCTCATTAAACCATGAAAATTATTCCGAGCATAGTTCATTTTCTGTTACAAGCTCGTTAAAAAATGAAGCAGACATCATGAGCATTCTTCCAACCTATCTTCGAGCTCGTTAAAAACAGTAAGATGGTGTTTGAGCTTACTTTTCACTTTTTTCGTGCTCTGGTTAAAACATGAAAAGTGGTTTGAGCTTACTTTTTCCTTTTTCGTGCTCTGGATCCAAACATGAAAAAGATTCCGAGTGCTTTTGATACCATTATCGTGCTCGTTAAACAATTGGAGTAAAAAGGTGTGTCTAACGAGTATAGGTTTATCACTTTATCCGGCCTCGCTAGACTATTTACGGAAAAGGAACTGTGCCGAGTTTACTTTTCCTTTGTCGTACTCGGTCATCAACCATGACAAAGTTGTACATGGAGTCCATAGTTAAGCTCTTTTCAGACTCCCTAAAATTGAAAAGATTGCCAAGCGAAATTGATTCATTCACGCTTGTAAAAGGATTTGAATGATCGTCTCCCTAGTGATAGTTTACCCCTTTTTCGGACTAGGGGGCACTACTTACGAAAAAGGAATACTCCAGCCAATCATGACTGGAAGAGTCCTCTTCCGCGTTGTTTTACCCTTTTTCGGGCGATGAGGCTAACCTTACGAAAAAGGACCGTTGGAGTCTTCTTTAGTTCTTTTCAGACTCTCTAAACATGAAATGACAATCGAGTTTTCCTTCCTTGGACTCGTTAAAATTTGACATCGAAGGACCCACTTTGGGACGAACCCCTCCTTTCTCAGGTTCGAAAAACATGTGAGATTGGACTCATCTATGAGATGAGCTATATCGAGCATCTGTTATCCTCCTCAAGCTCGTTAAAAAACAAAGAGGTACTCGTCCATCATGTCGGGGGAAAAATGGGAAAATGAGTCAAGTTTACCTTGTTGGCAGCTTGTGAGTCGTCACCTTTGAACATGGCATGCATCCTCACCTTGTCTATTTTGGGTAGTCAGTCTTGCTGATAGTGTCATCATTATGATCATGCGTCCTCATTATTGCTATGAGTTCACACTTTCTGTGGTTCTGTCTGTTCAAGTAATCCCTGCTGCCAAGCTCTGTTTCATGCCGTTATATGTTCAAAGGGTTATTACCTTGAGTCCACCTCCACTTTATGTCAAACCTTCCCTTTGTGTCAGTACATATTCCATTGTTTCATCGGTCCATACTATCTCTCGTTCTGATTTCGTGTCGATGATGTGGGAAACATCATGGCCCACCTTCGACGAGTCTATTCCTGTCGACACCAAATCACTATCCAGGAATTAGGCTTAGGAGTCAACCACTAGTACCTTGGTACCTGCATGCCTCAATGGCGGGTTTCCTCGTATTCAACAGTAGGTTTTCATCAATGACCTCTGATTGAATGATCTCTCGAATGCTCGACATCAACTCGTTTATTCGCATTTCGTTGAGATGTACTATAGATACCTTGGGGATCATCGTCATCATTGGTGATTTCCCTCGCATTTGTTAACGGTTCACATCATTGACCGGTAATCAAATGGTTTCTACCATGTTCGACTTCAACACCTTGTAATCACATGGCTAGATTCGTATCGTTTGCAGAAGACCCTGGACACCCTTTTGTATTTTGATTACGTCCAGGTTGCAATGGAAATTTCCTCTGTATTGTCACACAGATCCACTTTTGTATTGGTCGTGGCTGTGTCATTACTGTCTCATGTATCTACGCTTGTTCATAGTAGCCATGATTTGTCTACAGTCTATATCATCTCAGTACTCATGGATCTGCAATGTATTGGTCGGCAGCCATGCTCTGAGTCATTTGTTTCCGAGCATGGGAATGCCCGCCTCGGTGGTATATCTGACATTTTGTTTCTGTTTCAGCTCCTTGTTGCTCCCCTCGATGCTATCTCCGAACCATATTTGTAAAGTCTTTCGGCCATCAGTCTCTTCTGACCTCACACTTTAGGGGACATCTGTTATACCTCAATATTACACATTATGCATTAGTGTCGCATCCTTGTACTAGCGACCTAAACGACAGTTTCCCTTAAAGATCATCTGAACATCCAGAGTGAAAACCATTGACTGAATACTGAAAGCAAAACCTTTTTTTGCCATCTTCCAGCCCAACTTAGCCCTGTTTGTGAGCACTGCCGCTCCTTGCACATCTACAAGGGAGCGGTAGTTAGCACTACCGCGCGTTGCTCCTTCTCTGGGGCGCGGGTACTACCGCGTTATGCTCAGTTATAGGGGCGCGGTAGTCTGAAATTAGCCTTTTTGCCTTGGATTTTGGGATTTCGACCTTCGAGGAGATTTTGTTGGGATTACCACCTTTGGTTCGATCCTAACTCCTTCTTTGTTTAGCTGGCCTGATCCACTAAACCCTCCATAGATCCACACTTCTCTCTTGTTGGTTAGCCTTCCCATGTGCTATAAGAGAGAAGCTTTCCATGGGCCAAAAGGAGGACTTTTGGGGCATCAAACCTATGATCTTGCAGCCTTGTGGAGATAGCTAGAGGAAGCACTTGGAGCTGGAAGTTGGCTTGGACATCAAACAACTATTGTACATGACTTCAAGTTGGTAATGGAATAACTTGTCTTGTTTTCCCAAATCATTTGTGTTAATCTTGTTTTAATGATATGATTTGTATCTCTCATAGATTTAGATCTTAACTCATGTTTTCAGATTGCTAGAGAATAGTACATGCTTGTGTTTTGGTTCCATTGTTAACAGGTTTACTTGTGAGGACTTGGAGCTTGGAGCAAATATCAAAGACAAGCGTTTGGACATAAGGTCAGTTAAACTCCTTCTATTCTCTCCAAAATTTTAATTCTGAGATGTTTGTTAGATCTAGGGATTCAAGGTTGCATTTGTTTTGTCTGTTCTTAGCCTAGAGTTAGTTAAAGTCTACTTTAGCCTAAGGGAATTTTGACTTATCCGTAGGGCAGAATTCCACATAACAAAGGGAAAGTGTACGCGCAACAAAATCTGTAGCCTAACCAAAATAACCAATGCCAACAAGGCCAACAAAACCACGGGAAAGGACGTAACTGTGGGAACAACCCTCCTCTAGACCAAGGCGGCCAGCCACCTAACCCCCCAAACAATAATAACGCGGCACCTACCAACCAAAAACCCGACAGGCCTCCCAAACAACCTAAAAACCCTGATTTGAGAATGAACCATCCTTGTTCTGTTTGCGGGGTCTATGGCCTTTACACACACGCTTCCCCACATTTGGAGCAGGCTCGACAACTCTGGACTGATGATGCCCATCGCCAAGGGCACGCGGATCCTCAGGCGTCTCCCAACCCCCCACCACCTTAGACTCAACCCTTGGTGTTACAGAACCCTTTACCAACCCAAGGTGTGTTGAACACTCAACCGTTAGCTCCCCCTCAAGGAAACGTGCCACCACAACAGCAAATCACTTATGCAGCTCCTGATCAACCCATGCTAGACTCAAGTACCCATCACTTGTTAATGATGTCATCCACTGATGTCAACCTTCAAACCCGTTGGAACCAATACAGATCCACCCCTGAAGCCCCTCCCACCAACAAAAACACCAATGCTCTTCCCACCGATCAATCGTTATGAATACCTCCGGCCCCATTAGATGGCACCCCAAAATCCCCTCGCTTCCCACTTCACCGCATCAACAATAACCCCAATGCTCGTGCTGCGTCTAATTACAACATTGTAGACGACTTAGCTCAGTCCCCCATAGCCATGTCTATGTTTTAGGTCTTAAAAAACTGTCCTACACAGCGCAAGACTTTGTTATCAGTAATTGGTGCTATTGACCCAACTGATTCATGAATGATGGCCTTTGATTTGGACCAATCCGAACCACGCTTGCCTTCCACATTCGCGTTCCAAGTTTTTATATCCATTTGGAATCTTGTCATCCATCGATGCATCATCGATGAGGGTGCCTCTACATGCGTTGTGTCCACATTCATTTGGCAGAAGTTGGGATCCCGTACTCTCCAGCAATCCACCACTATGTTGCGAGCCTACAACGGTCGTTCGGCTCAACCCCAAGGTCTCTTAGCTAATGTCCCAGTCGATTTGGCTAGTAAAATAGTGCTTATTGACATAGAGCTCATCAATGCCCAACTCGATTATAACCTCTTACTTGGCCGCAGTTACATGTACGCCATGCGAGCGATTGCCTCATCCGTTTTTCATGCCATGATGTTCCCCCATGAAGGACGAATGGTCAAGATTGATCAACTCACTTATTACGATCCCAGTGCCCCCGCTGCACCCGAAAATGTTCTCCCCATGGTTGAACAACCTGTTTGCGGTGCATCTACCTCATTGGTTTCCTCAGTGGGACCCATATTTTACTCAGATATGCCGATGACTTCAAGATTCCAAGCCATTCCACCCCCATCAGCAATGACCGAAATATCTGACTTATGTACCCTCTCCCACAATACACAAAGACCCAACCATCAACCTCCCTTGCTACCCCAACCGCTGTTGCTACCTAGTCATTTTGGTGTTACACCCATCCATACAATCCCCTTCCTATTCCCCCCTTTGGGAGTAGTAAGCGCCCTGGTTATGGCCACTCTCAGCCTCCTAGGGTTAACTTTAGGACTACCTGTGTGGTATCTCATGCCTCTCGTTTCCCCTCTAACATCAAATGTCATCCTACAACCGGTGCAACCCATCACCACTACTAGTCAACCACCTCCCGATGTCACTACTCCTTCCTCATCCACCAATCCATCCCCTCTTATCAAGCACACTGGGGGCAGAGGCCCACAACTGTACACCGCTCTACCCCCGCCCAAAATGGTTAAAAATCCCCCCGCATTTTGTGCTCCTCCCAAATGCTCTTTATGTGATGAGTTGGGCCATGCTACCCATCAATGTCCACAATTACCCACATTACAAGAGCACATGCAAATGCTTGACAATGACCCCAACATCTCGGTTGTCCAACTCGACCCTACCCCTAAGACTCGTGATAAATCACTGCGTAACAACCACCCTTGTGCAATATGCGGTATTTACGGCCATTACTCACATTACTACCCTGATCTCCCAGATTATAGAGCCGCCCTCTATGAGATGAATAATTCATACCTCGAGACATCTCCCCCCACCATTGAAGATATCCACCCCCCGAAATCTCCGCCAACAGGCGAGATCAATACCATTTATATGATCTCTACTACTAGTGATCCCTCATCAATTGATTTAATGACAACCAGTTTCCACAATGATGAGGATATTCTTGAGGCTCTTACCGCACCCGATTACCCCTGGGAGGATATGCACCATCATTCCTATTTCCTCCCGGAGGAGTCCTCCCCGACAACAGCCACCTAATTTTCTGTTGAGTCCAACGATTTCCTCCCCGCCAAGGTCAACTGGTTTAAAGAACCCATTCCCACTCCTGATGCCTTCGAGGAAGGTAACATGGCCAATATCTCACCCACAATCCACATTAATACCTCTACCCCAGGTGGTGCCCCTGAAATCATTACTTTGGGATCCTCTTGCACCGAGTACGATATCGGAGAGTACAAGAAACTTTTCCAAGAGTTCCGTGATGTTTATTCCTGGTCCTACACCGAAATGCCTGGTCTTGACCCTGCTATCATAGAACACCACATTGACATGTGGCCAGATGTGCCCCCCTCCCGTTCACCAAAAACAGTTCCCCGTTCATCCATCAAAGCTCCCTGCCGTTAAAGCAGAGATTGAGAAACTTTGTACAACAGGTTTCATCTATCCTATTGCATACACCACTTGGGTTTCTAACCCCTTCCTTATTAACAAGAAACAAGGCACCATCAGAGTATGTACTGACTTCTGTGATTTAAACCGAGCATGTCCCAAAGACAACTTCCCCACACCATTTATTGACCAACTCATCGATGCGTGTGTGGGGCATGAAGTCCTATCCTTCATGGATGGTTTCTCTGAATACAACCAGACTCGGATCCACAAGGAAGATCAATACAAGACTGCTTTCACCACCCCATGGGGCACCTTTTCCTATCGTGTCATGCCTTTCGGCCTTAAAAATTCTATCGCCACCTTCTAGCGAGCCATGACCTATTTTTTTCACAACTTGGTCCATATCCTATTAGTCTATCTTGATGATCTCACAACACGTTCCAAGAAACGATCTGACCACTTTAACGACCTCCGGTAAGTTTTTATGCATTGTCGCAAGTATCAAATCCGCTTGAACCCACTCAAGTGTGTCTTTTGCATTCCGGTAGGCCGGTTGTTAAGTTTCATTGTTTCCCACAAAGGAATTGCTATCAACCCCCTCAAAGTTCAAGCCATATTATACCTTCCTACACCATGCACACTCTGGCAGCTGCAGAGTTTACAAGGGAAATATAATTTCCTCCGTCGCTTCGTTCCTGAATATGCCACCACCATTCATGCTTTCTTATGTCTGCTTTGTACTCACATACCCTTTGTTTCGGACGACCAGGCGCAAGCTGCATTTGAAACCCTTAAAAAATATCTCATGCAAGCCCTTTGATCTCCCCTCCATATTTCTCTCAAGACTTCATCCTTTACGTCTCGGCATCCGACCACGCCGTGTTAGGGGTCCTTGTTCAAGAAGATGTTGCTCGCTGGGAGCATGTCATTTATTACGTCAGCCAAACCTTGTCTGGACCACCCCTACGTTACCCATATGAGGAAAGATTGGACCTTGCCGTCATCTTTTCCATACAAAAATTGTGCCATTACATTTTACTCAGTCATACTACGGTTGTCTCTAACTCCAACCCGATGGTCTACTTCTTGAACCGGCAACTTCTACAAGGTCGTGGACTAAATGGGTAATTATACTCCAAGAATATGACCTAACTTTCAAAACCCCAAAGAGTACTAAATCCCTCGCACTTGCCTAGCTCATAACCTACCACCCATCCCTTTTGTCGTCCCCGCCCATCTTCGATAAGTTACTAGACAATCATTTGTTCATCATCTTGTCAGATGACCCATGGTACGGTGATATTCTGCTATACCTTCGCACACAGAATTTTCGACTAAACATAGATCACAATGGACGCTGCCGTATCCATCACCACGCCTCTTGGTATCTCCTCTTGGGAGACGTCCTTTACCGGCAAGGAGTTGATACTATCCTCCATCGTTTCCTTACACATGAGGAAGCCGAACAAGTCCTCAATGACTGTCATAGAGGCACCTGCGGCAGACATTTCTCAGGGATGGCCACTGCCCATCCTAGGTCATCCACACCAGATACTTCTGGACCACACTATTTACCAACTGCATCACAACAGTCAAACATTGCCATAATTGCCAACCCTTTGCCCCTAAGGCACGGACACCACCTGCCCCACTTCACCTAGTCGTCATCATTGGCCCTTTTTGCAAATGGGACAACTACTTCATGAAATGTAAACCCTCATCCGCAAATGGCCATAAGTACATCATTGTTGTCGTCGACTAATTCACCAAATGGGATGAAGCCATGCCCACCTTCAACTATAAAGCCAACACTACTTCCCGTTTCTTTTTTAACCATGTTATTACACGATTCAGGGTCCCAAAACAGCTTGTCTCAGACCATGGTTCACATTTTGAAGATGCCATTTGGTGCGAGTTGTCAACTCTCCTTAACTTCAAACATTAGTATGCCTCTGCTTACTACCCCCAAGGGAACGACCAGGTTGAGGCCATTAGCAAAATTTTGAAAACAATCCTCCAACGCATTGTTGACTGACATAAGTCCAATTGGCATCACATGCTTTTTCCAGCCTTATGGGCTTACCGTACGTCCACTAAGACCACCACCGGTTTCACCCTTTTTCACTTAGTTCACGGTGTCGAATCTGTCCTCCCCATCGAGTGTCATATCCCCGCCCTACACATCGCTATTGAAATTCTCCCCGACAACTCCCCACTTGAACAATGCCTACTTTTATTAGAACAAGTTGATGAGGACCGTCACGCAACCCTCCAAACCATTGAAGCTGCCAAGAACCGCTCCAAAGCTATTTATGACAAACATGTCCACCCACGCACTTTCCGTGAAGGCGATCTAGTCCTCGTTTATGACAAAGCTCATGACAAGATCGGTAAATGGAAGTTCGAATCCATGTGGCAAGGCCCTTACATAGTGCATACCTGCCTTGGGCATGGGGCATATATTCTAACCGACTGAGAAGGCCACCCCTTGCGCAACCCCTGTAATGGGTTGTATCTTAAATGCTTTTATCCTTAACAATCTGGCGGACCCATTGGTTTGTATTGTACAGTTTGCTTTCTTTTTGTTTTCCACTTTTTTACCGCAACCTTACATTCATCATTTTTGCATGATCACAGATGGACCATTTTCCACCTCATTACATTGGCTTCGCTAATGGAGCAAGCTGCTGGTCTTGAAACCTAGTCTCTGCAGCGTGGGTCTTATATTCCCCTTCACATGAGTTGATTCACCTTGATGGAATGTGCATAGGAACTACTACCAACAACCAGGCTGTGTATGATGTTGTGACTGGTCTCCTGACTGCTACCCTTCAGATGGGCATCTTTCACCTTCATGTGTTCCTTGACTCCCAGCTACTTGTCTCCCAACTCAACAACTGCTACTAAGTGTGTGATCCTTGCCTCTTTAGAAAGTTCCTACGCACAAAATAGCTAAGCCGATAGTTTGAATCCATAACATTCACCCATGTCCCAAGATCTCAGAATAGTGTCGCAAATCAAATGGCTAACAACATCCTTGACTGGCATATCAATCACACCATGTAAATTATCCATTATGCATAATCATCACATCAAAAAACATATAAAAATCCCAAAAAAGACTGCATCTACAACAATGGGCATCCACGTGCCTATCATAACAAACCATTTGCATCCATGTGCAATAACATAACACAAAACCATATAGGGGCATCCACATTCCTATCATAACACATCATTTGCATCCACATGCAATAAGATAACACAAGACAATACAAGCGCATCCACGAGCGTACACCAAAATAATCACCGCAAAAAATGCATCCATGTGCATATATATATATAAATATATCATCGCCATATACATGTCATGAGTGTCCCAACACTCAACTATACAAAACATATACATCCAGGAGTTCCAACAGCATCCCTGTCGTAAAATACATGCCTTATATACAAAAAATCCTGAATTCCCATACGCATAGGGGGGAGTCCCCAACACTCCCTAATGAGAGTCATATCCCCCATCTGAACGTTCCTCACCAGCCTCCTCTATTGCGGACTCATCCTCTCCTCACTCCTCCTCCAAATCCTCCTCTGGATCCTCCTCATCCCCTTGTCGATCTTGACCCCTCCTCTCCTCGGCCATAACTGCCACCCAAATCAAGATCGACCGCCAATTCTGTGGAGCCTCATGACATGCCTCGACCACCTCCCGATCAAGATCCCACCACCCCTCGTCAGAGACCCCAACCAGTATTCAGTCGAAGGTAACTCGCAAGGACTCCAAAGTCCCCTCTGCATCCCATCGTCATACCTCCCCCCGATCTAGCAAGGCTGGCACTGCTATATGCCCCCGACACTCCCTATGTCTTGGTGGTGGCAGCGGTCCCACATCTGCATCAAGCCAAATCGCAACTAGTTAGAATCATCATATATCTATAACATAAAAACATCCAATATAAAAACATAAAGCACAAGCTAGATACATACCATCTCGGCCCCAAGCTTGCCCCGGGGGTCGTGGTGCCTCCGGATCTCGTCGGTAGTCCATACCAAAGTATGGATAGTCATCAAAAGTCAGCGGTAGCTACAACCACTACAAATAGAGCTCCTACATAAAGTACCGCCCCACCTCTCCCCCACCCTGCCGACACATCATCTCACCCCACTGCACCATCCGAGGCTCCCTCAAACCCCCAGCCCGGACCGGCACTCGCAGTTGCAGTGTCGAAACCCGCTCCATGAAGAAAGAGCACAGAAATGACCCGTAGCAGAACCCCTTTCCAGATACCTTCACCGAGCTCATCCATTGTTGAACGCAGGTGCGGAACATCTGGCCCCAAGCAAAGTAGGTCCCCTGTAGAACCCGCTCAACCAACTGCATATGTACCCCAGACACCCGATTGGGCCCCTGCGACCCCAACACTCAGACCACACATGCCGCAATCGCCCGAACTGATGGCTCCTCCAAGTCACAAATCAAGAGTTCATTCTTATGCACTCTTGCCATCGGCAAACAGTACCGATCCAACATCTCCTCCATGTCCACATCCGCGGACACCCGCGGCTGCGTATCCTCCACATTACCCAAACATGGTAGTCCCGTAAAAAAGTATACGTCTACTAAGGTGATCTCCAGTCTCTCAGCCCCCCTGAGGACCCACTACCCACCTGAGTCGAGAAAAAAGTAAAGGTGTGAGTTCAGTGAAATACCTGCAACTCGCGGAAATGAAATCGACTGGTCCAATCACCCAGAAATCTCAAATCCGCTCTGGCCCACCACACTCTCCTGTCAAAGTCAACCACACAAATGACACTTGGAATTATGGGTCCACTTACTATTTATAGATAGTTGACTTTTTCTTGATTTGGCCATTATGGATCCATACGGAGTCCGTTTTCCAAACCATTTCCACCACTGGAATCCAAATGACGAGACCTTCAGAATGGTCACCTCGGTTTCTATTTTTCTCCAAACACCCTTTTTTGGAATTTTTTCCATGCACGTTGCCCTCTCGATTTGTGCACCACATAGGCCATTGTAAGTTTTTAGCATTCCTTATACCATCATATTTAGTTTTTCGAGCCTGTGATGATGCTTGAGATCATTTCTCGCTCTCACCCCCATATTTTTTGGGCATTTTTCATCAGCCCCCAATCATCTCGGTTTGCGCACCACCTCAGCCATTATCCATTTTTGACGCTTTTTATATCACCGGATTCAATTTTCTGAGCTCGTGATGATACTTGAGATCATTTCTCGCTCTCACCAGAAACCATTCCAACATTGTATCCTGACACCTTGCTACCTCGGTTTGCGCACCACATCAGCCGCCATCGAATTATTACACATTTATACATGAGCCATTCACTCCAGTCATACTGCAATTATTTCATTATTTTGCCACCATTCATCATCCCATAAGGAGGCCCACCAATGTTCCCCCCCAACCCTCGTTCTTGGTTCTCATCATTGTCCCTTGATTGAACACTCTCTCCTTGCTTGGCCATTCCTTTTGTTCGTTATAATTTTATCCCTTTTTCGGCCGGACAAGTCCTTTACGAAAAAGGCACTTAGGGAGTTTCTGTTAAGCTCTTTTCTGACTCTTAAAAGAATGAAAAGATTACCGATAAATCTTGCTTCCTTTCATGCTCGTTAAAGTACCCGAAAGGGCGTCTATCTGGTATAAGTTTAACCATTTTCCAGACTTGGTAGGCTAATTACGAAAAAGGAATACTCTAGTCACACCGGCTAGAAGAGTTCTTCATTGCATCCTTTTATGCTTTTTCGGGCCTTGGAGACTAACAAACGAAAAAGAACCCCCTGGATTCTTCTTATTGCTTTTAGACTCTCTAAAATTGAAAGCAACCATGAGAATGCACCATCCTGGGCTCGTAGAAATCCACACGACGGTACCATTCCATTATTTCAAAGTCTTCTTATCACTTTCGGACTCCTTAAAATTGAAAGCAATCACGAGCATGAACTGTCTTGGGCTCGTATAAATCCACATGACAGTACCATTTTGAGCACACTTCTTCTCGCTCCTTAAACCATGAAGAAGCCCCCACTGGTACCCCTCGGCACTATGATCAATCATCTCGGCAGCACCCCCAATAAGGTCTCCTTTTTTCAGAGTATTCTGCGATATACCACCCTTAGCGTCTCCTGCCATCTTACACCAAATTGAGTATCACTCATCCCAATAACCATCTCTGATCCATTAAAGATATGATCCCATTCCCACGAGTCAGTTTCATATGTTGCCCGATCATCCCTGCCATCATACTCTGAACAAAGGAATTTTGAGTCCACCCACTCTATTTTCCCAGTTATTCCCCACCCCCACAGTATGTCAGTCCTACCATCAGTACTCTCACACTTCGGTTATCCACCTTGTGCTCCTATCAAGGAAACATCATTGCCTTGCTAGTTGCAGGTCTCCCTCTGTCGATGACAGCCCATCTATTCCAGAGGATAGGCCTAGAGGTCCCTATGCCTTGGACTCATCACCATCTGTGGTGAGTTCCTACGGACCATTTTGAGTGGAGTCCTTAGTGCCTCTCCAAATGGTTGTTTCTCGTGTGCTCGATTTCAATACCTTGATCGCATCATTGAGATTTGTGCAGGGTATATATCCCTTCAGTTATTGGTCGAAGACCCCAGATTTCCCCTTACTCTAGCACATTGGTGAGTCACCTTGGAACACCCAGTTATATGTTCCCATGGATATCCGGGTTGCGTTGGCGATTGTATTCGGAAGCCATCCACTTATATGCTTCCTTGAGTACCCAGTTCAGCTCCAGTTCAGTGTACCATTGAGGGTGTGACTTCCCATCATTATGATCTTCCAGTTCATCAGTTCCCCTGGTACCATACTCAATACCACTATTGTTATTCCAGTGTATTATTTCTTCAGCTCAGACATGGTCATCCCGACAGTATGTCCCAGATTTGTGTCCCCTTTTGGACCCTTATGATGTACACAATGGTTCTCCATGTATCTTTCAAGTCCCCATTTTTGGGCCTCACTGTTATTTTATATATCTTGATACGAGCATGGGTATGCCTACCTCATCCATATATTGAGATTATTCCTCATTCATTATTGAGGTCATGTATTTTCAGTTTTTGCAGTTTGTTCGGGACCATTGTTCTGGGCTCTAGTTCATTTCTTCTCCTCTCCCCATCCCAGGAAAACCATAAAATACCTATGATTTCCATCGGTCATACGATGAGCTCCTTCCCTCACACATCAAGGGGCAATCTGTTAACACCCAAAAAGTGCTCACCATTTCATCTCCCTCATTGCATGACTCATTTGTCTATATTTCCGACCATATTTGCCTCCAAAACCTTAAAAAACCATTAAAAAGCCACCGAAAAGGCCAAAAAACCCATTTTTCCCCCAAAGTAACTTAAATTTCCTCCAAAAATAGCAAAATCCTTTTAAAAGGGCCCTAAATTCCCAAAAATCAAATAAAAGGAAATATAAAATATAAAAAAAAAGAGGAAAAAGGGGGGGAAATAAAGCAAAAACCCTATACAATTGACCTAAACCATATGGTGCCAAAAACCATGGGTCAACACTCCACCACTAAAAACCTATAAATAGTTGATGGAGGCTCCTCATTTCACATCCACAATCTTTCCTATCCTCACTCTGCCAAAATCACTCTCGAAACCCTAGCTTACCATTTGAGCTAGTTTTTTCCATTTGAGTGCCCCTTTTGGCCCATCATCCAAACACCTTGGAGAAGGAGAAGGAACCCATTGGAGCACGGAAGCAGCCCTCCTGAACTACTGCAAGAGCTCCACCAACCTCCATATCTGAGGTAAATGTAATATTGATCATATCATAATACAAAAAGAAAATTTTCTCTTATATTGTCATTGTCTTTTATTTCCTGTTGATGCACATGTTAGCCTAGATTTTGTTGTTTTACTGTTTATTGAACCGCTACTAAGGAGGCCCTTCTCCTTAGTAGGTGCTCATTTGCACAAGCTAGGGTGAAAACCCTAGCTACAAAGTTGATGATCATGGCTGATTTGTATGCGTGCTGGATGTTGTAGTAGATTTGGTGTAATCCGTAGTAATCTTTGGCGTGTCAGTAGTTATGTGCACTATCGGCATTTTATTTTGGCTTGTTTGAATTTTGGTGTATCGCCTTTTTTGAATTTCGTGTCATTTTTTATTTGACTTTGTGATGATGCTTTGCATGAATTTGATTGCTTGCTGTTGTGCTTGGATGAATGTCTGGTTCGCTTGAATAAATGGTATCCTCGCTTGAATAAATTGAAGGCGTGCATGAAGATATGGCAGTTTTGATTGAAAAATGTGTTGTGATGTATTCTTGTAGTAGTTGATATATTTGTTGGCTCGCTTGATTATATGGCAGGCTCATGTGATCTACTGGCAAAGTTGATTGAATTACCTGTGTGTTGAATGAATTGTGTAGTTGTGGATACATTAGCTGGCTCGCTTGATTTATTGGTTGGCTCGCTTGCATTTTGATGTTTCTCCTGCTTGATATTGTTGTTTGCAATACTAATGATGTATCTTCATAGCTATGTATGTGGCCCTGTAATTTGGCCTGTTATTTGTTCAACAATTTTTTTGTCTTTTTTTTTTACATTCTTTTTTCTTTTTCTTTTTTTTATTATTATCATTTTTTTTGCTGTCATGATTTTTCTTTTTTTTTCCTTTTTTCCTCTTTTTCAATAATTTTCCATTTTATCTATCAGCATCAGTTGTTGCTGGTAGAGTACCTGTGTAAATTCTTCCTTTGACTATGGATTCTTGTAAAGTTTTAGCCGATGTCCATTTACTATCATCGGGAACTCCTTTTCATCAATTGTAATGATCCTTACTACTCCATTTTCATATATATTTTGAATTATGTAAGGTCCTAGCCATCTGGTTGTTAGTTTCCCCTTGAAAGTATGGAACCTGGAATCATATAGTAGTGCCCAGTTACCTTCCTTGAACTTTTTATCTTTTAGGTGTTTGTCATGCCAATTTTTTCTTTGTTGCTGGATGATTTCAGTATGTGCAAGTGCTTGTTGGCGCTGCTCATCCAGTTGGTTTAATTGCAGCATGCATTCTTGCTGTATGTCTGATAAGTCCATTTTTAACTATGCTGCTATTCTTAATGTTTTTATTTCAAATTCGATTGGAAGCATAACTTTCTTTCCATATACTAGCTCATATGGTGTGAAGCCTGTTGTTGTTTTCTATATTGTATTGTAAGCCCAAACTGCCTCAGTCAATCTGTCTACCCAATCGCTTTTATGGAGTCGGACGATTTTTGTTAAAATCCTTTCCAATTCTCTGTTGGTTACCTCAGCTTGACCATTTCCTTGAGGGTGATATGAAGAGGACTGTCTATGCTTAACCTTATTTCTTTTCAGTAGGTCATCTATTAAGTTGGATGTAAATTGTGGTCCTTGATCAGAAACTAGTTCCCTTGGAACACCAAACCTGTGGAAGATTTGCTCAATGAAAAATTTTGCTACATTGTCTTCATTTGCTGCAACAAGTGCTACTACCTCAGTCCATTTTGTAAGGTAATCTGTGCATACTAGAATGTAGCTCTTTTGATTTGATGGTGGGTTGATTGGACCAACGAAGTCAAATTCCCATTTCTCGAATGCTTCTAAGGAGATCTGTGGATGAATTTAAAAAAGTTATTGAACATAATGTTAGGATATTCCTATACTCCATCCTAGTCCTACCAACACTTGAATTATTTTCATTTTCAGTCTTGCATTCATTTCTGCATGCAGTATGCATTTTGCATGCATGCATGCAATTGCATGCACCTTGGTCATCAGTCCCAGCACCTAGCCCTCAGTGAGCTAGCCCTGGGAGCTTCTTCCTGATCAATTTTGTACCTCCTAGTTCCTAGTGTGCCCTCCTTTCACCTATTGCATGAGAGAGGCACACCTCTTCACCTACCAGTCCAGTTATGTTCAGTTAACTGAGTTCTCTCCCTGATTTTAGGCTTGACTCACTCTTAACTGACCTTATCACTCCGATGGACCTCCAGAGATAGACTATTCTCACTCCAGTTAGCTCCATGAGCGCCCTCCACTGAGTCTCCTTCACTACATTAGTGCTTCCATGTTCCAGTTACACCTACCACACTCAATTTGACTCAGTTTGACTTTTGGTTGACTATTACTTGTGCATTGATGACTTCACTGATGATGATTTGGACTCCTAGTTATGCCTTGATGACACTCCACTAATCATGGATCTATCCATGCAGGCTAATTCGAATCACACCTAGTGTATTCGAATCCTGAGCATTGTATATTTACTGTTTTACTATTCAGATTAATGTAACATGTGTAATTATTCCACCCTTCTTTCTTCCTACTTCCTCAAAATCCGATGAAGATTCGAGTGACTCTTCTTTTGATGAAGACATAGAACAATATCTTGATGTTGAGATCAAAGTTCAAGAAGTTTCAGATCTAGAAACAGCACATGTTCTCAATCCAGATTCAAGGCCTATATGGGATCACACAGTCCTTGCAACTATTGAGAACACAGTTGAGGATTCATCTGTTCACAGAACTACCAGACTTCAGCATCATGCCAACCTTGCATTATGCCATCTACCTCTCCATGAGAGATGCAACATGATGATGGGGTTCTCTCTTCCATCATTTGGGAAGACTCCTCATGTTCCATCCGCTCCAGTTGCAGAAAGAATTCTTGAGAGACTTGCTTCGTCCAATACATCCTCTACACAGTGGACGGCACATTAGAAGCCTGGATCCAGATCTAGCACCTATTTTGGCATCCTACAGGGGATCAACTTGTCAATTTTTTTGAAGAAGTTTTCACTGATAAAATATTCCTTCTTTTCTGCTTAGTATGATGGTTCTATGAGTTATTTACTGTTCTTTTGAGGGGGGGTATTTTTCCCATGAGCTTTTCCCCATTTCCTCAGTTTTTGGACAGTTCTTTATTTTTCTATAATTTATTTTGATTGTATGGGTGACCTTTGGTCCTATTTACTAGGTCCCAGGATGGATTAAGGGGGGGTGTTAGGATATTCCTATACTCCATCCTAGTCCTACCAGCACTTGCATTATTTTCATTTTCATTCTTGCATGCATTTCAACATGCAGCATAGATTTTGCATGCATGCATCCCAGTCATCAGTCCCAACACCTGGCCCTCAGTGAGCTAGCCCCAAGAGCTTCTTCCTGATCAGTTTTGGCCCTCCTAGTTCCTAGTGTGCCCTCCTTTCACCTACTGCATGAGAGAGGCACACTTCTTCACCTACCAGTCCAATTATGTTCAGTTAACTGAGTTCTCCCCCTGATTTTAGTCTTGACTCACTCTTAACTGACCTTATCACTCCGATGGACCTCCATTGTGACTAGATAGCCTATTCTGACTCCAGTTAGCTCCATGACCGCCCTCCACTAAGCCACCTTCACTACATTAGTGCTTCCATGTGCTAATTACACCTACCACGCTCATTTAGACTCAGTTTGACTCCTGGTTGACTATTACTTGTGCATTGATGACTTCACTAATGATGAGTTGGACTCCTAGCTATGCCTTGATGACACTCCACTGATTATGGATCTATCCATGTAGGCTAATTCGAATCACACCTAGTGTATTCGAATCTGGAGCATTGTATATTTACTGTTTTGCTATTCAGATAAATGTAACATGTGTAATTATTCTGCCTCTATCTGAGCTCCTTTGGATCTATGTTCTACTGCTCTATTCTTCTTCTATTATTCCTAAATTCTTTCACTGTGAGGTTTACATCATCTCTTGGATCTACTGTGAGCATTTTCACAAATAATTGACCAAGAAAAGTAAAATAAAATCAAAGACACTTGAAAATGTTAATAGAAATACCTTGTTTAAGAAAAAAGTAAAATAAAATCAAAGACATCTGAAATGTTAATAGAAATACCTTGTTTTATACCCAATTCATGATAGAAACTGTTCCAAAACAACTCTTGTTGTATTGTCTCCATAATAGAAATAACTATTCTTTCTGAAGATCTGGTCAACGAACGAAGAAGCCTACCTCCTGCTTACAGTGAAAGAACTGTGCCTTCAGAAGAGACCTGTCTGGAAACTATGTGATACCAGAATTCTTGTGTCCTTTCTTTTGGAAACACATGGATCCTTGCATTATTGCTATTAACATTGGGTCGAGGTAAATCAAGCATCGGTAGGCCCCTGTCTTTCCAATCCATATCAATTTCAGAGTTAGATCAAATATCCTCATCATTTCCAATGCGGCAACATTGTATAATAGAGAATACTATAAACAGGTCCCCGAAAAATTCTCTATATACTCCCATTGCAGGATTCGTCGTAACATGTTTTCTTTATTTCTTGCTCCAACTTGTGAAAGATTTAGAAATCATACAAGAGTTCTCCATATCAACTAGAAAAATACAAGTACATTCCTCTTGATTTGTTTCTAAGTAGTACAAAAACACCAACATGTCTTCTTATGTCCATGGAATAGCACAATTACACATATCCACAGCAACAAATTCACAATTGACTGTCACACCAAAATATGGAATTGTTTTGAGTGTGGTGACCAAAGAATCAGGGTAACAACATTGACAAACAAACTGTGAACTATTTTCGACCTCTTCAATGGACATCCTCTCTTTATTGAAATATAAATTAAATATTTTATGAGCATCAATTGGGATTTTGGTACCAATATCCACTTCAGATTCGTTCTTTCTCTTTTTACTCGGAGATTTTGGTTGCTTTCTGGAGTATAAAATACTACACAGTTGCTTGAGATGGTTTGGTGAAATTTTATATATTTCAATGACGTTATGGTCAGTGACATTCTGTGATCGATCAGTTTGAACATCATTAACTTTGAAATATTCAACGATCGAATGCCTAGTTGACCTCTCGTCCTTTATTCATTTGCAATATTGACTTAAAGTTTCGGCACAAAACTTTTTATCGACTGTTGTACTCAACCAAACCGATCCATTGATTATATTGTCCGCCATAGTGGTCAATTCATCTTCATCATGTTAAATTTTCAGAATTTACTTCAATATGATCTAGGATCTTAACTGAGAGAACAACATGTATAGCATATCTACAGCATATCAATCATGGAGACAATAATGCAAGCACACAAGAGACACAAAGATTTACTTGGGGAAAACCATAAAGGTGAAAAACCCCAATAACTTCCTCAGAGATAGATAGAGCAATGATACAACCAACCAAGAGAGATAGCCATAACCTAGCAGCAGATCCTCCTCCTCCATAAGTGCGCCACTCCTCCTTGAGTGCATGTGTGAGAAGTGAGTGAGCAAATAGAGTGCCTCCCGCACTCTATTTATACTTGACTTGACTTGCCTTTTTACCTAACTCATGTAGGCTCAAACTTAACCACATAACATAATGATGAGTGGGCCGACCACCAATAGGGTGGTCTAATAACCCTTTGACCCACATGACTTATACAGGACCGACCCCAAACAAGGTTGTCTAATAACCCATCAAGTATAAGTTACGACACTTACAATATAAATGACGACACTTCCTTATAGAGGAATAATACCATCTCTATAGGAATACAATATACATATATGTGAAATACATTCTGAAGTTAAATATACATCAACACTCCCTCTTAACTAGGAAGGTATTTCTCAGCACAGCTCTTCTAGCACAAGTCATCTTCTCTGGATCATCATCACTGGATAATCGCCATCGAGTCATCATTTTCGTCACTGCTGCTGCTATCTCAATCAATCTCTGAATCTACTCGTCATAGGAAGTTCTACAGAGCCAGTCCTTTTTCATACTGGATGTAGGCCCACCACCTACAGGTCTTCATCATCACTGGCCATACTGTGGAATCCTCAAGACTTATTACGTGCGTCACAAAACCTCGAAAGAGCATCCCAAGCTGTTACGAGCACACGGCTCTACCTATAGGATCTCCTAGGGCACAAATTACATGTGACCTCACCACAAAACCTCGAAAGAGAATCCCAGGACTGATTACGAACACAAGGCTCAACCTATCGGATCTCCCAGGGCACAAATTACATGTGGTCACCACAAAACCTCGAAAGAGCATCCCAGGACTAATTACGAGCACACAGCTCAACCTATCGGATCCCCCAGGGCACAAATTACATGTGGTCATGGCAAAACCTCAAAAGATCATTTCAGGATGTTACGGGTACACAACTCCGACCTGAAATCTCCCGGGGCACAAATTACATGCCATAGGACAAAACCTTGAAAGAGCATCTGCCAGATATCCCAGGGCACAAATTACATGCCATAGGAAAAACCTCGAAAGACTATCTGCAGATCTCCTAGGGCACAAATTATATGTCCTCCCAAGAAAAACCTCGAAAGATCATTTTCCAGATGTCCCAGGGCACCGAATTACATGCCATAGGCAAAACCTCGAAAGACCATCTGCAAATCTCCCAGGGCACAAATTACATGCTTATCTACACAACCTGTGCCACGGCCACAGAGTATCAAACTGATACTCACCATACATCATCCTGATCATCATCACTGCAACATCCTGTTGCATGTCATCTGGAGCAACATCCTGAAGCTCGTCATCTATGATCATCCTGATCATCACTGCAACGTCCTGCTGCATCTCATCATACCTGATCCACCTGATCATCAATGCATCTACCTGATGCATACCAAGTATCTACCTGATACATATCATCATACATGATCCTCCTGATCATCAATGTATCCACCTGATACAAAAACAATTACATGATACATATCACCATACATGATCCACCTGATCATACAATGTATCCACCTGATACATATACAGATACATGGTCCAAGCATCCAACATGATGCATATACAAAATACATACACATGATCCAACTGATCATATCCAGCATCAACATGATGCGTACATACATACATAAAAATGATCCATCTGATCATATCTAGCATCCAACATGATGCGTACATACATACATAAAATGATCCAACTGATCATATCCAGCATCCAACATGATGCGTACATACATACATAAAATGATCCAACTGATCATATCCAGATCCAACATGATGCGTACATACATAAATGATCCAACTGATCATATCCAAGCAGAAACCAGAACATCATCCTGATGCTCATCATCCAGCGCTTACATCCACAGCCATGTGAAGGACCCCCCTTCAGCCATTCTTGGAATGGCTTCAGCAAATGTGTCCATCACTTCTTCCTCGAAGTATCCTCGATCTGAAGCACGCCAAGCCTCTCTCTGAAGTACTCGAACTTCACCCTGGCTAGTGGCTTCGTCAGCACATCTGCAATCTACTCATCTGTCGCAACATATAGGAGCTTCTCAGCTCCTCTCTGCACCATATCCATGATATAGTGATATTTGATCTCTATGTGTTTCAACCTGTCATGAAAAACTGGGTTCTCGGACAGCTTCACACAACTCTGGTTATCACAGAAGATACCAGTAGCCTCAAATAACTCAGACAGTAGATTCCGTAGCCATACTGCCTCACAACTAGCTGAGCAGGCTGCAACATACTCTGCCTCGGCTATACTCAGTGCTACGCAGGACTGCTTCCTGCTAAACCAAGAGATCACACCTGATCCCATACTGAAGCAACACCCAGATGTGCCCTTCCTATCTGCAGCACTGCCAGCCCAATCTGAATCAACATAACCCTGCAGGTTAAACTTTTGATTCGCCTCATACCTGAGCCCATAATCCACTGTACCCTTCAGGTACCTCAGAATATGCTTTACAGCAACCAGGTGAACACTCCTCGGATCCGTCAGGAACTGGCTCAAATTGTTCATAGCAAAGCAAATGTCTGGTCTCGTGTTCGTCAGGTACATCAAGGACCCAATCATCTGACGATACAAAGAGATATCAACCGGCTCAGATGAAGCATCACATAGAAGCTTCAGATTTGATGCCATAGGTGTGGCCATGGCTTTGCAGTCCATCATCCTGAACCTCTTCAGGATCTCTACTGCAGACTTCCCTTGTTCAAGGAAGATTCCATCACTCTGCCACACCTCCATGCCAAAAAAAAATAGTGCATCATCCCCAAGTTCTTCATCTCGAACTCGGCAGTAAGCTTCCACTGCATGTCGGTAATCAATCTATCTTTACCTGTAACAAACAGGTTATCCGCATACAAAGTAGTATCACTGGATTGCCTTCCTCAACCTTGTAGTAAAGGTTGGAATCCACTTTACTCTTGGTAAAACCCAAACTGGATAGAAGGTTGTCTATCCTACCATACCAAGTTCTGCACACATATATGACTACACCATGTTGTCTTGAAATCCATCTGGTGCATCTTCTATTTCATCACTTTTATATTTCTTAATGCTACCATATGCTTGATCTGAAAGTTTCATTTGGAAGTCATAACAAACTTCCCTTCAGGTCTTGGGACTACATCCCAAACATCGTTCTTCATGATCGATGGATCATGGCATTCCATTTCTTCATCCCAGATCCTGGGAACTTCAATATCTTCAATAGATAATTTTGTTGTTGAACAAATGTTGTAGTTCTTCTTTTGTAGAAGATGGCATACGATCTTTCCTATACAACAAGTTAAATTGTATGATTAGAAAACATCTCATAGTTTTCAGAACAAATTCTTACACATAAAGAAATATGTCATACAGTCATGCATTTATCTTAGCCAATGCTTCAATACAACATTTATCCATATCCCGTAACTTTCTAGATGCCTTCCAATCTCTACCAGAACATTGTTAAGAGTGTGCACAACACCCAACATGTCAGCAAAGAGGTTTCATTCTAGATAAGTAGCAATGGAATGTTGTACATTGCCATAGGCCACTTACCCATGTATATTAGTAGTATATTGTTCATCAATGCAACTATTCTAATATGCACAATACATATCCTAAGTCTAGGAACATGAGCATATACATCATTGAACAATTTTACTTAAACAAACAAATATGCAAGAAATGATAATTAAAATACTTATCTTTGTTTGGTCATTGGGTGGACTCCCTCTGAGTCTTTACTTCCTTGCAGGAGCTACTGGAGTCCTAATTTGAAGTATCTTCTTCTACACCTTTCTGTTGTATAAAGATGGTCAACTCCCTCTGAATATCTGCACCCTTGCAGAAACTACTGAAGTGTGTTCCTTTGCTTTCTTGTAGGAACAACTGGAGTGTGCTCCCTCTTGATCTTTGCTTCCTGAATTACCTGTTCTTGAGCTCATATTCATCCTTGGTCCCTATGCATGCTTATTAGTATCATGATTGTGTTATCCTTGTGAACTCATATAAAATCATACATTCACTAGTATACTATTAAAACACAATAATCTCAAGCATGTATACTCATGATCATTTCAAATAGAAATAATAAGCATTAGCATTCAAGGTTTATGTAGGATTCTTATGGTTAGTCAAATCATAAGAAGCATAACATGTCTAAACTTATAAATACTCAAACATATGACTCTTCGGGTTAGTTTAATCAAGATAAGAGATATAATATGCATAAAACCTGTGATTATTCAAACCTATACCATCATGATTCTTCTGGTTAGTCATATCATCAATTATGGTAAGAAACATAATATGCATACAATCATGATTATTCAAACCTATGACTTCATGAATAATCATTATCAACAACAGTATAAGATCCTAACACAAGGTACGATTCTATCTTGATATAGGAAAAACATACCTGGATTAGCATGCTAGCTATTTATGTCTAACATACTCACATGATGTCTTCTTGTTCTTCTTCAATGACTTGTGCTAGTAACCTGTATATCTCATAGGTTAACTATTACAAAACCAAGTTATACATACCTCGTAAATAGATCTTCTATGAGATCCATGACAATGGATGAATCTTTGTCCTCATTTTATCATGATCATATGTTCTTGGACCAGAACATGATTTGTCTTTCTTGGTGTACCTTTCATGTTAGTAGACAACATAAACCTCATACAACACCATAATGCATTAGTACAATCATAAGTGTCAACACCCTAACCAATGAATATCTTCTATCATACATTCATAATTTTGTTAAGGTGATACGACAAATCTAAAATCAAAATTGTACTAACCGTAATAACATGAAGACAAACATACCATAAACTTAATCATGGACAAATATCGAAACATACCTCGATGAGTCATACCTGTCGAGATCGCTTGTAATCTTCTTATGTAAGGCCTTAGCCTCATCTCCCTCTGAAACAGGAACTTCTTCACTCATGCAGATGATCAATCCATCTTCTTCTAGGATTAACACAATCCACTTGATTTGCAAGAACTGGACCTGGAGCTAGATATGGGTTTGTCAGAGAAACCCCAAAAATTCAAACTTTGAATTTCAAACTTCTGAAAGGATAGAAATATGCGCCTTGATGAGCTGATCAAACTGGTATATTCAGAATTTGAAAACTGCAAAGTTTTACTCCTCAATTTTTCCTTTGAAACTTTCGGATTCACTGGACGTGACCCTGAACTGGGGTTTGATGAAGCCCACTCTTCTGCCCAATCAAAATGTTTGATCCAAAGCTCTAAGCTTCTATTTTTCTGAGGAGCTTCCAGTCGTGGTCACAGATTTCAAAAATTCTCATTTTTACAGAAGCCCTAATTTTCCACTTTTCTGATCAAAGTCCCGAACTAGGGTCTAATCAAGCCAGGCCTTCTGCCCAACCAAAAATTCTGATATTGGTCTCTAAATTTCTATTTTGATGAGTAGCATCCATCCGTGGTCTCCGATTACAAAAATTTCAACTTTCTCCAAAGCCCTAAATTCCGGAAGCCATGAATGAAGGTACTCAAAAATAATTCTGTTTTGACAGAACTGTGTACCTGATTGTTTCTAGTGTAACTCTGAAATTTTTGATCCACAGGGTCTGAAAAAGTTTCCTGAGATAGCCTGACTTGTTATCTTTCCATCCTGACAGGTCTGACCTCAATTGGATTCTCTGAGAGAGATTTATTCCAAATGTCGCAACGTGACCTGTTTTGGGATAATTCAGGAGAGCGAACTTCTACGGCGTGCCACATGTCACTTTTTGAACTTCGGCCTCTGAAAACGTTTCCTGAGATATCTTGGCCTGTTATCTTTCCATCCTGATAGGTCTGACCTCAATTGGACTCTCTGAGAGAGAGTTATGCCAAGTGTCGCAACGTGACCTGTTTATGGGATAATACAGGAGAGCGAACTTGTACTGCGTGCCACATGTCATTGTTTGAAATTCAGCCTCTAAAAACGTTTTTTGAGATAGTACAGACTGTTTACTACCTGTCAATTTTTACGAAATTTCATTTGGAGCTTCCTAGCCCAAGATATGACCTTTTTCCCAAGGTCACCTGAGTTTGACTCAGATATGGAAGAGGCAGAAACCCTATATTGTACTGATCATAAATCACAAAGTACAACGAATTAGAGGTTTTCCTTTGGACACAAGGTACCTAGATATTTAATCTTCGTCCTGTAACAATTTCAGATCCAAAAACTTTGCCAAAACGGATTTATAGCGAACGTTCTACGATGACTGTTTTTTGCTATATCAAGACCTAGCATCGTAAGTGCAACAAGTGTCATACATGCCATATCATGCCTTCTTTTAGGCTAGCTCTGATACCATGCTAAATTTTCAGAATTTACTTCAATATGATCTAGGATCTTAACTGAGAGAACAACATGTATAGCATATCTACAGCATATCAATCATGGAGACAATAATGCAAGCACACAAGAGACACAAAGATTTACTTGGGGAAAACCATAAAGGTGAAAAACCCCATTAACTTCCTCAGAGATAGATAGAGCAATGATACAACCAACCAAGAGAGATAGCCATAACCTAGCAGCAGATCCTCCTCCTCCATAAGTGCGCCACTCCTCCTTGAGTGCATGTGTGAGAAGTGAGTGAGCAAATAGAGTGCCTCCCGCACTCTATTTATACTTGACTTGACTTGCCTTTTTACCTAACTCATGTAGGCTCAAACTTAACCACATAACATAATGCTGAGTGGGCCGACCCCCAATAGGGTGGTATAATAACCCTTTGACCCACATGGCCGACCCCCAATAGGGTGGTCTAATAACCCTTTTACCAACATGACTTATACAGGGCCGACCCCAAACAAGGTGGTCTAATAACCCATCAAGTATAAGTTACGACACTTACAATATAAATGACGACACTTCTTTATAGAGGAATAATACCATCTCTATAGGAATACAATATACATATATGTGAAATACATTCCGAAGTTACATATACATCAACACATCAAGATCACGCAATGGTCTTGAAAAATTAGAGCCATAAATCTTTATTTTATTTAGAGAAAAATCATCATGAGCGATTCTCTTCGGCGAGCAATCCAAGGCACCACTTTTGTAAAGCTCGAATACATACTTCCATTTGCTCCACAGTCGTTCCGATGTCAAAACAAGAGTTAGCTTGTCTTTAAGGCTCTCCTGGTTAACAAGAAAGATATCCATACATTGAGTTTGGAAAGACTACAAACATATAAAATTGAATATTCCAGTTAATTTCCTAATTTCATAACACAGGTAGAAATCTAAAGAATTTGATTGATAAGAAGAAAAATTCAATACTATCCAAACATCACTGGAAGCATTTCCCTTTCCCGGGTGGGATGGAGAACCGCACAATAACCATCTCTCCCTTGCTTTTTCAACTGAAGAAATGAATGTAGTGTTTGCAAATTCCTTGTTTGACAAATTTTGTTGTTTGCATAATTTGTTGATGATGTCCCCGAGGAACGTATCTATGTAGTGTTAAATTTTCAGAATTTACTTCAATCTGATCTAGGATCTTAACTGAGAGAACAACATGTACAGCATATCTACAGCATATCAATCATGGAGACAATAATGCAAGCACACAAGAGACACAAAGATTTACTTGGGGAAAATCATAAAGGTGAAAAACCCCAATAACTTCCTCAGAGATAGATAGAGCAATGATACAACCAACCAAGAGAGATAGCCATAAACTAGCAGCAATCCTCCTCCTCCATAAGTGCGCCTCTCCTCCTTGAGAGCATGTGTAAGAAGTGAGTGAGCAAATAGAGTGCCTCCCGCACTCTATTTATACTTGACTTGACTTTCCTTTTTACCTAACTCATGTCGGCTCGAACTTAACCACATAACATAATGCTGAGTGGGCCGACCCCCAATAGGGTGGTCTATTAACCCTTTGACCCACATGGCCGACCCCCAATAGGGTGGTCTAATAACCCTTTGACCCACATGACTTATACAGGGCCGACCCCAAATAAGGTGGTCTAATAACCCATCAAGTATAAGTTACGACACTTACAATATAAATGACGACACTTCCTTATAGAGGAATAATACCATCTCTATAGGAGTACAATATACATATATGTGAAATACATTCCGAAGTTACATATACATCAACACTCCCTCTTAACTAGGAAGGTATTTCTCAGCACAGTTCTTCTAGCACAAGTCATCTTCTCTGGATCATCGTCACTGGATAATCGTCATCGAGTCATCATCATCGTCACTGCTGCTGCTATCTCAATCAATCTCTGAATCTACTCGTCATAGGAAGTTCTACAGAGCCAGTCCTTTTTCATACTGGATGTAGGCCCACCACCTGCAGGTCTTCATCATCACTGGCCATACTGTGGAATCCTCAGGACTTATTACGTGCGTCACAAAACCTCGAAAGAGCATCCCAGGCTGTTACGAGCACACAGCTCTACCTATAGGATCTCCCAGGGCACCGAATTACATGTGACCTCACCACAAAACCTCGCAAGAGCATCTGCCAGATATCCCAGGGAGCCGAATTACATGCCATAGGCAAAACCTCGAAAGACTATCTGCAGATCTCCCAGGGCACCGAATTACATGTGGTCATGGCAAAACCTCGCAAGAGCATCTGCCAGATATCCCAGGGAACCGAATTACATGCCATAGGCAAAACCTCGAAAGACTATCTACAGATCTCCCAGGGCACCGAATTACATGCCATAGGACAAAACCTCGAAAGAGCATCTGCCAGATATCCCAGGGAACCGAATTACATGCCATAGGCAAAACCTCAAAAGACTATCTGCAGATCTCCCAGGGCACCGAATTACATGTCCTCCCAGAGCAAAACCTCGAAAGAGCATTTGCCAGATGTCCCAGGGCACCGAATTACATGCCATAGGCAAAACCTCGAAAGACCATCTGCAAATCTCCCAGGGCACCGGATTACATGCTCATCTGCACAACCTGATCCACGGCCATAGAGTATCAACCTGATACTCACCATACATCATCCTGATGTATCCATGATCATCCTGATCATCATCACTGCAACGTCCTGCTGCATGTCATCTGGAGCAACATCCTGAAGCTCGTCATCTATGATCATCCTGATCATCTCTGCAACATCCTGCTGCATGTCATCTGGAGCAACATCCTGAAGCTCGTCATCTATGATCATCCTGATCATCACTGCAACATCCTGCTGCATGTCATCTGGAGCAACATCCTGCTGCATGATCCACCTGATCATCAATGCATCTACCTGATGCATACCAAGTATCATACATGATCCTCCTGATCATCAATGTATCCACCTGATACAAATACATGATACATATCATCATACATGATCCTCCTGATCATCAATGCATCTACCTGATGCATATCATCATACATGATCCTCCTGATCATCAATGCATCTACCTGATGCATACCAAGTATCTACCTGATACATATCATCATACATGATCCTCCTGATCATCAATGTATCCACCTGATACAAATACAAATACATGATACATATCACCATACATGATCCACCTGATCATACAATGTATCCACCTGATACATATACAGATACATGGTCCAAGCATCCAACATGATGCATATACAAAGTACGTACACATGATCCAACTGATCATATCCAGCATCCAACATGATGCATACATACATAAATGATCCAACTGATCATATCCAGCATCCAACATGATGCATACATACATAAATGATCCAACTGATCATATCCAGCATCCAACATGATGCGTACATACATACATAAAAATGATCCAACTGATCATATCAAGCAGAAACCAGAACATCATCCTGATGCTCATCATCCAGCGCTTACATCCACAGCCATGTGAAGGATCCTCCTTCCAACATGCTTGGAATGGCTTCAGCAAATGTGTCCATCACTTCTTCCTCGAAGTGTCCTCAATCTGAAGAACGCCAAGCCTCTCTCTGAAGTACTCGAACTTCACTCTGGTTAGTGGCTTCATCAGCACATCTGCAATCTGCTCGTCCGTTGCAACATACAGGAGCTTCACAACTCCTCTCTGCACCATATCCCTGATATAGTGATATTTGATCTCTATGTGTTTTGACCTGTCATGAAACACTGGGTTCTCGGAAATCTTCACACAACTCTGGTTATCACAGAAGATACCAGTAGCCTCCAACGGGAGATCAAATAACTCAGACAGTAGCTTCCGTAGCCATACTGCCTCGCAACTAGCTGAGCAGGCTGCAACATACTCTGCCTCAGCTGTTCAGTGCTACGCAGGACTGCTTCCTACTAAACCAAGAGATCACACCTGATCCCATACTGAAGCAACACCCAGATGTGTTCTTCCTATCTGCAGCACTGCCAGCCCAATCTGAATCAACATAACCCTGCAGGTTAAACATTTGATTCTCCTCATACCTGAGCCCATAATACACTGTACCCTTCAGGTACCTCAGAACATGCTTTACAGCAACCAGGTGAACACTCCTCGGATCCGTCAGGAACTGGCTCAATGTGTTCACAGCAAAGCAAATGTCTGGTCTCGTGTTCGTCAGGTACATCAAGGACCCAATCATCTGACGATACATAGAGACATCAACCGGCTCAGATGAAGCATCACATAGAAGCTTCAGATTCGATGCCATAGGTGTGGCCATATCCTTGCAGTCCATCATCCCGAACCTCTTCAGGATCTCTACTACATACTTCCCTTGTCCAAGGAAGATTCCATATGCACTCTGACACACCTCCATGCCAAAAACAAATAGTGCATCATCCCCAAGTTCTTCATCTCGAACTTGGAAGAAAGCTTCCGCTGCATGTCGACAATCAAAACAGGTCATCCAAATAGTAGTATCGATGGATTGCCTTCCTCATCCTTGTAGAAAAGGTTGGAATCCACTTTAATCTTGGTAAAGCCCAAGCTGGATAGAAAGCTGTCTATCCTACCATATCAAGTTCTGCACACATATATGACTACACCATGCTGTCTTGAAATCCATCTGGTGCATCTTCTATTTCATCACTTTTGTATTTCTCAATGCTGCCATCTGCAACATGCTTGATCTGATAGTTCCATTTGGAAGTCATAGCAAACTTCCCTTCATGTCTTGGGATTACATTCCAAACATCATTCTTCATGATCGACGGATCATGGCATTTCATTTCTTCATCCCAGATCCTGGGAACTTCAATATCTTCAATATATATCTTTATTGCTGGAACAAAATGTTGTAGTTCTTCTTTTGTAGGAGATGGCATACGATCTTTCCTACACAACAAGTTAAATTGCATGATTAGAAAACATCTCATAGTTTTCAGAACAAATTCTTACACATAAAGAAATATGCCATACAGTCATGCAATTATCTTAGCCAATGTTTCAATACAACATTTATCCATATTCCGTAACTTTCTAGATGCCTTCCAATCTCTACCAGAACATTGTTAAGAGTGTGCACAACTCCCAACATGTCAGCAAAGAGGTTTCATTCTAGATAAGTAGCAATGGAATGTTGTACAGTGCCATAGGCCACTTACCCATGCATATTAGGAGTATATTGTTCATCAATGCAATTATTCTAATATGCATAATACACAACCTAATTCTAGGAACATCAGTATCTACATTATTGAACAGTATTATTTAAGAAATGACAATTCAAATACTTATCTTTGTTTGTTCGTTGGGTGGACTCCCTCTGAGTCTTCGCTTCCTTGCAGGAGCTGCTAGAGTCCTAATCTGAAGTAGCTTCTTCTACACCTTTCTGTTGTGGGATGTAGAGAGATGGTCAACTCCCTCTGAATATCTGCATCCTTGCATAAACCACTGGAGTGTACTCCCTCTTGATCTTTGCTTCCTGGATTACCTGTTCTTGAACTCATATTCATCCTTGGTCCCTATGCATGCTCATTAGTATCATGATTGTGTTATCCTTGTGATCTCATATAAAATCATACATTCATTAGTATACTATTAAAACACAATAATCTCAAGCATGTATAGTCATGATCATTTCAAACAGAAATAATAAGCATTAGCATTCAAGGATTCTTATGGTTAGTCAAATCATAAGAAACATAACATGTCTAAACCTGTAATTACTCAAGCCTATGACTCTTCAGGTTAGTTGAATCATCAATCAAGATAAGAGATATAAAATGCATAAAACCTGTGATTATTCAAACCTATACCATCATGATTCTTCTGGTTAGTCATATCATCAATTATGGTAAGAAACATAATATGCATACAATCATGATTATTCAAACCTATGACTTCATGAATAATCATTATCAACAACGCGATAGTATAAGATCCTAACCCAAGGTAGGAATCTAGCTTGATATAGGAAAAACATACCTGGATTATCATGTTAGCTAGTTATGTCTAACATACCTGTATAATGTCTTTTGGTTCTCTTCAGTGACTTGTGCTAGTAACCTGCATGTCTCATAAGTTAACCATTATAAAACCAAGTTATACATACCTCATGAATGGATCTTGTATGAGATCCATGACAATGGATGAATCTTTGTCCTCATGTTATCATGATCATATGTTCTTGGACCAGAACATGATCTGTCTTTCTTGGTGTACCTTTCATGTTAGTAGACAACATAAACCTCATACAACACCATAATGCATTAGTACAATCATAAGTGTCAACACCCTAACCAATGAATATCTTCTATCATGCATTCATAATTTTGTTAAGGTGATACAACAAATCTAAAATCAAAATTGTACTAACCGTAATAACATGAAGAAAAACATACCATAAACTTAATCATGGACAAATATCGAAATATACCTTAATGAGTCATACCTGTCGAGATCGCTTGTAATCTTCTTATGTAAGGTCTTATCCTCATCTCCCTCTGAGACAAGAACTTCTTTCACTTATGCAGGTGATCAATCCATCTTCTTCTAGGATTAACCCAATCCACTTGATTAGCAAGAACTGGACCTTGAGATGGATATGGGTTTGTCAGAGAAACCCCAAAAAAATCAAACTTTGAATTTCAACCTTCCGATAGGATAGGAATATGCGCCTTGATGAACTAATCAAACTGGTATATTCAGAATTTGAAAACTGCAAAGTTTCACTCCTCAATTTTGCCTTTGAAACTTCCGGATTCACTAGACGTGACCCTGAACTGGGGTTTGATGAAGCCCACTCTTTTGCCCCATCAAAATGTTTGATCCAAAGTTCTAAGCTTCTATTTTTCTGAGGAGCTTCCAGCCGTGGTCACAGATTTCAAAAATTCCCATTTTTACAGAAGCCCTAATTTTCCACTTTTCTGATCAAAGTCCCGAACTAGGGTCTAATCAAGCCCGGCCTTCTGCCCAACCAAAAATTCTGATCTTGGTCTCTAAATTTCTATTTTGATGAGTAGCATCCAGCCGTGGTCTCCGATTACAAAAATTCCAACTTTCTCGAAAGCCCTAAATTCCGGAAGCCATGAATGAAGGTACCAAAAAATAATTCTGTTTTGACAGAAATATGTACCTGATTGTTTCTGGTGTAACTCCAAAATTTTTGATCCACAGGGTCTGAAAAAGTTTCCTGAGATAGCCTGACCTGTTATCTTTCCATCCTGACAGGTCTGACCTCAATTGGATTCTCTGAGAGATAGTTATGCCAAATGTCGCAACGTGACCTGTTTTGGGATAAAACAGGAGAGCGAACTTGTACGGAGTGCCACGTGTCACTGTTTTAACTTCGGCCTCTGAAAAAGTTTTTTGAGATAGCTCGGCCTATTACCTTTCCATCCTGACAGGTATGACCTCAATTGGACTCTCTGAGAGAGAGTTATGCCAAATGTCGCAACGTGACCTGTTTATGGGATAATACAGGAGAGCGAACTTGTACGGCGTGCCACGTGTCACTGGTTCAACTTCCGCCTCTGAACAAGTTTTCTGAGATAGTGCAGACTGTGTAATACCTGTCACTTTTTACGAAATTTCATTTGGAGCTTCCTAGCCCAAGATATGACCTTTTTCCCAAGGTCACCTGATTTTGACTCAGATCTGGAAGAGGCAGAAACCCTATATTGTACAGATCATAAATCACAAAGTACAACGCATTAGAGGTTTTCCTTTGGATACAAGATACCTGGAGATATTAGCTTCGTCCTGTAACAATTTCAGATCCTAAAACTTCGCCAAAACGGATTTATAGCGAAAGTGCTACGATGACTGGTTTTTGCTATATCAAGCCCTAGCATCGTAAGTGCAACAAGTGTCATACATGCCATATCATGCCTTCTTTCAGGCTAGCTCTGATACCATGTTAAATTTTCAGAATTTACTTCAATCTGATCTAGGATCTTAACTGAGAGAACAACATGTACAGTATATCTACAGCATATCAATCATGGAGACAATAATGCAAGCACACAAGAGACACAAAGATTTACTTGGGGAAAATCATAAAGGTGAAAAACCCCAATAACTTCCTCAGAGATAGATAGAGCAATGATACAACCAACCAAGAGAGATAGCCATAAACTAGCAGCAATCCTCCTCCTCCATAAGTGCGCCTCTCCTCCTTGAGAGCATGTGTAAGAAGTGAGTGAGCAAATAGAGTGCCTCCCGCACTCTATTTATACTTGACTTGACTTGCCTTTTTACCTAACTCATGTCGGCTCGAACTTAACCACATAACATAATGCTGAGTGGGCCGACCCCCAATAGGGTGGTCTAATAACCCTTTGACCCACATGGCCGACCCCCAATAGGGTGGTCTAATAACCCTTTGACCCACATGACTTATACAGGGCCGACCCCAAATAAGGTGGTCTAATAACCCATCAAGTATAAGTTACGACACTTACAATATAAATGACGACACTTCCTTATAGAGGAATAATACCATCTCTATAGGAGTACAATATACATATATGTGAAATACATTCCGAAGTTACATATACATCAACATGTAGAAGACGAGCTGTTCAATGCCAATACCTTTTATGGAGCTATTTATATTGATCATCTGCAATGATTATTTTCTTCACAGAAAAAGTATGCTTCCCATCCAATATATAAAAATTTACTGATGGCAGATCAATTTCTTTTTCATTTTCAGGAAGAAAGGGCAATCTGGTCTCCTTATTGAAAGGAAATAGAATAACATCTCTCAATGTTGTTGTAAATGTATGTACAAGTGATACCACCATCGTTTGCATGACCTACTCATCAACCTTTCGATATTGTAAGTGCGTAGGCACAACAACACATCTTGTTACATCAATGGAAAAAACTTTCTCATCGAACAAAATGTATTTGATCTGATATTGTTGAACTTCTTTTGAAGTTTCGAAGCTCTTAGTTGCTTTCCACAACATCGCTTTAGAAGGAATTCCTTTGAGTTGTTTCAAGGTAGATTTCCCCACATGTCTTACAATATATTGGAGAAATGATCTTTTGTTGTACATTAGAATCTCTTCATGGCATACCGTTATCGACCCCTTATTAATATTCATATAATGTAATACAGAGGAAGTTTTCCCAGCCAACATTCTTTTCCTCCATACCGACAAAATTCCTTTCTTCAAGGATGCTACGGTATCAATTCTGAAACGATTAGAAACAACATACGAGGGAAAAACCCAACCTTGCTTCGCACAAGAAATCGGATATGGATCAGGACCATTTTTCATTAGATCTGGTTGATAATCAGAGACCATAATATCACAATGTATAAGGCCATACTTTTCACCAATGATCGCTTCAGCTTGAACTTGCAATTTTTTATCAGAATCAATGGGTTCCGCATATGCCAATATCCCAGTTCTAATTGGATTTCCCTCGAAATCCAAGTAGAATAGATATATATCCGGGTACAAATTATCTGTTTCTTCCATCTCAACATACCATCCATTTGTGAATGGCGGAGGTAGTGATATTTTGTCAATTCAAAGCAAGGGATTTCCTAGTAGTTACTGAGGCTCAACAAATCAGCCATGCTTTATCTGCAAAACAGTCAATATTAAGTAGTCAATATAAGAATGCATACAATGTCTAGAATTATAAATTAGTGTTTTAATATTAGATGTATACTTGCAAATCTTCATGCTAATGATCGATTGTTAGGGAATGACCCCTCATTTAATATCAAATCTACTAGCAGTATCCATGAGAGATAGAATGCACATTTTATAGAGTCGTTTGGGATAAGGATTGATCATAGAACGAGCGATCATCACAGAAGGGGCAGCCGATCCTTCTTGTTTATGTGTATGAGTTTATCACATGTTTTTTATTTGAGTTTATGTGAGTTTTTGTGAATTTATATGTATGTGAATGATAATTGCACATTGATTAATTGGAATACAAGTCCGTGATTGTGAAGAAGAAGCACATAGTTTGATGAATTCATAGCAAACTAGTGAATACATCAGAGATTCAGTGTAGTTCTGTATACTGTGATAGCTGCCAAGTTCAAAGTCATCTGGTTTTCTAGTTGATGTTAAATATGATGTTATGCGAATATGGTAATGACATTTGTGCATTGCCATGGTTAAGAGAATCTTGATTATGAAATCCCCATATTCGCTTCAGGTTAGACTTCAACCTGTTTACAAGGTGATGGCGAAAGGTCGACCGACCCTTATCTCAGTCTTCTTCCAGTGCTCACCATCCTTCATATACATGAATTGACACCCTCTCCTTCGGAGGTTGAATATTTTTACAATTCCCTCATAAATGAAGGCTAGGACGAAGCGTCTTGTACCCAGGACTCATTTCGTAATAGTTCAATACAACAAGAAGGGTCGGTCAATCCTTCTTCTGTTCACCATTCTGGATATGGGTGAATTCACAATTCTCTACTAAAGGAAGGGGCAGCCGATCCTTCTTACCAGATGTCAGGATTTAGGATACGAACAAGGGCCAGATCGACAGTTGATAATAGCTACGCAGATCCAAGGTGCAAGGAAGGAAACGTTTGAGAGATTGAAGACTGCGGAAGGTCGTGGGGCTAAGCCTAGAAGGAGATCAAAGATACCAGATCGATCATGCAAGATGGACAGCTCAGAGAAATTCCTTTATCCCTAGAGGTGCAAGAATGATAGGAAATGATAGATAATATAAAAAATGGAATGCACGGGGATCTGAGTACTGTTTTATTCGGTTGCCCCCTTCCTCCCCTGGTCGAGGTCAACAGAGAAAGTTAATTTAGATAGACTCAAATAGACTCTAGCACCTTGGTGAATGCACATTCTATCTGGGACCAAGTCCAACAAAACTGGTGCAATAACTAAACAACTAGCTCAAAGAAAAATTCAAAGAATCAGGTAAGAGAGCTACAATGGAATGTCACATTACACATATGGAACAAAGTTATATTGATTTTGAATCTTTGATATAATATAAGAAAAGTTAATCTAGGGGTTTAATCTTGCTCCCATGCATATTGCAAGAAAATTTCCCACTTCCATAGGTATGTTCTTACTCCATGAGATCAAATGAGCTAAGCCTTAAAATTGGACAAAAGTATTTGCAAGCTACCTGATAATTTGAAAAGATTTATGGTATTAAGAATGGAATTTAGCTGCATTGAATAGATGGCAACCTTAATTAAGCTTGGACAATTATTCGACAACAAGCTCTATAAATGATACAAAGATAACAAATAAAAATTATTAAAGAGTATTGATTGGATTGTTTCTTATCTCTTCTTTCCCACTAGACCAAATCATTTTGATAGTAACTAAATGGCTACCTTACCTTTGTTAAAAATTGCCATGCAATGAAGGGGCGGATGTCCCTTCTTCTACAAAGTATTCTTTTCATAATAGTCCTAGACTGCAAGAAGGGTCGGCCAATCTTTCTTGTCTTCAACATTCTGGATACAGGTGAACTCCTGGATATAGTTGTTCACAATTTTATACTAAACAAAGGGGCGGCCGATCCTTCTTATAGGAAATCTCCATTCCCCACTATTTACAGTGGATGTAAGGAGTCGAGAATTGTTGTCCCATCCCGCAATCTGCATTCCGGGTTGTGGGATAGCTGTACTGATGTAATGTTTTAAGAAATCTAGGTATCTTCAATCCGCAACATATTTGTGTCTTTGGTAAAGGCGATGAAATCCTCATGCGGGGTGCAATAAGGGTCGATCGACCTTTCTTCTACCGAGTAATCTGTTCAAAATAGTTCTAGGCTGCAAGAAGGGTCGGTCGATCCTTCTTGTGTTCACCATTCCGAATACAGGTGAATTTTAACCTATAGGTGTCTACAATTCTCTACTAAATGAAGGGGCGGCCAATTCTTCTTGCCGCGTGTTGGGACAAATATTGTTAATATGTTATAACTTAGCCAATATACCAATCCCAACTATAATTTCATTGCAGAAGTCGGAAGTCTGGAATTGTTGTCCCACCCTAGGCAAGTTGAATATTTTTACAATTCACTCGTAAATGAAGTGTCAACCAACCTTTCTTCTGCCGAGTATTCTGTTCAAAATAGTTCTAGGATGAAAGAGGGGTCGATCAATCCTTCTAGTGTTCACCATTTTGGATACAGGTGAATGGTTGGATATAGTTGTTCACAATTTTATAATAAATGAAGGGGCAACCATTCCTTCGTGAAGGAGGTCGAAGGTCAAGATAAATATTGTTTATATGTTATAACTTAGCCAATCTCAGTTCTAGGATGAATTCTGCATTAATTTGAAAGAAAGAACATTGACAATATTTAAATGTGTGGATCAAATCATATAAAATGAATTATAACCCGGGCATTACAGTCAACTACGAGGCAAAGCGATAAGATGGTGTAACATGAAATACATCCACAAAAAAGAAATTAAAAGACTAAAGAAAGTAAAAACATATGAATCTCTGTTTTGGATATACTTTTACTTCTGTTCTTCACTAAAGTCTTCAAAAAATATTACGTCACTTATTTTTTTCTCTCGGATCCAACCCTTATTACTTTGTAAAATCAAAATTTATACAAAACGATCTTTGAAATCGTCGCTAAAAAAAGAAATTTCAAAGAAATCTCTCTTATCCAACCCCTATTATCTTGTTGAAATTTGAATAAATTTTCCATTTATTTCAATGCTTCTACTATTTGATGATCAAAATCCTTATTTCCATTTAGATGTCTCATTTGCGATATAATTTGATGAGGATCATAATTCATCCTTTCAGACTCTTGGAAATCCATAATCTTAAGTAATTTTTCTAGTGCAGAGAGGGATGCCTTATTCTTAATGATGAATGGACAAACTTTAAGGGGGAATTTCACATCAGATGCTTTTTTGGAAGCACATAAATGTTCTTCTGAATGCAAACTTTGTCCAATAAATTCTAGGGAAAAACCATCGCTATTAAAAAGGATGGAAACATATATGGTGCTCCAATAAAACCATACACCCTAATTATAGTATGTTCTCTATACAAGAACCAATCACCTGTTTGGCCTTTTGGTGTAGGCTGCAAAGTTTCTTTTTCTTCTAACACTCGGGGCATTTCAGCATTAAAAATAATTCTGTAAATTTCTGCCACGATTTTATGGGTGAACACAAACATATTGACCTGTTTATTAAGGTCATGAGAAAAGATGGTTGATGAGTCCCCATTTCAGGTATCTGATAGTTTCTTTTTCCACCAGTAAAGCACAAGAAAGGTTGAAGAAATACACTCATTAGTGGGAAAATGATTTACCTTAATTATTTAATGAAGTGTTTAAAAGATTATTTCTATTATGTTTTGAAAGCGTTGCTATGAGCTAATTGCATGAAAAATGAGGTTGAATGAGCAGGTGTAGGTGTACTAAAGGATAATGCGTGAATCAAGTGAAGAACTGGAAGAACATCACCAAACTCATCGCCTTTTTCCTAATCTGTAGAGAACGAACTCTTGTTCAAAGAGAATCGACATTTAGACATTTTGTGTTAAAATTCAATATGCTAAGACAGAAAATAGCAGCATTACATTCCATTTCACAATAATAGCATATACAGGATCACTGAAGAAACAACAAGCACAGCATAAACACAAGAGACACAAATTTATCCTGGGAAACCCTCATGGGGTAGAAAACCTAGTAAAGCTTCCTCAATATAGATGACCAGCAATATAAAAAGATGCAAACCAAATACATGATCTCCTCCTCCACCATAGCAGACCTCTCCTCCACAAGTGCGCCTCTCTCAAGTGAGTGAGTGTGTCAAATGAGGAACATACCTCCTCTATTTATACACTACACTGACATGTATTTTACACAAGTACATGTAGGCTCGTATTTAACCATTAGGTTAAATACCCTATTATAACTGACTGGGCCGACCCCCACATGGTGGGTCTAATAACCCTAGTTACCACAACCAATTCGGAGGAATAAACATCTCCGGATTCATAGTATAATCACATCGGAGGTATGGAACATCTCTGGAATAAATAATATACAAATATAATATTCTTAGAAGTTACAATATTCAACACTCCCCCTTAACGAGAAGGATATTATAACAACATCCGCAGGAGCAATGAGTCATACATCATACATGATACATCTATATATCATCGGAAGCTTTCTTCAGTTCATCATCATCAGTAACTCAACTAGTTACTGGAACATCGACATCACTCAATCATCAGCATCTTCATCATCAACATCGTCATCACACGATCATCAACATCTTCATCACACGATCAGCGTCGTCATCACACAATCATTAGCATCGTCATCACATGATCATCAGCATCGCCATCACATGATCAGCATCGTCATCACACGATCATCAGCATCGTCATCACATGATCATCATCGTCATCACACGATCATCAGCATCGTCATCACATGATCATCAGCATCACCATCACATGATCAGCATCATCATCACACGATCATCAGCATCGACATCACACAATCAACATCGCCATCACACGATCATCAACATCGATCATCAGCATCGTCATCACACGATCATATTATAGGATGATCAATCCTGCTCTCTTTAGGACATAGGTCCATGGATGATACAATCCAGATCAAGTTCCAGGATGATCAATCCTTATCTCTTTAAGACAAGTCTCATGTCTAGGGACGATCTAATCACAACCACAGTGCCAGTCCTTTTTCATACTGGATGTGACCTAGATCAGATCTAGGATTTACCGCCACAGAGCCAGTCCTCTTTCATACTGGATGTGTCACATCTACAGAGCCAGCCCTGTTTCATGTTGGATGTATCACATCTATAGAGCCAGCCTTGTTTCATGCTGGATGTATCGCATCTACAGAGCCAGCCCTGTTTCATGATGGATGTATCACATCTACAGATCCAGCCCTGTTTCATGCTGGATGTATCACATCTACAGAGCCAGCCCTGTTTCATGCTGGATGTATCACATCTACAGAGCCAGCCCTGTTTCATGCTGGATGTATCACATCTACAGAGCCAGCCCTGTTTCATGCTGGATGTATCACATCTACAGAGCCAGCCCTGTTTCATGCTGGATGTATCACATCTACAGAGCCAGCCATGTTTCATGCTGGATGTATCACATCTACAGAGCCAACCCTGTTTCATGCTGGATGTAACCTAGAACAATTCTAGGATTTGTCACGTACATTTTGAACCGAGGTCCAGGGACGATCCAGTCCTATCATGTACCTTTTGAACCGAAGTCCAGGGACGATCTAGTCCTATCATGTACCTTTTGAACCGAAGTCCAGGGACGATCCAGTCCTATCATTCAATTCTCAGAGACCTCATGTCTACGGCTCAATTCAAAGGACCATAGTCCGAGGACGATCCAATCCCCTTACCTGTTCATTCAGGATTTAGTTCTCGGAGACATCATGTCTACGGCTCAATTCAGAGGACTAAAGTCCGAGGACGATCCAATCCCCTTTCCTGTTCATTCAGGTTTTGTTCTCGGAGACATCATGTCTACGGCTCAATTCAAAGGACTAAAGTCCGAGGACGATCCAATCCCCTTACCTGTTCATTCAGGATTTTGTTCTCGGAGACATACGTCTATGGCTCTCTTTAGGACTGAAGTCCAGGGATTATCCAATCCCCTCAAGTCCACCAAGGACTTCATTCTCGAAGACATACATCTACGACTCTCTTTAGGACTGAAGTCCAGGGATGATCCAATCCCCTCAAGTCCACCAAGGACTTCATTATCGAAGACCTACGTCTACGGCTCTCTTCAGGACTGAAGTCCAGGGATGACCCAATCCCCTCAAGTCCACCAAGGACTTCATTCTCGAAGACATACGTCTATGGCTCTCTTTAGGACTGAAGTCCAGGGATGATCCAATCCCCTCAAGTCCACCAAGGACTTCATTCTCGAAGACATACCTCTACGACTCTCTTTAGGACTGAAGTCCAGGGATGATCCAATCCCCTCAATTCCACCAAGGACTTCATTCTCGAAGACATACGTCTACGGCTCTCTTTAGGACTGAAGTCCAGGGATGATCCAATCCCCTCACATGTTCACCAAGAACTTCATTCTCGAAGACATACATCTACGGCTCTTCTTTCGGACTGAAGTCCAGGGATGATCCAATCCCCTCCAGTCCACCAAGGACTTCATTCTCGAAGACATACGTCTACAGCTCTCTTTAGGACTGAAGTCCAGGGATGATCCAATCCCCACATCACTATGGGTACAAGTATCTTCATCCATACAAGTACAAACACGTATCAATACATCAAGGCATCATGTAACCTCATCATCAAAACATGTATATCATCATCAAAACATGTATATCAAAACATGTATCCTCATCATCAAGACATGTATATCAAAAATGCATCTATCATCAAAAGCATGTATTCTCACTAATACATCTATCATCAAAAGCATGTATTCTCACTAATACATCTATCATCAAAAGTAAAAATATAAGAGTCCTAAATCTAAATAATTCTAGGTAACTAAGTGTAGTGAATAGGTAACCTCGTCATTGATGAGGCAGACTTGTTATCAGATACTATGCTACTTCCCCTTTCGAGGAGAGTTCTTTTGAACTATGCCAAGCTTGTCTCGAAAGTATTTAAACTTCACTCGAGACAGAGGTTTAGTCAAGATATCAGCAATCTGATCCTTAGTGCTTATATATTCGAGCTTAATAACTCCTCTTTGCACCATATCTCGTATATAGAAGTATCGGATCTCTATGTGTTTTGACTTATCGTGGAACACAGGATTTTTAGTCATCTTAATGCAGCTTTGATTGTCACACATAATCATAGTGGGATCCATTTCTAAGTCAAACACTCCATATAAAATCTTCTGAAGCCATACTACTTCACAGCTGGCAGAGCAGACAGCCATATGCTGAACCATGAGATCATGGCAGATTCAGGACTATAACATCCACCTGATGTACTCTTTCTGTCTGAGACACTTCCTGCCCAATCAGAATCTGAGTAACCATGTAAACGGAGTTCATGACCTCCAAGATAATATAGACCAAAAATCTAATGTACCTTTTAGGTACCTCACTACATGCTTTGTAGCTATTAAGTGAACCTTTCTAGGTTCTACTAGATATTGAATTAGGGTATTTACAGCAAAGCATATATCTGGCCTAGTATTTGTTAAATACATCAATGACCCAATGATTTGTCTATATAGGGTTAGGTCCACTAAATACGATGATTCATTAACTAATAACTTCAAGTTGGAGTCCATGGGAGTGGCCATGGCTTTATACTCCAACATATCAAATCTTTTTAGAAACTTCACAGCATACTTACCTTGATTTAAAAGATTCCTTTTGGATCTTGCCATACTTCTAGACCTAAGAAGTAGTGCATTAATCCAAGATCTTTCATTTTCATTTTTGCAGCCATTTTCATGATCTGTTTCTCATTCCTTGTCAGAAGGAGATCATCGTCACACAATAATGGTATGATAGGTTCATCATCCACAACCTTAAGCTAAAGGTTAGGATTAGCTTTACTTCTGGTAAAGCCCAAGCTTTTTCATGAAGCTATCAATTGTCCATTATTCACACTCTGCATTGAGTGATCTTCTTCATATCTATCTGTGCCATTTCTCGTCAGATGGGTCTACTAATATGAGCCTCAAAATCATTCGAACTCTGTGGTGAGTTCCTTCTTGCATCCATGTCATATGTGTATAGAGGCCATATTCAACCTTGTAGCAAAGGTTGAGATCCACATCACCCATGATGATCATTAAGCTCATCAATTGACTACCGATCCTGGGTACCCATACAGAACCTGATTCACACTTCTTCTTTAATTACATCATTAAGAGAATGGTCTTATCTAGTCCCTTGGAGAAAAACATCTCATCATGATTCTCTTCCTACAAATCAAAATTAAGTACATGATTAGTAATACTTCATAATCATCAAATCTTATTGACATGATAACCTATTATGCATACAGATATCATTTACATAGTTATGCAACTATTTTGACCAATACTTTGGCACAACACTTTCCCATGTCCTATATGCATACAGTATCTATCTAGATGCCTTCCATCTTTACCAGAACATACTATCGAGAGTGTGCACACCTCTCAGCATGTCAGCAAAGAGGTTTCATTCTAGACAAGCAACAATGGAATGTTTGTCCAACTTACCAATCATATGCATATTAGTAGTATAATGCTTTATGAATGTTTACACTCAGCATGATATATTCTAGGAATACAAATATGCATACAAGCAATATCATTTACTATTTCTAATAACAACTCAAATACTTATCTTTTATGTTTGTGTGGTTGCCTCCCGCTTGATCTTCTGTATGTCTCCTAAACTTCTATTCATTATGTACCACTGTGCATGCTCAAGTGTACACTAGTGTCATCCTCATGATCTCATACACAAACATACATTCATTAGTATATTCTCAATATTATCAAAACATTCTAATTCTAAATAATCTTGAATATGTACAGTCATGATCATTAGTATTCAGGGTTTCAAGGAAGTCTTCTTTTACTCATGCATATTCTTGTTTGATCTAGTTAGTTAAATCATCAACCAAGATAAGAGACATAATATGCATAAACCCTTGATTACTAACCAATCATACCAAGTATACTTACATAAGGGATCCTAACACAAGGTAAGATTCTAACATGACATAGGAAAACATAACTAGATTAGTATACCTGCTTAGTTATGTACAACATACCTAAACAATCTCTTCAATGATTTAGAGATCCTGAGCTAGAATCTGCATATCTCATAGGTTAAACCTAATATAACAAAGTCATACATACCTCGTGATTCTTTGTCTTCATGTTGTCATGGTCATGGAACTTGAATTGTCTTTTGTGATGTACCTGTATCTTGTTAGCAGACAACATCTATCTCACACAACACCATAATGCATTAGTACAATCATATAGCCCTAATCAATGAATGTCTTCATGCATTCATACTGTTACTAGGGTGATAAGACAATTCTAACATTAATCAAGATTGTACTAATAAATAATATGAAGACAAACACATCATGAACTTAATCATGAATAAGATTTCAATACATACCTGAACCTCCTTAAGTCATACCTGTCGAGACTTCTTGTAGTCTTCTTATGTAAGGACTTAGCCTCAACTCCCCCTTAAACTTGATCTGGAGCTTGATTAGGGTTTTCTAGAGAAACCCTAAAAATTCAATCTTTGACTTTCACACTTCTGAATGGATGGAAGAATGTGTCTTGCTGAGCTGATCAACCTAGCATTCTTCAATTTTGAAATCTCCAAAATTTGACCCCTCAAAATTGCCTTCGAAACTTCTGGATCTTCTTGACAGGAACCTGAACTAGGGTTTGATGAAGCCCACCCTTCTGTCCAATCAAAAGGTTCGATCCAAGGCTCTAAAATCTTATTTTTCCGAGGAGCTTCCAGCCGTGGACTCCGATTCCAAAAATTCTAACTTTCTCCGAAACCCTAAATTCTGGAAGCCATGAATAAAGGTGCACCAAAAATAATTCTGTTTTGACAGAAATATGCACTTGATTGTTTCTGCTATAACTCTAAAATTTATGCTCCACAGGGTCTGAAAACCTTTTCTACAGTAGCCTGACCTTTCATCTTTCCATCCTGACAGGTCTATTCTCAATTGGATTTTCTGAGAGAGAGTAATGCCAAGTGTCGCAACGTGACCTGTTTATGGGACAAAATAGGATAGCGAACTTGTACAGCGTGCCACGTGTCACTGTTTGAACTTCGTCCTCTGAACACTTTTCTTGAGATAGCTCGCCCTGTTATCTTTCCATCCTGACAGGTCTGACCTCAATTGGACTCTCTGAGAGAGAGTTATGCCAAGTGTCGCAACGTGACCTGTTTATGGGATAAAACAGGAGAGAGAACTTGTACGGATTTCCACGTGTCACTGGTTCACCTTCGGCCTCTGAAAAAGTTTCTTGAGATAGTACAGTCTGTGTACTACCTGTCACTTTTTACAAAATTTCATTTGGAGCTTCCTAGCCCAAGTTATGACCTTTTTTTCCAAGGTCACCTGATTTTGACTGAGATCTGGAAGAGGCAGAAACCCTAACTTGTACTGATCATAAATCATAAAGTACAACGAATCTGAGGGTGCCCTTTGGATACAAGGTACCTGGGGATGTTATCTACGACCTGCAAATGTTTCCGATCCTGAAATGTTTCATAAATGGATTTATAGAGAAAGTTCCACGATGACTGGTTTTTGCTATATAAAACCCTAACCTTCAAATTGTCGCAAGAGAAGCAAGTGTCGTAAGTGCCATACATTGCCTTCCTTGAGGTTAGCTCTGATTCCATGTTAAAATTAAATCTGCTAAGACAGAAAATAGTGGCATTACATTCCATTTCACAATAATAGCATATACAGGATCACTGAAGAAACAACAAGCACAGCATAAACACAAGAGACACAAATTTATCCTGGGAAACCCTCATGGGGTAGAAAACCTAGTAAATCTTCCTCAATATATATGACTAGCAATATACAAATATGCAAACCAAATACTTGATGTGCTCCCTCCTTCTAATCCTCCTTAGCAAATCTCCCACACAAGTGCTCCTCTTTTCAAGTGTGTGAGTGTATCAAATGAGGAACATACCTCATCTATTTATACACTACACTGACATGTATTTTACACAAGTACATGTAGGCTTGTATTTAACCATTAGGTTAAATACCCTATTATAACTGATTGGGACGACCCCCACATGGTGGGTCTAATAACCCTAGTTACCACAACCAATTCGGAGGAATAAACATCTCCGGATTCATAGTATAATCACATCGGAGGTATGGAACATCTCCGGAATAAATAATATACAAATATAATATTCTTAGAAGTTACAATATTCAACATTTTGTTAGGTTAAGAATTAGAATTATATAAATATGGACCTCTCGGGTAGCGAGAGGCCCCTGCTACTATTTTGGAGAATTATTGTTTTACATTTTATACCACCGAGACAATTGTGTTACAGACCTGGTTTTAAACCATGAAGTTCCTATTTTAATACAGACTTGATGTTACTTACAATTCAACGTTTATAAGTTCCCTTCAATCCCGAGTACGGGTTGGAGAGGGCCCCTCCAACACGTAAGTCAGGAGATCTTACTGTTTAGATATTTCTCATTATTTGTTTTTCATTGGTTGAATTTATATTGTAGATGAGAGTATTCTAAATAGTGTCTAAATAACACGATCAGATTTTTGTAGTAGTTGAACCTTTCTGATTCCGTATTTCATTACAACGCATTCTGTAGTATGATAATGCTGTGTCTGTAGTCCTGTAGCAACATTCCTCCAAGGCATAAATTAACACCTATTTTCCCATGTACTTGCATTTACTTCTGAAGTAGCGATCCAGATCTTAAAGACCATGTGTTTAATTCATTGTTATGCTGCATCTGAAGATCGATTACTTTCAGTATTTTTGGTTACATGATGATATTCACTTCTTAACGATTTGATTGAAATTGCAACATTAGATATTGGTATTATGAACTTGGTCTCAGTATTAGATTCTGTTAGATCAGACTTTGAGTTTTATACATTCGATTTACAGAAATTACTCCTTAGATTAAAGATCAAGCTTTCATTACTTTAGAATATATCTGTTATATTTCCAGTATTCAATTCCATAGTATAATTTTTATTGCTTTCAGCAAGTTAATTCTTAAAAGTAGATTTACTGTTTCTTGCATTCAAATTCTTAGGCATAGATTTCCTGCTTTCAGTATTTGAATTTCTTAGCATAGGAATTTCTCCTCCATAGATTAAACAATCCTATTTACAGTTCATTTAATCCTTTTTTAGGAAACTCTTTAAAAACATTGATACAAACACCCAAATTCAACAAAGACTATCCTAGAGAGCACATATAGTGCCGGTACCTCTAAATTTTGTATGTCCCCTGGTTTGATAATTAAAGTAGGCTCCTGGTCTAGCTGCCCTCATTAGGCACCCATACCTAGAGCTCACCAATTTTTGGTGCCGTTGCCGCGGAGGTGCTAAATCTTTTGGAGACATCTTCAAAAACAAAAACAAAAAAAACATACATAAAACACAAAAAACAAAAACATAAATTTTTTACCAATGAATGCCTCGCCAACAGAGGGATAGGTTTGGACAATTTCTACCTCAGCATCATATGAGTAACAACGGTAATAACAGTTTTGACAATTCTTAGTTTGAATTTCTAAACTCTGAAAATGACTCCACATACGATCCAAGCAAAGACAACTTCTCTACTAGTTCCAGCTCAAACACCACTATGGCAGACGAAGAAGAGGAACCTAGGGAGTTGTTCACCTTCCCTATTAGCATACCTCTTGGAGATGCTAGGATGAAGAATATCGACCATAACAATTTACCAAAATTCCATGGATTGACTTCAAAAGATCCCGACACATTCCTGTTTGAATTTGAGGTAGTTTGCAGATCCTTTGATTACACTACGGATGCACAAAAACTAAGACTTTTTCCCTCCACACTGAAAGATTTATCACTTAGGTGGTTCATGAGTTTAGAGGGAAATAGTCTTTTTAGCTGGGACCATATGAAACAGGCATTCCTAGAGAAATACAGGGACTACTATAAGGAAAAAGATACGAGGGATGAAATATTTAGGATGCAGCAGGGAGATCGTGAATCCTTAGAACATTATGCCCAGCATTTTCAGCTCAACTACAAACGAGCTAACCATTGCACCCTAGACCCCGAATCAATGAAACTTGTCCTTCTTAGAGGGATCAAAGAAGAGAATTTTGAGATCTTAAACCTCTTACGAGATGGAGACATATTCAGAAGACTTATGACCAGATACTCCATATCTTCAAGAACCATTCTAGGTCTAGGAAAAGAAAGAATCAGACAAGAGATTCACATCCACCCATAGGATCCTCATCATCTTTAGGACCCAATCTTACAAAATCTGATTTAGGAAACCTGTTAGATGATATGAGGACCGACATCTTACAATTTCTGCCCATGCAACTTGATGCACTTCAGATAAAAAAGAAGCAGGATAAAATTAACCAAGCCTTAGAAGTATTCTGTCCTTGTTGTAGAAAGAAACATGAGAAGGGGCAGTGCACTTTAAACACCATAGAAGTATGTGGTCTCTGCACTAACGACCACTCCACTGATAAATGTCCCCTCCTACCCTCATGTAAAGCTTCTATTCAAGATCCATCAACTAAAGGAGAAATAGAACAACTCTGTTTTATAAATCAAAGGAGGAGTAACTTTGTTAGACCATATCAACCTAGCAATCAAACCTACTATACTCAGGGTCAGCAAAATTGGAACTCTATAGAAACCCCTTGGCAATCAAAGCCAACTCAGAACCAGTGGCAGCAAAATCAACAAACCTATCATCCAGCCTATTAGCACCCATATTACCCACCATCCTACACTCCATACCCCCCACCTTTTGCCCCAACAAACAATAATTATACAAATCAATACCCCCACCCATCTAATTGGAGAGCCCGTTCACATCAGCCACTTATCATGCCACCCCCACCGAATCAACCACCCCCAAGACCTCCACCAATTCTAGCCCAACCCATCCCAAACCCTAATAATAACAGACCTCCACAACAGCAACAGACTTATAATGCAAATATCACACAATTCCCTACCTATGTCGTAGACACCATGGAAATAAACAAAATAAACCTCAGATCGGGAAAAACATTGCAAAATACATCAACAAAGAATATCCCACAACTGGAAGCTCAAGAGAAAATAACAGAACCCTATATTCAGCATCTGGATGAACCAAATCCTCCAAAGGAAGAAACCCAACCACTGCCACGAAACAGAAACCCTCCATTTCCCGAGAAACTTATACGAAGTACAAAAGAGGAAGAAGAAAATGCAATTTTAAACGAATTAAAACACTTAAACATCCAAATCCCAATTTTGCAAACCATAAGGGATGTACCCATCTGTAACAAATTTATTAGAGAAAATTGTCTGAAGAAACCTGGGAGGATGAAGCTTGACCCACCAACAATAAATGTAGTAGGACAATTGGCTGATTTAATGCTGGGTATTATCATTAACCCTAAGTATCTTGATCCAGGAAGCCCTGTAGTGAACATCACCATCAATAGCAAGCAAATAAATAAAATCCTAATAGATTTGGGAGCTGCTATCAACGTCATGACTAAGGAAACCATGATATACCTAGGGCTCCAATCATTAATCAAACCAACAACTACAGTACTCTAGCTAGCTGACACATCCACTGTGAAACCCGAAGGGATGATTGAAGACATTATGATCAATATCGAATCCTGGGAATACCTAGCTGATTTCATAGTAATTGAAATCAGAAGCAAACTTAGTGGTTATCCAATCATACTAGGTAGACCTTCATTAGCAACTGCAGATGCTTACATAGGTTTCCGATCAGAGAATATGACTATCACCAGTGGACATGCCAGGAAGAAAATCATGATCTACCCACCAGCAAAGAAATCTTTAGATTTAGAATATCAAAATTAGACTTATGATTATTAGGACACACCAAATCGCAACCTGCGACCTATCCTAACAATTGATGTTGCACTATCACTAAAAGCAATAAACGAAGATGGCCATATAGATAGATTTATACAAAATGTATTTTCTAACAATCATGTTATCGAAGAATTTTTTTCCACAGAAACAGGTGACAGTTCAAAACAGAACATGGATGAATTATGGACAGAAGTACTAGAAGAACAAATTGAAAAGGAAAAAATAGTGCAAATTCTGCCTGGCAAAATAGTCAGCATAAATTCCAATTTGAAACCAAAGCAAGAAAATAAATTAATGAAGATACTAGTAGAACAAAGTAAATATTTTTCATGGACATATGCAGACATGAAAGGAATACATCCTCATATCTGCAAGCACTACATTTACATCAAAGAAGGTTCTACTCCTATCAGGCAACCACAAAGAAGGTTGAACCGTACATTGAAGGACAAAGTCAAAGTGGAACTACAAAAGTTATTAGATGCAGGGTTCATCTATCCAATATATGACAGTGAGTGGGTCTCACCACTGGTTATAGTACTTAAAAAAGGAGGCAAATGGAGAATTTGTGTGGACTACAGAGAGTTGAATAAAGCAACCAAGAAAGATCACTTTCCTCTTCCATTTATAGATCAGGTGCTAGATACATTATCTGGAAACAAGTATTTTTCATTCTTAGATGGTTTCAGTGGGTACAACCAAATTTTAATACACACAGTTGATCAAGATAAGATGACCTTTACATGCCCATGGGGAAATTATGCCTACAGGGTTCTACCTTTGGTTTATGTAACGCCCCAACAAAATTTCAATGAGCCATATTGAGTTTATTCTATGATTTTATAAATGACAAAATGGAAGTTTTCATGGATGATTTCACACCCTATGGACAAAACTTTGATCAGGCATTGAACCATCTTCAATTAGTATTAAGGAAATGTATTGAGATGAGCTTGTTCCTAAGCAATGACAAATGCAAGATGTTAATGGAAGAAGGCATCGTTCTAGGACATCATATATCACAGAGGGGGATAGAGGTTGATCAAGAAAAATTCTCAGTAATCAAAACGCTACCACCACTTGTTAAACAGAGGGAGGTGAGAAGTTTCCTTGGACAAACAGGGTACTACAGAAGGGTTATTGAAAATTATAGCAGAATTGTTGCCTCGATGTTTGCACTTCTCACAAAAGACAATGAGTTCATATGGACAAACATTTGCATTACAACATTTGAAAATCTTAAGGAGAAAACAATCACAGCACCAATACTCCAAGGACCAAACTGGGAAATTCCATTTCACATCCACTCAGATGCATCAGATAAAGCCATTGGATTTGTGCTTGGACAAGAAAGAGAGAAGAAACACTATGCCATATTCTATATAAGCAAAAATTTGGCTAGGGCAGAAATAAGCTACACAGTCACAGAGAAGGAATTTTTAGCACTCATACATGCAATCAATAAATTCAGGCATTACATCACAGGATACCAAAGTTTTATCCACACTGACCACTCAACAATCAGGTATCTTATGAACAAGCCTAATACTAGTGCTAGAATTATTAGATGGATGCTACTTCTACAAGAATTTGACATTACTATAATAGATAAACTAGGCAAGCATAATTTTGTAGCCAACTTTTTGTCAAGAGTCACACATGGACAAGATAATGAATTGGTTAATGAAAAATTCCCTGATGAGCACCTTTTTTCCATATTAACAAGAAGCCCATGGTTTGCTGACATAGCAAACTATTTAGTGTTTGGGAAGTTTCCAGAACATTACAGTTATAAAGAAAAGACAAAAGTAATAAGGAAAAGTGCCACATACACATGGATAGAGGGCATGCTCTTTAAACAGGGACCAGATCAAATACTTAGAAGGTGCATTAGGGAAGATGAACCACATGACATAATGCATGCCACTCACAATGAACCTTGTGGAGGACACTATGTTGTAAAGAGGATAGCCTACAAGATCTTGCAAACAAGGTATTAATGGCCAACACTCCACAAAGATGCTTATGAGTATGTTTCCCACTATGATGACTGTCAAAGAATGGGGAAGCCTACACAAAAAGAATAAATCCTATTCTACTACAGCTTCAAACAAAGAGCATACTCAAGTATCTTCGAATCGAATTACAATATCCAATCATGAAACTGAAGGTGATAGAAAATCTACAAAGAACTACAAAATAGGACAAGAAGGTAAAAAATTATTTTTCACAGATCGTGGTTAAATTAAGTAAATTATGAAAGGGGATAGTGACCTGCAAAAAATTATATAAAATGTATACCTGCAAATTTCCAGGTAAACATGTGGATCATCCACAACCAGATCAGGCATTGACGATGTCCCTGGAGATTGGCCAGCAAGTCACATTGGAGAATAAGGGACCAGGCGGGAGCTTGGACAATAATGAACAAGGTGAGAGCTTGAACAATGCAGCACAAGAAGAGGGCTTGGCCAGTATTGAACCTGGAGAGGGTGCCTTGGTGTCAAAATGTGGTGTCTCCAGCGATGTTACTCACCAGTCAAATGTTGGCCTGCCATTGACAGGTAAAAGACAATATTTTCTACTTAAATTGATAAAACAAATTTATTCCGAAGTATATATAATGACGAACAATATTTCTATGCAGCTCCCCATACAAAAATGTTATTGATATTAGAAATGGAAGGTTTTCTATTTCATAAGAAAGTCACAGAAAATTACTCCAAAAGAGATAAAAAAAAAAGGGGAAAGAGTAAAAAAGCAAGAAGAAACTACTCTAATAAATGGTGAATTTAAACATAGAAACTTCATATGAGTCACAAACAAATGCCATTCAATTTTTGAATTTACTTCTTTCCAAATTCAATGTCGGGATTTGGTCATCTAAATGTGGTGTCAACGAGGGGAAGCTACTGCTTACAAAATTTTTGTTGGCATGCGGCAAAGATAAATCATATGAGCAAATTTATTTATTTATTTGGTTTCGAGATAGATGTACCTCCAATCAAGAAGGAAATAAACAAAAAAATATGGAGAGTGTGTGGAAGGAGTTTCCAATGCAAACTTCAGAAATTAATACATCAATGATTGTTTTAGAGGGTGATTTTGAGAAAGCAGTTCCATTTCAAAATTGTATTTCGTGTGAGCCCTTTATTGGATCATCCCTTCGGACAGATACTAAATTGGTACATGGACTTTGGTAGCATTTGAGTAAAATGCAAGAATCAGCTGATATTATAAACTATCAAATGTAACCTGTCATTGCCTAAATTTTCTAGATGTAATATATCATTGCCTATTTTAAACATTCAATGTGTTTTCTGTTTTTTCCGGAGACATTGCTATTTTCGTCTGAATGTAACATGTTATTATTTCAGTGTGATTCTTTTATTAAATCAATTGAATTTGTTTTGATCATTAACTTCATGAACAAAGTGTTGTTGTTGTTGTTATATATATAGTCATTGTTCTTGTATGCAATGAGGATATCACCGCAAAATAAACTATTGGTCTTGGGAGTAGAGGGATTGCTCTTTGGAGTTTGGATGTTATCAAACATTGAAGATTCTTCCAAACAACCTCATTTTTTCCATAAATGCTATCGTTATTATACACGCATGTTCAGCCACAAAATTATCAGTGTTGCCAGAGAGCATTTCGACGTTGCTCTATGGTTTTCCTGGCTCGACAACATGGAAATTAAAAATTTCCTAGGTGTATTTGAATGGTTGAAAAATGAAGAATTTGTATTGATTTGGGGTCGAGAACAATGCGAACCTAGTACTATTTATAATCACTCAATGTCTACATATTATAATGTTGGTGAAGTACCGAACATATACAAAAATTCCTTCAAGGATGTACTTATCCAATATGGAGATATATATAAACAAACAAACATGTTGTTTATAGATGAAGGGCAATATCAATCAGCAGATAATAGCAAGGAAAACTGCTTGAAAATGCCAACTAGTTGGAAATTTGACTGTTCACAAGAGAGAGATATAACTATAAAAACAATGTTGTGTGCTCTATTGAATTATCTCGGGCCTCGTTAAAAAATGAGGCGTTGGTTAAACACATTGAATTTGAGATGACCGTCATATTGTACAAAACAAATTCATTTAGTGATTTGTATATTTTTTTAGTTACTCCTACATTTAATTGATGTAAGTTTTATTGCACAGTTCTCATCTTATTTATGGACATCATACCATGTATCTGGTAATGTGTTTAAAAAATTGTTGAACATGAAAGCAATATACTTAGAAACATAAGGATAGGGATGAGGATAATATATTTATCATGGGTCATGTGTTAGCATATATATATAAGATGAATAATAATACTAGTGGAGTGGTCTAAATGAAGTCATTTATTGAATCTCATATTTTAGTTGATCAAACAAAAGTAAGGATGAGTGCTTGGATGGTCATTGACACATACGCATAAGCCTCGTTATATCAATGGTTCACTCAGTATTTTCCAAGGAAGTGGTACACGAGAGATTGAATTATTAAATATTGATATAACGTAGTGTCATCAAAAGTATTACGAGATAACTAGTACTTAAATAAGTTAACAATTATAGAAATTAAATCGAGTTTATCTTGAGCTCCAATGTTGAGCAACGTGGAGCACTTGATGTAATTATTTAGCGGTTGTATCTAAGCGTTAGTGTTCCTTAAAAGGAGGAATCAAACTTCAGTGAAGGGGACATTTTCCTTACCTACCGAGATTCTCCTCGGGTGTGTTTCCTCCAGTTTTTCTTCCACTTGGAAAGGAAATAGTTGTTTCTTCCACCACTTGGCACTCAAGTGGAGTTGGAGTTACGGCTTTTCTCTTTTTATTTATTTGGAGAGATCTGAGTGAGAGAAAAAAAAGGCGTTATGCTCTATCATTTTCTGAGCATTGGATTTGAGTATTTGGATTGGCGTTTACAAGACGGAAAATCTCTCCATATTCGATTTTACTTGGGTGATAGCGATTGGGAAAAAGGGGGCGACTCGTTAGAGATTTGAGTTTCTGCTGATGCGTCGAGTTTTCTCTATTCCTGATTTGTATGGGAGTGCATAGATCACCAGGCTAGAGTACGGTGGCGATCTCCTTTGCACATTCTTTGTGCACGGTTAAAATTCCCTGGTAAGTTTCCTGTCACAATATTTTAGCTTTACGTTTGAATTTGGAACGGATCTTAAGCTGTATGAATTCTGAGAATAGGAAAAGTTTCCTGTCACAATAGTTAGGTTTACGTTTTGAAATTGGAACGGATCGTAGGTTGTAGCATTGGAATTATAGACATTTTGTGCTCCTAATCTCTGTCGAGATACACTCTGTCATATTGCATTCTGAGAATAGGAAAAGTGAATCTGGGATGGATCTTAAGCTGTAACATTTGCATGCTTTTCATTATAGACTTTTCGTGCTCCTAATATTTGTCGAGATACACCTTTGGTTGTATTGCATTCTAAGAATATATCTAGAATAGATCGAGTATTTAAGCGTCTGCATGCTTTCCTTACAAACGAATCGTGTTTAACCTCTGTCTGAGGTACTTCTTGTTAATTGCAATCTGATGTAGGTAGGTGCTTGAAATGTTACACGGATAAAAGCTGTTGAAATTATATATGTATGCCGCCTACTAATTGAACTACAACGAAGGTATAGGTAGATGTTACATGGACAAAAGCTATTGAAATTATATATGTATGTCGCCTGCTATTTGAACTACATCAGATAAATTTTATGTAAATGCAATGATCTCGGAAGAGGATCATATATCTAGTTAGCAACTTAGCGATCAGAATGATCGGGACAATCTCTCTATAATTTTAGAGTAGAGATTTGAAAATACATGCTTAGCTTCAATTGATTTATTGTATGCATATGCTAATCTTCTGCATCATTTCTTAGCTTGGGACGGTATAGTGGTGGTCTGATGTGGATAACATATATATATTAGTCCATAGTATTGACCCTTTATAAGCAGAAAGATTTTAAAGGTACAATACTCACTTCTATGCAAAAAACTAGAAATGGGGTTTCTCCTTAGTTTAGAGTTGTAAGTACAAGGACTTAATGTCTATGTCTTTTTAAGATAACAGAAGATACTTTTTCTTGAAATTAGTTGGGATAGATGTAATTGGAAATGTGATTTTGTATAAAGGTTAGTAAGGTGGGTTTTCTATGTTGATGTATATGTAACTTCGGAATGTATTTCACATATATGTATATTGTATTCCTATAGAGATAGTATTATTCCTCTACAAGGAAGTGTCGTCATTTATATTGTAAGTGTCGTAACTTATACTTGATGGGTTATTAGACCACCTTATTTGGGGTCGGCCCTGTATAAGTCATGTGGGTCAAAGGGTTATTAGACCACCCTATTAGGGGTCGGCCATGTGGGTCAAAGGGTTATTAGACCACCCTATTGGGGGTCGGCCCACTCAGCATTATGTTATGTGGTTAAGTTCGAGCCTACATGAGTTAGGTAAAAAGGCAAGTCAAGTCAAGTATAAATAGAGTGCGGGAGGCACTCTATTTACTCACTCACTTCTCACACATGCACTCAAGGAGGAGTGGCGCACTTATGGAGGAGGAGGATCTGCTGCTAGGTTATGGCTATCTCTCTTGGTTGGTTGTATCATTGCTCTATCTATCTCTGAGGAAGTTATTGGGGTTTTTCACCTTTATGGTTTTCCCCAAGTAAATCTTTGTGTCTCTTGTGTGCTTGCATTATTGTCTCCATGATTGATATGTTGTAGATATGTTGTACATGTTGTTCTCTCAGTTAAGATCCTATATCATATTGAAGTAAATTCAGAAAATTTAACATGGGATCAGAGCTAGCCTGAAAGAAGGCATGATATGGCATGTATGACACTTGTTGCACTTACGATGTTAGGGATTGATATAGCAAAAACCAGTCATCGTAGCACTTTCGCTATAAATCCGTTTTGGCAAAGTGTTCGGATCTGAAATTGTTACAGGACGAAGATTAAATCTCCAGGTACCTTGTGTCCAAAGGAAAACCTCTAATTAGTTGTACTTTGTGATTTATGATCTGTACAATATAGGGTTTCTGCCTCTTCCAGATCTGAGTCAAAATCAGGTGACCTTGGTAAAAAGGTCATATCTTGGGCTAGGAAGCTCCAAATGAAATTTCGTAAAAAGTGACAGGTAGTACACAGTCTTCACTATCTCATAAAATGTTTTCAGAGGCCGAAGTTAAAACAGTAACACGTGGCACGCCGTACAAGTTCGCTCTCCTGTTTTATCCCAAAACAGGTCACGTTGCGACATTTGGCATATCTCTCTCTCAGAGAATCCAATTGAGGTCAGACATGTCAGGATGGAAAGATAACAGGTCAGGCTATCTCAGGAAAAATTTTCAGACCCTGTGGATCAAAAATTTCGGAGTTACACCAGAAACAATCAGGTACATATTTCTGTCAAAACAGAATTATTTTTTGGTACCTTCATTCATGGCTTCCGGAATTTAGGGCTTTGGAGAAAGTTGGAATTTTTGTAATCAGAGACCACGGCTGGATGCTACTCATCAAAATAGAAATTTAGAGACCAAGATCAGAATTTTTGGTTGGGCAGAAGGCCGGGCTTGATTAGACCCTAGTTCAGGACTTTGATCAGAAAAGTGGAAAATTGGGGCTTCTGTAAAAATGGGAATTTTTGAAATCTGTGACCACGGCTGGAAGCTCCTCAGAAAAATAGAAGCTTAGAGCTTTGGATCAAACATTTTGATTGGGCAGAAGAGTGGGATTCATCAAACCCCAGTTCAGGGTCACATCTAGTGAATCCAGAAGTTTCAAAGGCAAAATTGAGGAGTGAAAGTTTGCAGTTTTCAAATTCTAAATATACCAGTTTGATCAGCTCATCAAGGCGCATATTTCTATCCTTCGGAAGTTTGAAATTCAAAGTTTGAATTTTGGGGGTTTCTCTGACAAACCCATATCCATCTCTAGGTCCAGTTCTTGCAAATCAAGTGGATTGGGTTAATCCTAGAAGAAGATGGATTGATCATCTGCATGAGTGAAGAAGTTCCTGTTTTAGAGGGAGATGAGGCTAAGGCCTTACATAAGAAGATTACAATCGATCTCGACAGGTATGACTCATCGAGGTATGTTTCGATATTTGTCCATGATTAAGTTTATGGTATGTTTGTCTTCATGTTATTACGGTTAGTACAATTTTGATTTTAGATTTGTCGTCTCACCTTAACAAAATTATGAATGCATGATAGAAGATATTCATTGGTTAGGGTGTTGACACTTATGATTGTACTAATGCATTATGGTGTTGTATGAGGTTTATGTTGTCTACTAACATGAAAGGTACACCAAGAAAGACAAATCATGTTCTGGTCCAAGAAAATATGATCATGATAACATGAGGACAAAGATTCATCCATTTTCATGGATCTCATAGAATATCCATTTACGAGGTATGTATAACTTGATTTTATAATGGTTAACCTATGATATATACAGGTTACTAGCACAAGTCATTGAAGAAGAAAAAGAAGACATCATGTGAGTATGTTAGACATAATTAGCTAGCATGCTAATCCAAGTATGTTTTTACTATATCAAGTTAGAATCTCACCTTGTGATAGCATCCTTTATTTAAGTATACTTGGCATGATTGATTATGATTATTCATTGAAGTTAATAATCATGGTTGTATGCATATTATGTTTCTTACCATAATTGATGATATGACTAACCAGAAGAATCATGAAGGTATAGGTTTGAATAATCACAGGTTTTATGCATTTTATATCTCTTATCTTGATTGATGATTCAACGAACCTGAAGAGTCATAGGTTTGAGTAATTACAGGTTTAGACATGTTATGTTTATTATGATTTGACTAACCATAATAATCCTACATAAACCTTGAATGCTAATGCTTATTATTATTTATGTTTGAAATGATCATGACTATACATGCTTGAGATTATTGTGTTTTAATAGTATACTAATGAATGTATGATTTTATATGAGATCACAAGGATAACACATTCATGATACTAATAAGCATGCATAGGGACCAAGGATGAATATGAGATTCAAGAACAGGTAATCCAGGAAGCAAAGATCAAGAGGGAGTACACTCCAGTGGTTTATGCAAGGATGCAGATATTCAGAGGGAGTTGACCATCTCTCTACATCCCACAACAGAAAGGTGTAGAAGAAGCTACTTCAGATTAGGACTCCAGCAGCTCCTGCAAGGAAGCGAAGACTCAGAGGGAGTCCACCCAACGAACAAACAAAGATAAGTATTTGAATTGTCATTTCTTAAATAATACTGTTCAATAATGATGTTCCTGGAATTAGGTTGTGTATTATGCATATTAGAATAATTGCATTGATGAACAGTATACTCCTAATATGCATGGGTAAGTGGCCTATGGCACTGTACAACATTCCATTGCAACTTATCTAGAATGAAACCTCTTTGCTGACATGTTGGGAGTTGTGCACACTCTTAACAATGTTCTGGTAGAGATTGGAAGGAATCTAGAAAGTTACGGAATATGGATAAATGTTGTATTGAAGCATTGGCTAAGATAATTGCATGACTGTATGACATATTTCTTTATGTGTAAGAATTTGTTCTGAAAACTATGAGATGTTTTCTAATCATGCAATTTAACTTGTTGTGTAGGAAAGATCGTATGCCATCTCCTACAAAAGAAAAACTACAACATTTGTTCCAACAACAAAGATATCTATTGAAGATATTGAAGATATTGAAGTTCCCAGGATCTGGGATGAATAAATGAAATGCCATGATCCGTCGATCATGAAGAATGATGTTTGGGATGTAATCCCAAGACATGAAGGGAATTTTGCTATGACTTCCAAATGGAACTATCAGATCAAGCATGTTGCAGATGTCAGCATTGAGAAATATAAAAGTGATGAAATAGAAGATACACCAGATGGATTCAAGACAGCTTCCTTGAATGGTGTAGTTGAAGAAGAAGTGTATGTAGAGCAGCTACTTGGTTCTGAGACACATGATAGGAAATCATATATGTGCAGAACTTGGTATGGTGAAGATAGATTGATTGCCGACACGCAGCGGAAGCTTACTATCGAGTTCGAGATGAAGAACTTGGGGATGATGCACTATTTGTTTTTGGCATGGAGGTGTGGCAGAGTGCAGATAGAATCTTCCTTGGACAAGGGAAGTATGCAGTAGAGATCCCAAAGAGGTTCGGGATGATGGATTGCAAGGCCATGGCCACACCTATGGCATCAAATCTGAAGCTTCTATGTGATGCTTCATCTGAGCCGATTGATGTCTCTATGTATCGCCAGATGATTGGATCCTTGATGTACCTGACGAACACGAGACCAGACATTTGCTTTGCTGTGAACACATTGAGACAGTTCCTGACGGATCCGAGGAGTGTTCATCTGGTTGCTGTAAAGCATATTCTGAGGTACCTGAAGGGTACAGTGGATTATGGGCTCAGGTATGAAGCGAATCAAAAGTTTAACCTGCAGGGTTATGTTGATTCAGATTGGGCTGGCAGTGCTGCAGACAGGAAGAGCACATATGGGTGCTGCTTCAGTATGGGATCAGGTGTGATCTCTTGGTTTAGCAGGAAGCAGTCCTGCGTAGCAATAAGTACAGCTGAGGTAGAGTATGTTGCAGCCTGTTCAGCTAGTTGTGAGGCAGTATGGCTACGGAAGCTACTGTATGAGTTATTTGATCTCCCGTTGGAGGCTACTGGCATCTTCTGTGATAACCAGAGTTGTGTGAAGCTGTCCGAGAACCCAGTGTTTCATGACAGGTCGAAACACATAGAGATCAAATATCACTATATCAGGGATATGGTGCAGAGAGGAGCTGTGAAGCTCCTGTATGTTGCGACGGACGAACAGATTGCAGATGCGCTGACGAAGCCACTAGTCAGGGTGAAGTTCGAGTACTTCAGAGAGAGGCTTGGCGTTCTTCAGATCGAGAACACTTCGAGGAAGAAGTGATGGACACATTTGCTGAAGCCATTCCAAGCATGTTGGAAGGAGGCATTAGAGAGATTTTGAGGTCAAAAAAGGGCCTCCTAAGAGATGTACTACAAAAATATGAGATATATTAAAATATTATGAATTGGGGGTTTTATGGGGTAGGTATATATGAAAAGTCACCTCCCACACTATTTTCTATGCACAATATAAATAACCATGGTTGAGTTACTTTTCAAAATTCACTAGAAATAAAATTAATAAAATAAGTCTACATTGATGTGACTAAGATTCATTGTAAATTCCCAAAAATGTATTGTCCTTTAACATTTATTTGTCTTGAACTTACAAATGAAATTAAATAATAAAAAACATTTTTAAGAGTTTTTTTTTAAATTTTATGTTGACTTTTTTATATTTAGTACTTTTCTCACGAATTTAGTAATGTAATTTAATTGAGAATTTATTTACATGTAAAATGTCAATAATATTATTATAATCCACATTGCATTATTATTATTATTATTATTATTATTTATTAAATCTATTATTATTCTTTATTAGTTTGACATTATGTTATTAAATATAATGGAGTGAATATATAATTTAAAATTAAAAACATAAAAATGATAATATATTATTTTATAAAAAAATGTGAAAGGACTTTTTTTATGAATTAAGAGTACTTCACTTCAAAATGACAATAATATTATTTTATGTGAAAGTGTGAAAAGACATTCATTATGAGTACTTTACTTGAAAATGACAATAATATTATTTTATGAAAAGACTATCATTATGAGTACTTTACTTTATGACTTAAAAGTACTTACACCACTACCTTGGTTAACTATGTGTTTTCATCTACCATAGAAAATTTGACAAATAAGCATTCTTAACTCATGCAATGCCACCTCACCAAGGGGGATGATGTCATCTACTAGAATGTGATTGGTTGTATTTTATAGTACATTTTCTTTGTTTTGAGGCCCTTTTTTTACCTCAAAATTTCTCTAATGATCCTTCACATGGCTGTGGATGTAAGTGCTGGATGATGAGCATCAGGATGATGTTCTAGTTTCTGTCTGGATATGATCAGTTGGATCATTTTTACGTATGTATGTACGCATCATGTTGGATGCTGGATATGATCAGTTGGATCATTTTTATGTATGTATGTACGCATCATGTTGGATGCTGGATATGATCAGTTGGATCATGTGTATGTATTTTGTATATGCATCTTGTTGGATGCTTGGACCTTGTATCTGTATATGTATCAGGTGGATACATTGTATGATCAGGAGGATCATGTATGGTGATATGTATCATGTATTTGTATTTGTATCAGGTGGATACATTGTATGATCAGGAGGATCATGTATGATGATATGTATCAGGTAGATACTTGGTATGCAGCAGGATGTTGCAGTGATGATCAGGATGATCATGGATGACGAGCTTCAGGATGTTGCTCCAGATAACATGCAGCAGGATGTTGCAGTGATGATCAAGATGATCATGGATGACGAGCTTCAGGATGTTGCTCCAGATGACATGCAGCAGGACGTTGCAGTGATGATGATCAGGATGATCATGGATACATCAGGATGATGTATGGTGAGTATCAGGTTGATACTCTATGGCCGTGGATCAGGTTGTGCAGATGAGCATGTAATAGCGCCCTGGGAGATTTGCAGATGGTCTTTCGAGTTTTTGCCTATGGCATGTAATATCGGTGCCCTGGGACATCTGGCAAATGCTCTTTCGAGGTTTTTCTCTGGGAGGACATGTAATAGCGCCCTGGGAGATCTGCAGATAGTCTTTCGAGGTTTTGCTTATGGCATGTAATAGCGCCCTGGGATATCTGGCAGATGCTCTTGCGAGGTTTTGTCCTATGGCATGTAATAGCGCCCTGGGAGATCCGATAGGTTGGGCTGTGTGCCCGTAATCAGTCCTGGGATGCTCTTACGAGGTTTTTCCATGACCACATGTAATAGCGCCCTGGGAGATTTCAGGTCGGAGTTGTGTACCCGTAACATCCTGAGATGCTCTTACGAGGTTTTGTGGTGGACCACATATAATAGCGCCCTGGGAGATTTCAGGTCGGAGTTGTGTACCCGTAACATCCTGAGATGCTCTTGCGAGGTTTTATGGTGGGGTCACATGTAATAGCGCCCTGGGAGATCCTATAGGTAGAGTTGTGTGCTCGTAACAGCCTGGGATGCTCTTTCGAGGTTTTGTGACGCACGTAAAAGTCCTGAGGATTCCACAGTATGGCCAGTGATGACGAAGACCTGCAGGTGGTGGGCCTACATCCAGTATGAAAAAGGACTGGCTCTGTAGAACTTCCTATGACGAGTAGATTCAGAGATTGATTGAGATAGCAGCAGCAGTGACGATGATGATGATGATGATGATGAGGATTATCCAGTGACGATGATCCAGAGAAGATGTCTTGTGCTAGAAGAACTGTGCTGAGAAATACCTTCCTAGTTAAGAGGGAGTGTTGATGTATATGTAACTTCGGAATGTATTTCACATATATGTATATTGTATTCCTATAGAGATGGTATTATTCCTCTATAAGGAAGTGTCGTCATTTATATTGTAAGTGTCGTAACTTATACTTGATGGGTTATTAGACCACCTTATTTGGGGTCGGCCCTGTATAAGTCATGTGGGTCAAAGGGTTATTAGACCACCCTATTGGGGGTCAGCCATGTGGGTCAAAGGGTTATTAGACCACCCTATTGGGGGTCGGCCCACTCAGCATTATGTTATGTGGTTAAGTTCGAGCCTACATGAGTTAGGTAAAAAGGCAAGTCAAGTCAAGTATAAATAGAGTGCGGGAGGCACTCTATTTACTCACTCACTTCTCACACATGCACTCAAGGAGGAGTGGCGCACTTATGGAGGAGGAGGATCTGCTGCTAGGTTATGGCTATCTCTCTTGGTTGGTTGTATCATTGCTCTATCTATCTCTGAGGAAGTTATTGGGGTTTTTCACCTTTATGGTTTTCCCCAAGTAAATCTTTGTGTCTCTTGTGTGCTTGCATTATTGTCTCCATGATTGATATGCTGTAGATATGCTGTACATGTTGTTCTCTCAGTTAAGATCCTAGATCATATTGAAGTAAATTCAGAAAAGTTAACATTCTACTCGAATAAAATATAATTAGTGTATGTTTAGAACATAGCTAATATAGGTATGATCATATGTGAACTATGGGAAATAATGGTAAGGCTTCTCAATTTGAATGTTAGAAGATGCTCTCCATGAGAGAGACTTCCAGGTAATGGAAGGTAAATAATGCAACCGCTGAGTTGTAGGATGTAATTATTATTTTGATGAAATAATATATTGCGACGGCTGTTGTGGACGTAGCCCAAGTTTTAGGTGAACCACGTTTATATATGGTGCATGATGGTTGGTGTATTGTTGTCATGTGATTTATTGTTAAAATGTATTAAATGGTTATCATGTTGTCCATGTGGAGAAGATATTATAAGTGTATGGTCCTTCATTTAAATATGTTGAATATAGTATCATGTTGCCATCCTATAAGTATATTTAAGGCTTTCCAAATAAAATAGTTATGACAAATGGTTATGAATTGTATGAAGATGTTCAAAGGTAATGATGGCGATAGTCGAGTATATGTTAATATGTTAATATGATGAAGCATGGACATAGGGTAAGTATAATGTTTCCATTGAAGTACTTGAAGTGTTCTTAAGTAAAATCGCAAAGTTGCTTAAAATCCAGGCATAACAATTTCAATAAATAATTTTGGATAGTTGTTGGAAGGCTTTTGAAAATCCACGAAAATACTAACTACGTGTAGACAGGTATGTGACCGTCCTCATAAATGGAATGACTAACTTGATTTTAATATTATCCCAAAATAGAAGTGGATTTACTTATCTTTATCATGTGTGGTGAAGGGTATGTTACAAATACTGTGATTGTCAATGACTTCGGAGAAAAACATGTTTCTAACGATGAAGGAAACTGTATTATAACAAAAACTTATAATTCTGACGATGTCAATGAAACATTTTTGTTAGATACATTATGGCCTTGCTTGCTGCACCTGGATGGCGTGAGCGATGTGAGGCCAATTGTGAATAAAATAAAAATGGAAGTATTTTGTTAAATAATACACTTGAATGTTTGTTTGTACTAGTATGTCCAATTTCACTGTGATTATAATTCTTGTAAAGTGTCAAGTTTGGTTTCCAAAAATGTAACTCTGTTTAAATTGTATTGTTAAATCATAAGACATATAAATTTGTGTGCTTGATTTATCATTCATATGATTTATATGCAGGTTATGCACCAGTAAATTTCTTTACTTGATTCATATTGTTTCACATTCTACAATTACATAACAGTCATTAATATCATCATATTAAGTTAACTTGCTAAGTTAAGTTATTAAGCATCTAATTAACAGCTTCATAACTAGCCTTATGCCTATCATTCTAAGAACATGCAGGAGGCATCCATCCATGAATTAGGTTGTGACATCATAAGCATACATGTATTACATAAGTGGAGTTTAGCCATTCATCATTCACATACAAAATTAATATAGCAGATAGCTTATGCAATTGAAAGAAACCTCATTCATGAATATATATTAACCTTCTAACATGCTTAACATAGCATATTCATGGCTTACATTTATTTACACATAATTTCATTCCACATATTGAACATATCAAGCATAATTAAATACATGAACATTATAATCCATTTTTTTTCAAAAGAAAAAATCATAATATTGTTTTTCAAAACTGAATCAAATAGTACATGATGTTCCATGAGGTTACTTGACTCACTAGAGAGCTGAAGTAAACTAGATATTGTCAAAAAGACTGCTTGGAAAATTACAATAATTTCTCAAAAACGGACTGAGAATTTCATCCTTCTGCCAAAAAAATAAAAAAACTTTCAGCTATTTAGAAACTTATCCCTTCTAGGTCAAAAAGTAGTCCAAAATATGGCTTAGGTCAAAAAGCAGTCCAAGAACTAATTAAAGAGAACTCGAATTGTTAAAGCTTCGGTTATAAAGCTTCAGTTAAGTATCAATGCTTCAGTTAAAGCATCAATTAAAGGTCTGCCTCAGTTAACTAAAGAACTCACAGTGGTCACTTCAAGTAAATCAATCAGCATGATTTCAGTTAAGTAAGTGTTAAATAAAAAGGACTAGTTAGCTAAAGTGTTTTCACTTTATTTAAACTAAAATATGACACTTCAATTAGAGAGAGTTAACTAAGTGACAACAAAGAAGATCTAGTTAACTAAGTTTTATTGCATGACGACACTTATGTTAAACTAAAAGACATGTGAGTTGTGACACTTGCATGTCGACACTTAAGTTAGCCACCTAACTAAGTGGGAAAGCTTTTAGTTAAGAGGCGAGTTCATCCTAAGTGACAACTCAGTGAGATAAAGCACTGCATGAGAAGTGGGGCACACCTCTGCATGCAAGATTAATACATCCAGTTTGAGGGAGAGTTCATCCTAAAATTAGAAGTTAAAAATAGAAGAGAAGAATGTATAAATATGTTATATGGGATTGATGAATCCAGTGTGAAGCAAATTCTCTTCTCCATTGAAGGCAAGGCATTTCTCTTTGTGCTAGGTATTGTTTGTGCTTGTTATTGTTGTGCTGGGAACACATCCGATTGATCTCTCTTCTCTATTGCTTCTATATCTTCATCAAGAGTATTTGGTGATCTCTTATCTTCCGAAATAAATATGCTATGTTGTAAAAGAAATCATTCTTTGCTATCCATTATATTATATTGAGAAGAATTGTTGGGGTTTTTGTTCTCATAATTTCGAGGACTTTCCCCAGGGTATATCTTGTGTTATGGTTGTATGAATTTCATGGTTGATTCCCGTGATCACACCGCCGAAGACTGCGAAAGAATGTTATGATACATTGACTAATCTATATGAGAAGAAGGCCCTAATTCAAAAGAGTTCATTGAAGAATAAGCTTTGAAACTTAAATATGGAGATGGATGAGATAGTGGCCTCCTTCTTCTCCAAGATCTCTCGAGTAAGAGATCATCTTGCTAGTATTGGAGTAGTGGTGGATGAAGATGACTTTCTCCAAAATGATATTGATGGTATCCCATCCTCATGGGAGACATTCTTGGCTGCGGTAAATGGTCGAGAGGTACAACCTGACTTCGAAAGGTTGTGTCATGACTGGGTGAAATCACGAACCTGGGAAACACTTTGGTGACAAACAGAATGAAAAAAACGGAGCGCAGGCAGATTATCACGTGAAAAAAAGTCAAACTCAAACTTTAGGCCGAGAGTTTTGAGAGTTCAAACTCTGGGCCGAGAGTTTAAAAAAAATCTAGGCCAAGAGTTTGAACCAATCGCCGCACTGTATTTTAAAAAAAACTCTCGGATGAGACTTTGAACTAAAGTACGGGTCGAGAGTTTGGAAGACATTTTCTTGCCCGGGAATTTCTGGTCAACAATTCTAGCACCATTTCTGTAGAATTCAGAAATGTGTCACTTTAACAAGGTTGGACCACTGCAAAACATGAGAATTACATGTCGGATTTTATACCAGTAGATTCACCATTCAATATACTTTCTAGTAATATAAGTTTTTTTTCAATTTCATTTAGGATTACTATTTTTTTTTATTTTTTTACTAAACTTTATCATTAAAAAATTAAGTGACTGAAAAATCAGTCACAATGAAAATTCAATATCATCACAATGACGAAGACAATTTAAAAAAAAAAAATACAAGGATGTTCCTTGAAGTGTCCTCTTCAATGGGTTGGTTTTAGTTTGTTTGATAAGAGTAACATTTGAAAGAAAATGTGAAGACAAAAACATGTGTCGATAATGCACCATTTTCTGAACATATGTTGTTTCGATAAATAATAAAAAATAGTTCCCAAGTCTTAAAAAACTCGAAATATAGTCCAGGATCAAGTTTAGTGTGTGTAGATTATGAGCATACAATTGTTTTCCCTAAAATGAATAACCATCTATCAAAAAACCATTGTCAACATAGGTCACTCATTATCCATACCTAAAATTTTCAAGTATATTCCATTGGTTGACAACAAATTTGTCCCACGATATCTCCATAAAAAAAATAAAAAAAAATACGAGTAGAAATCTAATTCAATTCTGTAAAACCTTTGTGTTTACTTCAAGTTGAAATTCCTAAGGGAGATATGGGTTTGAAGAGGTCGAAGTTGAAAAACATAAAAATTAGCAGTTTTTTTTGTCAAAAACAAGCAAAAATTGTTTCCCAACTTCATGTTTTCACCCGACTGCCTCCAAGAGGAGGGGAGAATCTATAGCAAGTCAGTGTCCATCAAACAAGAAAATATTTCCCTCATGACAACAATGAAGAAATGAAATAAACCCTTCTTCCAATATCGTTTCTCTTACCCTTATTTCCCCAACCTTCTTTCTTTCCATCACCCTTGGATAAGATCTCTATGTTATAGTTTCAGTTCATTGTGAAAAAGAAAGGAAGGTGGCGACAATGGTTGCTTCACATAGTCATCCTAGTAAATGCTCTAATTGTGAGCATGCATAAATGAAGCAAGCTATAAGGAGGCATGAAAATCATTGTGGTGAGTTCTAAGACAATATTTCCTCTATTATGAGGAGGGGCTTCCCCCATGGCGTCTTTCCTCCTTAGTTAACCAAGCTAGCCCCATCCATCTCAGGTCACAATTTAAAATATGTGTTGTGAGAGAGATTCTACAAAGGGTCAACACTTGGCATGGCAGGTTACACTATGGGATCTGTGGGCAGGTGATGTTAATTGATATGTGATGCACAACTTTTTTATTCACAAAGTTGCTATATATATAGATACATAGATAGATAGATAGATAGATAGATAATTGTTTTATTAATATGCATTAAATATATTAAAAATGTAAGGCATTAATACTACATTTAATTAAATTTGACATTAAAATTGTTAATATATTTTAAGCCAGGTGGAAGGAATGAAATATCATAGCCTACCTTTGGGTCTCGATAATCTACCTTTTAAATTGAACCAAAAAAACAAAAGAAGTTTGTTAATGGCACAATTTTCGAAAATTCTAGATACATGAGTAATTAAGAGCTCGAGGCTGTAAAATTTGATGTGTTTTTTAGCAATCCACGATTCGGTGAATTCATAGTCACTAGCATGAAATTTAAGTTATTTAATGAAAGAATTAACGTATGTACCTCTATGTCGAAACCATTTTCCATGCTAATGTGGGCCACTGCCCTCCTTATTGTTTTACCAAAAGGCATGAGAATGAGGAAGAAGACTTAAAATTATGGACTTCACCATCAAAGAAGCCTTACAATCACATTGGTAAGGAGTGATAAGAAGATCACAACAATCCAACGTGTCAAATCTCAGATGACAATGCCAATTAAATACTTATATGGTAAACTTAATATAAGACTTACTTATAGTTGTCTCTTAATCTTTGTGTCTTGACACATTTGATAATTTATGGTTGTCTATGTGCCTTGACTCAATTGATATTATAAGGTGAGGATGTGCATGCATAATAATCCTTAGTTATGACTATGCGATGAGGATTTAAATGGAAGAGGATGTAAAGACATGTAATTTTTATACGTATTTTGGTGGCGAATGTTGAAGCCAAACGTAGTGAGAAACCACATATGTTTGGAAGGACGGAGGGATATTACATGATCATGATCATGCCACCCATCAAATTGAAGACAATTCCAGAGCCAAAAATTGTTTTTTTTTTTAATTTTATTAATAACCATTGTGGTACTTTGGTCCAAATGCTTTTTCTAACTCATTGTTTCTCCATATTGTGTGCCTAGTGCCACCTCTCTATATCAATGCATAAATCAACCTCTGTTTGGTTTGTGGTTCTAGTTGCATGCCATTATTTATAGTTGCATGACATTGAGTGTTGTTTAGAGTTGTCATGAGTCTGTGACATTCATGCAAGAAATGAAGTCTTGTAGAGGCAGACTCATCAAAGAAGCAATTTGAATTTCATTTTCACGAAAAGCAAGTGGACATTGGTAGCTAGGTTCACATAGGTAGTAGGCACAATGTTTCGGCCTTGTTTTTGGCCTAGTAGTGGTTCTCTATTGTTACAGCCATAGTCATTGACACATGGTCACACCTTAGATCTCATCCCGAAGTGACTTAGGATTCATATTCAAATCCCAATGGCTAGTACCTCGTAGTCGTCAATCATCACTCGTCACCTTGCAAAAATATGTAGTGAGTGCATGACATGAGTGAGTGAATGATTATAATCTATGATATAAACAATATTTTGAATGACGAGTCGAATTTTATAGCATAGGAATTTCAACATATAAATTGAAATTTATATGGATGGGTAATTTCAAATGTTGCCCTTCTTTTGAAATGTTGATATAAGGTATGTCCTTCCTATTGGAAGGGTAAAATTCATATTTTAAATTTTTTTTGAAGGACAATTTTAACTTCACACTTCTAGGAAGGGCTAGAACCCTTTGGAACGACCAGGAAGGGCTGAAATTTGAACATTGAGTACACGGCTAGGCACATCACATATTAAAATACATTTATATGGATTCAAAAGAAAGCCACTAAATTCAATAAATTATTAAATACATTGTTTAAGTAAATAATTATGATTCCACTTTAGAACTAAGCAGAGCGATGGAGGATGCGTCCAGTACAGAAGCTTTTCGGGTCTCTTCGAGGTTTTTCTGGTGTTTTATAAGTGCATTAATACTTTATCCATTTTGCTATGTATATGTGGAAGAATGGAGTATTTGTTAGACGTGGAATGGGAGGCGGAGACTTGAGTCACCCTTCACAAAAAGGGGAAAACAATGAGGAGAAATGGTGATGGAATGAAAATTAGTAGCATGTTGAAATTCGCAGGAAAATTTTCATTTTTGGTGCTACAAATCTAGAAATTACCAACATATCCCACTTGTAGTTGAAATTAGATTCACTCTTTAGAGATTATGTGATGTCGCAAGGCCTTAATCATCACTCAAGAGCAACAGAGGGAATTGTTACATATATGCTAGATATTCCATATGTCATAGTCTAGGTTAACATGCATGGACCATCAACCCCATAGCAAATTATTATGGTATTAGGCCCTACAATTAGTTTATAGGCCATGGTATAGGCCACGAGAACCATCGTCAATGTTACAAATATTTAAATGGCCACAATATCTCGCTTGTAAGGTAAAGTAATTATGTGTAGGGTCCTACACATGGACCATGAATCATATAGTAAATTTATTAACCATGGACCGTTACTTAGGTTATGAGAACCACTATTGGTTTACATAGCCTATAAATATTAAACCATGGTTGGTTTATTGGTTTACATAACCATGGACAAACCAACAACAACAATGACATCGACAATGGTGACAATGATGCTCATGACGATCTCACATGTATGCTAGAGATTCTTATGTGGTAATCTAGGTTAACATGCATGGAATATCAACCCCATGGAAAATTAATATGGCATTAGACCCTAAATTTAGTTCACATGACATAGTCCAAGCCACGAGAACCATCCTTTGTGTTACAAATATTTAAATGGCCAACATAAATAATGCCACTAATTAGACATTGACCTAACACAACCAACCCATCTAAATGAATCATGCACTTGGCACACTTGATCCATGCAATGAATTCACGCACCTAGGAAGCTTCAAACTCTACCCCCCTCACCTCGTACCTAACCTTAACATCTAGCCCCAAACCGAATAACATGATAACTTATAAACCACTTAACCACTAGTACCAACAAAACCAAAACCCCTTTCCCACTAACTCACTGATCCGATAGGTTCCTCGCTTCTAATCCAAAAACTACCCAAAGCCTACCACATTATGAAATTGTACAAAATATCCCCTTAAGCCAGTGCCCCTCTAACCCTAACCCACTAACCCCTAACCCAATCACTAGCATGCCTACTGCACCAAATCAACACACTAACACAATAAACTTTGACCTTGGGTTATATATAACCAAGGTTTTATATCAAAGACTTTGACATCAAGGTTTGAATGATCACTGCATGGGATTTTATCAAACCATAATTAGTGCAAAAATAAACACAAGAACGTAGACTATAAACAAAATATTCCCTATCTAGGGTATGTATGATGACTCAAGTCCCTATGCATGGCCCATGAGTCTCAAAAAAAAAAAAAAAATTCCCAAGAACCTACATTTGGCCCTAGACCATAACATAGGCTCCTAGAACTATCCAAGACATGAAAATACTAAAAAAAAGACAATGTGTTATTCAAAAGCTAAATATTCCTTTCCTATGGCTTATGTGGTGGTACAGAGAAATGCCCATAGGTCACAAGACCTTGATGTAACTACCAGTCATTATAAACTAGATTTTGATCTAACACCATGTATTAGGCTTCAAGAACCATCCATGATGTTGTAAATATTGAAATGGCCACCATACCCACTTGCAAGCTAAATATTCCTTGTGTAGGAATCATGTGGTGATTCAGGCCCTACACATGGCCCATTATCCATAAAGGATAATGTCATGGCACAGGAGTTTGTATTTTGAACATGGATCATGGGAAGTTGGAGTGTGAGAACCATCTTTGATGTGAAAAACCTAGCATGACTGCCTCAATTGTAGAGCTCTAATGGGATATGGTGTTAAATGATGATGCACACCCTTCATAGCACTACAATAGCTTGTGTGCGCTTAGGTCCAATGTTTTGATGAGATGCATTGTTGAACCCATGTGACACACCTAACCCATGTACATAAATGACTTTTAGGGGGTTTTAAAAAAACTTCCTCGAAAATTTCAATTCGCATGACTTTTAGGGGGGGAGTTCAACAAACTACCTCCAAAAGTTCAATTCTCATGACTTTTAAGGGGGGTTTCAAAAACCCGCCTCCAAAAGTTCAATTCTCATGACTTTTAAGGGGGGCTTCCAAATAACCACCTCCAAAAGTTCAATTCTCATTACTTTTAGGGGGGGACTCCAACAAACTGCCTCTACAAGCTCAATTCTCATGACTTTTAAGAGGGGTGCCAAAAAACCGCCTCCAAAAGTTCAATTCTCATGACTTTTAAGGGGGGTTCCAAAAAAACCTCCTCCTAAAATTCAATTCTCATGATGTTTAGGGGGGTGTTTGAAAAACCGCCCCTAAAAGTTATGAGAATTGAGATTTTAGGGGGCGATTTTCAAACAACCACCTCCAAAAGTTCAATTCTCGTGACTTTTAAGGGGGGTTCCAAAAAAACCGCCTCCAAAAGTTCAATTCTCATGACTTTTAGGAGGGGTTTTGACAAATCGCCCCCAAAAGTTATGAAAATTGGGCTTTTAGGGGGGGTTTCCAACAACCGCCTTGAAAAGTTCAATTCTCATGACTTTTAAGGGGGGTTCCAAAAAAAATGCCTCCAAAAGTTCAATTCTCATGACTTTTAGGGGGGGTTTTGATAGACCGCCCCCAAAAGTAAAATTTCAGGACTTTTGGGGGTGCATTTTAAAAAAACGCCCCCAAAAGTCCAATTTCCATGACCTTTTGGGGTGGTTTTAAAAGACCGCCTCTAAAGGTCTGAAAAAAATTTTAGGGGGGGGTTTACCAAGACCCCCACAAGCCAAAACCACCCCTAAAGGGCTATTTTGTTGTATTGCATCGTTCCATGTGTCACAATATCATCCTTCCACTTGTCACTGTAGGATATCATTGTTACAATTCCCTCCTAAATGAAGGGTCGACCGACCCTTCTTATTCCCAATATTATTTTCATAATAGTTCGACACTGCAAGAAGGTTCATTCGATCCTTCTTGTATTATCCATTATCGCTATAGCTGAATTGATGGATAAAGGTCTTGATAATTAACTATGGAAAGAAGGGGCGACATATCCTTCTTACCGTAAAACAGAAGTCTGGAAAAACCATTTTTATATGATATAACTTCCAAGGTGTTCTATTTTTACAATTCCCTTGTAATTGAAGGATCGGCCGACCCTTCCTATTCCCCGTATTATTTTCAGATTAGTTTGACACTAGAAGAAGGGTCGGTTGACCCTTATGATTACCAATATTCTTTTCATAATACTTTGACACTGCAAGTAGGGTTGGTCGATCCTTCTTGTGTTCTCCATTATGGATATAACTGAATTGTTCTATTTGACGTCCATGAATTTATATTTCCCCTCAGAAATTTTAATGTTTGTTATGCTATACCCTATACCCTGTACTTCTTAGTAATTAATCTTGGCCATTATGTTGTGCCGCTCTTGCACTGCTAGCAGGTTCCTCCACCGGCTAGCTGGCTGCAACTCTGGTACCTCAGCCCTCTACGCATTCAAAGCAGCCCTATTCTCTCTGCTCCATGTCTACTGGGGAAATACATGTCTACTGGGGAGACTTTGCTCCGTCTGTAACTGGGGAGCTTCCTCATTCTCTCTACTCCGTCTGTAACTGGGGATCTTCCCCATTCTTGAGGAATAATTCCTACCAACTCATTTATGAGGGAATTATGCAAATATTCAACCTATGAAGTATAGGTTGTCATTTCATGTATATCCTGAATTGTGAAGAGTGCAAAAATACTAAGCATAAGAAAGGTAGGCCGACCCTTCATTAAAGCTGGAAAAAATGGCGAAAACGACCCCTAGAAAAAACTCATAGTAAAATCCACAAAGCAGGTAATTTTCGAAGATGAAATATAATAAAAGGAAATAGAAACAAAATCAACATATTTATTAATTTCGTCAGGTTAAATCTAGGTTGCAAGATTAAGACAAGTCGACGGTTGCGATCTAATATGGGGAATGTGGGTTGCGGGTTGTGGAAACACATGTCGCAGATCCATTATTTAAACTCTTCCCACAATCCGCAATCATGTATAACTAGACATCCACTTCAACAAGCTATAGCATAATATGATGGTGCGTACATTTTTCTGAAACCGTGAATAATTGCAGGAATTCTATCAGAGCAGTTTTTACTACTTTTTCCATACTTTCTCAATTTCCAAAGTTTCACAAACTTGCCATACTTTTTGAGAATGATGTCAAATTGCAACACTGATTTAATGATAGCACGGTAGCACCAGAACACCATCTTGTGTCTTTCCAGCCTCATGACACATTCCATGTCATCATATATGCCATGTCATCGTACATGCCATGTCATCACTTCCTTTGGCATCATTTTTCTCTTTGAGGCTCACACGTGTGAGATATTCCCTTTCCAAAATAGATATTAATTCATGTATAACCATAATGGTCAAGAATGGAAAAATATAAATCACAAGAAGGGTCGGCCGACCCTTATAGTAGTTTGAAACTAGTATGAAAATAATATTGGGAAGAAGAAGGGATGGTTGCCCCTTTATTTATGAGGGAATTGCGGAAATATTCAACCTACGAAGTTTAGGTTGTCAATTCATGTATATCATGAATGGTGAAGACTGCAAAAATACTAAGCACAAGAAGGGTCGGTCGACCCTTCAATTAAAAGAGAAATGAAATACAATTAATGTATGAAGGTTGGGACAACATTTCCCCACTACTGACTTCTGCAGTATGTGGCGACGATCGAGACATTGCCTATTATATAACATGTAAACAATATTTTTCCCGACTTTCGACTACTGACAAGAAGCATCGATCGCCCCTTCTTTTAGTAGATAATTGTGAACACCAATATCCGACAACTCACCTCTATCCAGAATGGTGAACACAAGAAGGATTGAACCACCCATCTTGCAGTCTAGTACTATTAAATAATAGTAGGCAGAAGAAGGGTCGGTCGCCCCTTCGTTCATTTATGTCGAGGCTTGTTCAAAAGAAAAAGTATGGTTTTGGAACCTAGATTTTGGCCCTTTGGAAATGGATTTTACAGTTTCGGAACCGGTTTGGTCACTTTCGGAACCATGTTTTGCACTTTTGGAACCGGTTTTGGCTCTTTAGGAATCGGTTTTGTCACTTTTTGAACCTTGATTTGGCACTTTCAGAATTGGTTTTGGCAATTTTGGAATCGGTTTTGGCACTTTTGCATCTGGTTTTGGCACTTTTGGAACCTGGATTTAGCAATTTTGGAACCATATTTTGCTTGATTTTGGAGTTTAGAAAGGCGGTTTTAGCCCCGTATTCAAAGTGACTTGAATATTTTAGACATTGATTTTCTCACCTTAAAATTTAGAACATTTACAAATGAAAATTGCAATTTTCAAATAAAAAATTGCATTGTTTGATTTGAAATTCACACTTTTCAAATAAGAAATTGCATTTGTTTATTTTAAATTCACACTTTTTGAATTGAAGTTCATAGTTTTATAACAACAAACTGCAATTTAAGTTTCATAGGTAGTAACAAAACACACCATTCCAATAGAAAAACACCCTTTTCAAAGCCAATATTGCCACTTTCAGAAGGTCCTTTTCAATTGCATTTTTTTTATTTTAAATTTAACTTTAGAATAATTTAAAGCCGTTGAACGTTTTAAAACAAAGGAGAGAAATGGTGCATGGAATTAAGTTGGTGAGCTGAAATTCATCGAGGAAGAAATAGAAACGATTGATAACATTCCGTTTTTTCATTCTGCAAAGCTAGAAAGTCTCAATATTTTTTACTGTCATGGGCTGACTATAAAATGTAGTGGAAATGGGTGAGGTGCGCATCTTTAAAACGAGTGAAAAAAATTATGCGCATTTAGATGAAGCTGACAGCATGATCTGGAGGCATAGAGATTCGAAGATAGCCTAGACACGGCAGTATTCCATCTCTCTTGAATACTTGCATAGAAAACAAATAATTGTTTATCACGCTGCCGTAAAAAGAAACCATTTCCAACAAATGCAAAAATAATCGTTTTATTGCAGCCAACGTGTGAGAACACATATCATCATGTACAATAAAAGCAGAGAAACTATTCCTAAATTGCCAAGTGCACCATAATAGTTGGTATGGGCATCCCGCTTGGACAGGTTAGATCCTAACACAGTTGGTCTGGGAATCCCGCTTAGACGGGTTAGCTCCTAACACCATAGTTAGTGGAAGAAAAGGCATTCAACCAATGAAATATACTTTGCAAATGATAAGCAAACACTTAAATTAGACGTGTGTATAATAATGACTTCAAAAATTCTTTCTTACCAAGAAAAAACTTTTGTGGATATATAGTCTTTCAAGGTTAGGAAGTTGCTCCAATAAGTTGAGAAGAGGAAGAGGCTTTGGAATATGGATATCAAGATTCTTCAATGATTTCAAGCTACCTATTATCTCCCCAAATTTCTCTATAGGAAAATGGTGCAATAGATCCATTATATGAGAACATTTCTTCGTCTACCATCTACCTATATGAGAACGTTTCTTAATCTGCCTATGTCCCCTCCTTGTTGCAGGAACATAATGACAAATCCATGCATACCCAGGGAATATAAGGAGAACAAACTGAAAATTTCCATTTCAGTTTGGTGTGAGTGGTCATTGTGTTGATGGATTAGCCTATATATAGTGAGTGGCCACTGTGTTGATGGATTGAATTGGATGGGAGTCTGGGACGGATGGGGAATGGTAATTATCACAGTATGGTGGCATCATGGTGGTCAAAGATATCATCTGTAGCGACTACAGATTTTGCTGGAGTAATCATACATGTATCACTCCAATCAATTCCTTGAAAATCCAACGGCCAACATGCCTGCTGCCAGCACATTAAATGGCCTACAGCAGGCTTAATAATATTCGCCATAAATGATGGATTGGATCACTCGTGTGAATAATCTCATCATGCTTTCAGTCCACATAATGTTTATATCTTGTCACTAACAAAGTCTCTGGTTGGGGTCAATGGTAATTATCACAGTATGGCAGGATCATGGTGGTCATAAATATCATCCGTAGTGAGTACAGATTTTGCTGGAGTAATCGTACACTTATTACTCCAATCGATTCATTGAAAATCCTACAGCCAACATGCCTGGTACCATTAATATCCTTAATATTCATTTAAAAAATCTTTAAACTAATTTTAAAAATCAAATATGCCACGTGTCACAATATAAGCATTCCACGTGTCTCCAAATTTATAGAATTTTTGCTTCAAAGACTTTGCTGGCAAGTAGAAATATTCTCAGAGAAAGAGTGGCCATTGGGCTGCTCTTTATCTAAGGCGTTCTGTTTTCACCATTCCCTCGTAGATGAAAGTTCGTCCAACCTTTCTTATTCCCAATATTTTTTTTAACCATGGGAACAACAACCTCCCAAGGGTATATCCAACAGCCCGCAAGCCAGATATACCAGAAACTTGTGACTCGCCAGGGGTCGAGACATCCCAAGACCCTTTATCCCAGGGGAGAGCTTCTATCCCAAGGGTAGCCTACCCTTCGAGCCTTGTCACAATGGGCCAATGAGAAACCCTACCCCCCGTTGGTTTTGAACTTGTGACCTCCTCGGAGTTAACTGATGTTTGTATTCTGAATATTCTTTTCATAATAGTTTGGCACTGCAAGAAGGGTCGGTCGATTCTTCTTGTGTTCTCCATTATTGATATAGCTGAATTTTTGGATAAAGGTTTTCACAAATAACCACGAAAAGAAGGGGCGACCGATCCTTCTTGTCGAAAAATAAGGATAAACAACAAAATTAATCAAAAACCATTTTTATATGTTATAACTTACAAGCTGTTCTATTTTTACAATTCCCTCGTAATTGAAGGGTCGGCCAACCTATCTTATTCCCAATATTATTCTTATAATACTTCAACACTACAAAAGGGTCGAGTGACCCTTCTTATTTCCAGTATTATTTTCAAAATAGTTCAACACTGCAAGAAGGGTCGGTTGATCCTTCTTGTGTTCTCCCTTTTATGATATTTCATTCTATTTAAAAAAAAGAAAAAAGAAATAATGCTTCGATTTAAACGAACAAAAAGAAATAATGTTTATATTTAAAATAATACAATTACCTGTTACGACTCTAGAATTGATGATTTGGAACGGAATCAGATTGAACTTATGGGGATAGAGGATTTTATAAACGATGAAATTTTGAAGATGGCCAGGATGTCACAGTGCGGCTACTGCAACGATGTCATAGTGCAGCCACTGCCAGGAATCCCCCTCTGTGGACATGAGAATTGCCAAGGAAACCTCTGTTCAGCGACATAATTTTTTGTAGAAGAGATCCCTGCTTGGATTAGTTTTTACATCAATTTTGGAATTTGTTTTGCATCATCTTGTTAAATTTATAGAGCCATACTGGGAAAGCCATAATGGTAAATGATAGTGGTGATCTTGGTGTTTGTGACAAGTCATAATTTTGACTCAAGCATGATGTGATTATTTTCTTCACACATGTGATACAAGCCATCATTCACCATTAGCACCGTCAGGATAACCGCCATTTTATAATTTCATCATATAAACCATCGCCATGTCAGCCTACATTCCTTTCTCAAGGCATCGATTCGGGTGATACATGTACAATTACTCCAGCAAAATCTACAGTCGGTACAGATGATATCTATAACCACCATCGCGCCATACTATCATAATTATCCTTCCCCATCCATAACATCCAAGTCAATTCACCAATTCACTATATAATGACTAAAGTATACCCGGTATCACAGCAAAATGAAATCTTCGGGAAGTCATGGCACTCTTTTTTACCACCTCTGTTCTATTTCCTTTGTTGTTTTATCAGAAATACTTGAGTCTTATGGTCGCTCTCTTCCTGATATATGAGCACTTTGGCAGCAGTTCCCTCACAAATCCTCACCACACCATGATATATGGGCATTTCGAGCACTATCGAATCCCTAAGACTAGGATTTGTCGCTAATGTGACTCATAGCTTCTAGTTGAAGAACATATATAGTATAGCTTCTAGTTGAAGCAAAGATAAAGTATACTAGCTTCTAGTTGAAGCAAAAATAAAGTTTGTGTAAATTCTCTGTAGTAGAGTCAGTGTTTGTGAGCTCAATCTCGTAGTCCTGAAATGTATTAAGAGCCCAAGCTTTGTGAAAGGTGAAAGATGGAAGTAAATTTCATCTCTGTGTAATGCGGCGAAGTTGCACTGTTTTAACCCAGAATAACTTCTACTGATTTTTATTTCTTAGTAAGATATTTTTTAATATAAATCCTGTAGTAGAAGAATCTGTGTTTGTGAGATCAAGCTCATACTAGTCTTGAAATGTATTAAGAGCCCAAGCTCTGTAAAAGTTGAAAGATTGAAGTAAATTCAATTTCCAGGAATAACTTCTATTGATTTTTATGTAGACTTAATAATAAATCTGTAACAGAACATTTCAATTGCAAGGTATTTATATTTCTATCTAAATTTGTAACAGAACATTTCAATTGCCAGGTATTTATATTATTCAAACCATAAATCTGTAACCATAAATCTAGTTTTTCAATTGCCAGGTATTTATATTTTTCAATATCTCATAAGCTAGGCGCATGAAACCATTTGGGTTTGATGTCCAATTAGAACATGAAACATAGGCACATAATATTCAAAACACGGTCTTTGCCTTCGATACCTTTGTTTTTGGAGGATTTAGGTGTCAATATTTCCAATCCATAGGTCTCAATGATTGCAAGTATCTAGATGATTCAACGTGAATGACCAATATAATAGGGTGTACCGGCAGCTAGAGAGGAAATGATACTGTGAGACCACAAATGATACTATAATTATTCACTTCCTCTTGCAGTTCGCCCAAGCATATTTAAAACATAGTGTTTAATAGAGAATAAAACATAGCATGGATTCAGTGTTGCTCAGAGGGGAAAATATTCTATACGAGTCAATAGTATAATTAAACTAAATTTCTAATTCTCAATTTGCCAAATCAAATATGCCACGTGTCACAATATGATCCTTCCACACGTCACCCTGGGATACTAGATATCAACATTTAAGCAACAAAATTTATAGACGTTTTGCTTCAAAGGCTTGGTTGGAAAGTGGAAATATTCTCAAAGAAAGAGCGGCTGCTCTTTCTCCAAGGTCTTCTATTGTTACAATTCCCTCGTAAATGAAGGGTCGACCGACCCTTCTTATTCCTAATATTCTTTTCATAATAATTTGACATAGCAAGAAGGGTCGGTCGATCCTTCTTATGTTCTCTATTATGGATATAGATGAATTGTTGGATAAAGGTTTTCACAATTTACTACGAAAATAACGGGCGGCCGATCCTTCTTGTTGGAAGACAGAAGTCGGGAGAAACAATTTTTATATGTTAAAACATCCAAGGTGTTCTATTTTGAAAATTGCCTCGTAATTGAAAGGTTGGCCAAAACTTTGTATTCCCAATATTATTTTCATAATAGTTCGACACTGCAAGAAGGGTTGGTCGACCCTTCTTGTGTTCTCCATTATGGATATATTTGAATTGCTGGATAAATGTTTTCACAATTGACTACGAAAAGAAGGGGCGGCCGATCCTTCCTGTATCCAGAATAGTGAACACAGGAAGGATTGTACACCCTTCTTGCAATCTAGAACTATTATGAAAATAATAGTGGGCAGAAGAAGGGTTGGCTGACCCTTCATTCATTTATCTCGAGCCACATTCAAAATGGGGTGTCGGTTAATGAAATTCAACTTCAAATGACCGTCATATTATGCAGACATCGATTCATTTGATAATTTGTATATTTTTTACTACTTCAAATGACTGTCATAATTATTATATCGGAACACCGCAAAAACCAATTTCAAAAGTGGCAATATCAAAAGAAAAAGTATGGTTTTGGAACCTGGATTTGGAAATTTTTGAAATGGATTTGGCAGTAAAATCCACACAGCAGGTAATTTTTTAAGATGAAAAATAATAAAAGAAAACATAAACAAAATCAACATATTTTATTCATTCCGTCGGCTGAGATCTAATATGGGGAATGCAGAAGACGAGTTGCAGGGGTTAAATTGTTTTGAAATATATACAACGTTCCCACAATCCACAATTGCGGGTTGCAGGACTACTACTCGAAATAAAAACAAACCAAAGTTTCCCAAATTTTCCCGTAATCTGCAATGTGCAATCTAAATTGCGGGTTGCAGAAACGCAGGTCGCAAATCCATTACTCAAACAGTTCCTACAATCCGTAATCATGTATAACTATAGATAGCCACTTCAACAAGCTCTAACATGATATGATGGTGTGTGCATTTTTCTGAAACCGTGAATTATGGAAGGCATTCTCTCAAACAGTTTTGACTACTTTTTCCATACTTTGTCAATTTCCAAAGTTTCACAAACTTCCCATACTTTTCCAGAATGATGTCACATTGCAACAATGAATTAATGATAACACTAGAACACCATCATGTGTCTTTCGATGCCATGTCATCATACATGCCATGTCATCATACATATCATGTCATCATCACACATTCTCTATGATCATAGATGCCATGTCATCATACATGCCATTTCATCACTTCCTATGGCATTAGTTCTCTCTTTGAGGCTCACACGTGTGAGATTTTCGCCTTCCAAAATAGAGATCAATTCATGTATAACCATAAGGATCAATACTGAATAAATATAAATGACAAGAAGGGTCGTCTGACCCTTTAGGCAGTCTAGAACTAGTATTGAAATAATATTGCACAGAAGAAGGGTCGGCCGCCCCTTCATTTATGAGGGAATTGTGCAAATATTCAACCTACGAAGTATAGGATGACAATTCATGTATATCTTGAATGTCGAAGACTGCACAAAATCTAAGCACAAGAAGGTTTGGTCAACCCTTCATTTAAAAGAGAAATGAAGAACAATTAATCTACGAAGTTTGGGACAACATTTCCCCACTACCGACTTCCTCATTATGTGGGAGGGATTGGGACATTGCCTATGTTATAACACGTAAACAATATTTATCCTGACTACCGACAAAAAGGATCGGTCGCCCCTTGTTTTAGTAGATAATTGTTAACACAAATATTCGACAATTCACTTGTATCCATAATGGTGAACACAAGAAGGATCGAACCACCCTTCTTGCAGTCTAGAACTATAATGAAAATAATAATGGGTAGAAGAAGGGTCGGTCGCCCCTTCATCCATTTAGCTCAAGCCTCATTCAAAAATGGGGTGTTGGTTAATGACATTCAAATTCAAATGACCATCATATTATACAAACATAAATATCAAAAGAAAAATTATGGTTTTGGAACCTGGATTTTGGCACTTTTGGAAATGGATTTGGCAGTTTCTGAGCCGATTTGGTCACTTTCGGAACCGGATTTTGCACTTTTGGAATCGGTTTTTGGCTATTTAAGAACCCATTTTGTCACTTTCGGAACCCTTATTTGGTACTTTCCGAATCGGTTTTGGCAATTTTGGAATCGGTTTTGGCACTTTCAGAACCGGTTTTGGCACTTTTGGAACCGGTTTTGGCACTTTTGGAACCTGAATTTGGCAGTTTTGGAACTGGATTTTGCTTGATTTTGGAGTTTAGAAAGGTGGTTTTAGCCCCGTCTTCAAAGTGACTTGGATTGGAATAAGTACAAGTTTAATGAAATTGGCGTTATGCCGTCATGAGTTGTATTAGTGTGTATCTTGGTGTAACCACCTGATGTGTATCTCTAGTTTACTATTATAGGAATGTAAATATCATTATTTTGTCCCTCTCTCTCCTAATTTGAATTTCTCACGAAGGAATTCGATTTGCTTGTGTTGGGGACTCACACTTGTGTGTTGGTTCCTACTTTTGCTTGTGTGCTTTTGTTTGGCACTTTTGGTTGAATTTTTATACTCTTGGTATGAGATCCTTTTTGGTCATTGTTTCGTTGTAGAGCTTGTTCCAAAGATGAGTTACTATGGAGTCACTGGTGTATGCCCTGTAATTTCCTCTGGAGATCATGTATTGGAAGCAAGGGTGAACTCCACTTCCATTGGATTTTAGGTTGGACAAAGCTATGTATTGCCTATGGAGATCCTAGTTTAGCAGTAGGGGTGAGGTCCACTTCCTTGTATTTGAGTTTGTCTTGGATCCAATGGGATTTCCCTGGGTTGGAAGTGCTACTTGCCATTGGGTTGTTGTTGGATTGTTATCTTGGAGACACTGGAATTTCCATGGAGTGGAAGTAGAGGCCACTCTTGCCATTGGGTTGTGGTTGGACCGATTTCTTGAGATAATTTTTGGTTGAGTGCACTATTTCTTTTGGAATCATGGTTCTGGATCATGGGTTACCATTTCAAAGTGATTTTTGGTTTGCATTGTATCTACGGCCAGGTGGAACGTGGCATGGTTGATTCTGGTTGCATATTTGGAAAACATAAGATATTTATACCATGTTTATTTAATTTATTTGGCTTCGATCTCATTTAATTATGGATGCACATGAAATATTTGATGAAATGTATGAGCTATTTGTGGAATAAATTTCTCATGGAATTCAATCTATTTATGCAAGTATATTTTGTAAAGGAATTGGAAACTAGTTTTGGGATTTTGTGCACAAATTGTTTGAGGAAATGGTTCTTTGTAAAATCTACTAAAAACCTGATATTTATCCCTATTTTCATTATATAATCTGTATTTTTATGGTACGGTAGTGTCGAAATGGTTTTAGACATTTCCCTTTGATGCTTCTACCTTTTATTCAAAAACTAGTTCTTCGATTGGATTGTTTTGCATAGTTTGGAGACTTGCCGCATGAAGTGTTTGTGAAAATGATCGAGCATTATTTTTATTCATATGTTTGATAAATACACTTGAAATGTGTGTGATAATGTGAGGGAAAAATATTCTTGATAGTGTTTGAGAAATTTCTACCGAAATTCTAGATCAATTTCCAATTTCTAGCTCCAATGGAATTGTTTTGAGTAGATTTGTGACTTTGCATATGAAGTGTTTGAAAAAATGTTCGAATAAGTTATACCTATGTTATTAATGATAAAAACATGTTATTTAGAGTTGTAATTTCATTTTAATGATTCTATGATCTGTGGATTTAAGTATTCTAGCGATTACTAGAATTACTAGTCAATTCAGATGAGTAAAATTGGCTAGTTTTGTGAATTATTTAATGGACTGTATATGGTGGAAAGATACAGACATATGTATGTATGTGACCCATTATATTCTTTCCATGATCTACAGTATTCATATATTTCTCTTTATTTGGAATTTGCAAAGTTAAATTGGAAACTAGGTACATTGCGGTGAAAATTCATAACTAGTTGTGGATTGAAATATATGTTTTCATAAAAAGAGAATTCTACATCCATGTGCTATGTTTCTAACATGTTATTGTTATATAGGTGGCTATGTATCAGGTGTGATCCTTTACTTATGGATGCATTTCATTTTGGTTCAGTTATTTGGACTCAATTCCTTGCGGTGAATGTTAACTAGTTTCTTTGGAATTGATGGAAAATATCACCTTAGGTGCAATTAGAATGATCTTCAAATAAAGCTTTAATTGGCTGTAAGTGCATGATTAAATATGTTGTTAATGGATGTATTCTTTTCTTTTTTTCAATGGAATGGTTACAATTTGATTATGTGCAAGACTAACTGTTTATATTGGAAAACTGGTTAACTAGTCTTGTGGATTCTCTTTCATAATGACCATGATTAAGTATTGTAATTTTGGTAATTAAGCCTTATTTACATGTAATTAGATTTTATTAAGCCATTGATATTGATAATTGATGGTTATTTTTCAAACAATTTGATTTGTGGTAAGTGTCGTCATTTGCGCACTAAATGTCGTTAATTGTCATAATTAACACCTTAATTACTAGTTAACTGTGATTAACAATAATTAGCCTCTAGAAGTGCTTATCATCTCATATATGGCTTGGATTGAGGGTTTTATGATGTTATCTAATGTTACGAATCCTTCCTAGCCATTAGATCATATATGTTGGATGTGTTAATGAATTTATATTAAATCATTGTTAATTATTGGATTTTGTGTCACAATTATTGTTGGAAAAATAAAAATTAAATGCTTATGGTTTATCTGCTGCACTAAAATTCAAGTAATAAGCCTCATAAGATATAATTATATGTACTTATATTCGTATATCCCAGGGGTACATTACAAGTGGTATCAGAGTTTCGGTTTCAACATTGCGGTTGTTGGGCCTATTGGTCGCTTTAAATTTGCTTGCTTGAATCAAATTTAAATGTTGCCTATATGAAAGTTAATTATGAAAGTGTTGATATCTTTGTGTAAGATGTAAAATCATTTTTTATTTTGAATATTTAGAATATGTTTAAAAAGAATTATATCCTTTTTGCATTTTTCTTAGTTATTTATTTAAAAAATAGAAGACTAGTATAGTATGCTTTGTTTATTCTTAACTAGAAAATTATTTATTATTTGAGAAAATAAATAAATTTGATAATGGAATGATTAAAAAAAAATATAATGAACAAGTTCTATCTCACATTAAATAATTTAACCCAAGAATACCTTGCAAATAAAAATAGTAGAGGATGGAAGATAAACAGAAAACCCGTTATGGTCGTGAAGAGGAGTATGTAGGAAGGAGGAGGAGTAGTTCATCCATTGACTTCAAAGACTTGGTTAAGAAAGGTAATCAAATGATCACTTACCTTCAAGAACAGATCATGAAAGAAATAATATCGTTAAAGAATACCCAAGACAAGGAAGAAATGAAAAGTACGAAAACTTACTCTAGGATGGACTTTCCACCAAATAGCTACCATACACCTCCCTTGAGAAAAGGAGCGAGAAGTCCTGAGATTAGTCTAGTTGGAGTTTTAGATGATCGTAATAGTAGAAGGATAAGCATTGAAGATGATCCGTTGATGGGAGAATTAAGAAATATTAAACCTCCAACCTTTGATGGTGAAGTTAAACAAGGTGAAGAAGCAAAAACATGGTTAGCAGAGCTCCGAAAGTTTTTCCAATTGCATAATTATTCATCAAACATTGAAGAAAGAATATATATATATCATTTGTAGGGGAGAGCCTCTATTTGGTGGGAACATTTGGCTAAAATAAAATATATTGATGAATAAAATATCACTTGGAAAATTTTTAAAAATTATTTTCAACAAGAATACATTTCAGAGAAATACTATGATAATAAGTGTAAAACCCCCATCTTGGCCCTTAGAATGAATTGGATTTATATGTGAATATTGTATATATATGATGTATAAATTCCTAATGTGGATATTGTTAAGATTTAATATGCTAAGACCGAAAATAGCAGCATTACATTCCATTTCACAATAATAGCATATACAGGATCACTGAAGAAACAACAAGCACAGCATAGACACAAGAGACACAGATTTATCCTGGGAAACCCTCATGGGGTAGAAAACCCAGCAAAGCTTCCTCAATATAGATGACCAGCAATATACAAAGATGCAAACCAAAGACATGATCTCCTCCTCCACCATAGCAGACCTCTCCTCCACAAGTGCACTACATTTTGAGTGAGGGAAGTATGTGTATAATGAGGAACACGCCTCCTCTATTTATACACATCTCCAACTTGTACTTTATATTAACTAGGTCGGCCCCAACTTTACCACTAGTTTAAACACCCCACTACAACTGACTGGTCCGACCCCACTAAGGTGGTCTAACAACCCTTTGACCCGCATAACACATATAGGGCCGACTCCCACTAGGGAAGCCTAATAACCCAAGTTACCACATTCCGATGGAGGAATAAACATCTCCGAATATACAATAAGATCTTCATAGAGGAATGAAACATCTCCGGAATAATAAAGTACAAATATAATATTCTTAGAAGTTACAATATCTCAACACTCCCCCTTAACAAGAAGGATATTATAACAACATCTGCAGGAGCAAGGAGTCATCAACATGATACATCTATAAATCATTGGAAGCTTTCTCACCATCATCAGTAACTCAACCAGTTACTGGAACATCTTCAATACTGGAACATCAACATCTTCAGTACCGAGTCTTTATCTTCTGCAGCACTCGAACAGCTATAGCAACATCAACATATGAATCCTCATGATCATCAGCATCATCATCATATGATCATCAGCATCGTCATCACACGATCATCAACATCGGCATCTCACGATCATCAGCATTGTCATCACACGATCATCAGTATTAGTATCCACACCAATACAAGTATACACATCATCAATACAAGTATACACATCAATACAAGTATCCACACCAATACAAGTATACACATCATCAATACAAGTATACACATCAATACAAGTATCCACACCAATACAAGTATACACATCATCAATACAAGTATACACATCAATACAAGTATCCACACCAATACAAGTATACACATCATCAATACAAGTATACACATCAATACAAGTATCTACACCAATACAAGTATACACATCATCAATACAAGTATCCACAATAGCAGCATACCCTGCAACACACGCGATCATATTACAAGATGATCAATCCTACTCGCTTTAGGACATAGGTCCATGGATGATGCAATCCTGTCATGTACCTTTTGAATCGAGGTTCAAGGATGATCCAGTCCTACCATGTACCTTTTGAACTGAGGTTCAGGGATGATCCAGTCCTATCATGTACCTTTTGAACCGAGGTCCAGGGATGATCTAGTCCTATCATGTACCTTTTGAACCGAGGTCCAGGGACGATCCAATCCTATCATGTACCTTTTGAACCGAGTTCCAGGGATGATCCAATCCTATCATGTACCTTTTCAACCGAGGTCCAGGGACGATCCAGTCCTATAATGTACCTTTTGAACTAAGGTCCAGGGATGATCCAGTCCTATCATGTACCTTTTGAACCGAGGTCCAGGGATGATCCAGTCCTATCATTCAATTCTCGCAGACCTCATGTCTACGGCTCTCTTTAGGACTGAAGTCCAAGGATGATCCAACCCTCATTCTCGGAGACATCATGTCTACGGCTCTCTTTAGGACTGAAGTCCAAGGATGATCCAACCCTCATTCTCGGAGACATCATGTCTATGGCTCTCTTTAGTAATGAAGTCCAAGGATGATCCAACCCTCATTCTCGGAGACATCATGTCTACGGATCTCTTTAGGACTAAAGTCCAAGTATGATCCAACCCTCATTCTCGGAGACATCATGTCTATGGCTCTCTTTAGGACTGAAGTCCAAGGATGATCCAACCCTCATTCTCGGAGACATCAGGTCTATGGCTCTCTTTAGGACTGAAGTCCAAGGATGATCCAACCCTCATTCTCGGAGACATCATGTCTACGGCTCTCTTTAGGAATGAATTCCAAGGATGATCCAACCCTCATTCTTGGAGACATCATGTCTACGGCTCTCTTTAGGACTGAAGTCCAAGGATGATCCAACCCTCATTCTCGGAGACATCAGGTCTAAGACTCTCTTTAGGACTAAAGTCCAAGGATGATCCAACCCTCATTCTCGGAGACATCATGTCTACGGCTCTCTTTAGGATTGAAGTACAAGGATGATCCAACCCTCACATGTCCACCAAGGACTTCATTCTTGAAGACATACGTCTATGGATCCTTTTAGAACATATGTTCAAGGATGATGCAATCCCTCTTCTTTCTCGGATACATCTGTCTATGGATCCTTTTAGAACATATGTTCAAGGATGATGCAATCCCCTTGTCAACTTAGACCCTGTCTAAGGACCATCCACCAACCTCTCTGTTGGCATCACTAATATAGGTATCCACATCATCGACCTCACTGTTGATGCAGGCAATCTCATCATAGGTGATCACATCACTCCCCCTTTCGAGGAGGGTCCTTCTGATCTACACCAAGCTTGTCTCAAAAATATTCAAACCTTTTACTTGAGGTAGAGGTTTGGTTAGTATATCGGTAACTTGTTCTCTTGAGGTAGAGGTTTGGTTAGTACATCGGTAACTTGTTCTCTTGAGGTAGAGGTTTGGTTAGTACATCGGTAACTTGTTCACTAGTGCCTACAAATTCGATCTTTATAATTTCTTTCTGCACCATCTCTCGTATATAGATCTCTATGTGTTTTGACTTATCATGGAACACTGAATTCTCTGCCATCTTGATACAACTTTGTTTGTCACATAGGATCACAGTTGGGTCCATCTCTAAGTCAAACAATTCTGAAGCCATACCGCTTCACAACTAGCAGAGCAAGCAGCCATATATTCCACTTCAGTTATGCTAAGAGCCATACTGGACTGCTTCCTGCTAAACCACGAGATCATGGTCGATCCCAGACAATAACATCCTGTCGATGTGCCCTTCTTGTCTGATACACTTCCTGCCCAATCAGCATCTGTGTATCCATCTAAACTCATGATCTCCAAGATAACATAGATCAAAGTCTATCGTACCCTTTAGGTACCTCATCACATACTTTGCAACTATCACGTGAACACATCTAGTTTCCACTAGATACTAACTCAAGGTGTTCACAGCAAAGCATATATCTAACCTAGTATTTGTTAGATACATCATTGACCCAATAATTTGTTTGTTCAGAGTTATATATACTAACTCTGATGAGTCATTCTCTAATAGCTTCAAGTTGGAATCCATGAGAGTGGTCATTCCAACATATCAAGTCCTTTTAATATTTCTCGGCATACTTTCCCTGGTTGAGAAAGATTCCTTCTAAGCCTTGCCATACTTCCAAACCTAGGAAGTAATGCATCAATCTGAAATCTTTCATTTTCATTTCTAGAGCCATCTATCTATGCTATCTCTCGTCAGATGGGTCTACTAATATAAGCCTCAACATCATTCGAACACTGTGGTGAGTTCCTTCTTGCATCCATGTCATCTGTGTATAGAAACCATATTCAACCTTGTATCAAAGGTTGAGATCCACATCACCCATGGTGATCACCATTGATCCTAGGTACCCGAACAGAGCTTTCTTCAATTACATTATTAAGATAATGGTCTTATCTAGCCACTTGAGCAAACATCTCGTCATGATTCTCTTCTTCTTTCTAAGAGAATCTTCTAGCCATGAGCCTTCTATAGTGTGTTTGATTTGTAAATATTTTTGTTGAACATCCATCACTTGTTCAGTGTTTATCATTTGTCATGATCTTTCCTACAAATCAAAATTAAGTACATGATTAGTAATACTTTATAATCATTAAATCATATTGACATGATAACCTATTATGCATACATATATTATTTACATAGTTATGCAACTATCTTGACCAATACTTTGGTACAACACTTTTTTATATCTTGTATGCATACAGTGGCTATCTAGATGCCTTCCATCTCTACCAGAACATACTATCGAGAGTGTGCGCAGCTCTCAGCATGTCAGCAAAGAGATTTCATTCTAGACAAGCAACAATGGAATGTTTGTCCAACTTACCAATCATATGCATATTAGTAGTGTATTGTTCAATGTTATATGAATGTTTACACTCAGCATGATATATTCTAAATATGCATGCAATCTATTACAAGCAATATCATTTACTATTTCAAATAACAACTCAAATACTTATCTTTTATGTTTGTGTGGTTGCCTCCCGCTTGATCTTCTATATGTCTTTTGAACTTCTATTCATTCTGTACCACTGTGCATGCTCAAGTATGCACTAGTTTCATCCTCATGATCTCATACACAAACATACATTCATTAGTATATTCTCAACATTATAATTCTAAATAATCTTGAATATGTATAATCATGATTATAGATAATATTCAAGGTTTCAAGGAAGTCTTCTTTTACTCATGCATATTCTTGTTTGATCTGGTTAGTTAAATCATCAATCAGGATATGAGACATAATATTCATAAACCTTTGATTACTAGCTTTATGAATAAGCATAACCAATCATACCAAGTATACTTATATAAGGGATCCTAACACAAGGGAAGATTCATAGGAAACATACCTGGATTAGTATATCTGTTTAACATACCTAATCAATATCTTCTTTGTTCTCTTCATTCATTTAGAGATCCTGCGCTGGAACCTACATATCTCATAGATTAAGCATAATAGAACAAAGTCATACATACCCCGTAAGTAGAACTTCTATGTGATCAAAGATTATGTAGGAGTCTTTATCTTCATGTTGTCATGGTCATGGAACTTGATTTGTCTTTCGTGATGTACCTATATCTTGTTAGCAGACAACATCAACCTCATACAACACCGCAGTACATCAGTACAATCATATAGCCCTAATCAATGAATGTCTTCTATCATTCACATGCATTCATACTGTTACTAGGGTGATAAGACAATTCTAACATTAATCAAGATTGTACTAAATAATATGAAGACAAACATATTATGAACTTAATCAGGAATTAGATTTCAAGACATACTTGAACCTCCTTAAGTCATACCTATCGAGACTTCTTGTAGTCTTCTTATGTAAGGCCTTAGCCTCAACTCCCCCTGAAACATGATCTGGAGCTTGATTAGGGTTTGCTAGAGAAACCCTAAAAATTCAATCTTTGACTTTCACACTTCTGAATGGATGGAAGGATGTGTCTTGCTGAGCTGATCAAACTAGCATACTTCAATTTTGAAATCTCCAAAATTTGACCCCTCAAAATTGCCTTCGAAACTTCTGGATCTTCTGGATAGGATCCCGAACTAGGGTTTGATGAAGCCCACTCTTCTGCCCAATCAAAAGGTTTGATCCAAGGCTCTAAACTCTTATTTTTCTAAGGAGCTTCTAGCCATGGTCACAGACTTAAAAAATTCCAACTTTTGCTGAAGCCCTAATTTTCCATCTTTACGATCAAAATCCCGAACTGGGGTTTGATCAAGCCCGGTCTTCTACCCAACCAAAAAATTTGATCTTGGTCTCTAAATTTCAATTTTCCTGAGTAGCATTCAGCTGTGGACTTCAATTCCAAAGATTCTAACTTTCTCTGAAACCCTAAATTCTGGAAGCCATGAATGAAGATGCTCCAAAAATAATTATGTTTTGACATAAATATGTACCTGATTGTTTCTGTTGTAGCTCCAAACTTTTTGATCCACAGGGTCTGAAAACTTTTTTGTGGTATCCTGACTTGTCATATTTCCATCCCGACAGGTTTGACCTCAATTGGATTTTCTAAGAGAGATTTATTTCAAGTGTCGCAAGGTGACCTATTTATGGGATAAAACAGGAAAGCAAACTTGTACTGCGTGCCACGTGTCACTAGTTAAAATTCGGCCTCTAAAAATGTTTCCTAAGATAGTACAGTCTGTGTACTACCTGTCACTTTTTACTAAATTTCATTTGGAGCTTCCTAGCCCAAGTTATGACCTTTTTTCCTAGGTCACCTTATTTTGACTGAGATCTAGAAGAGGCAAAAACCATAACTTGTACTGATCATAACTCACAAATTACAACGAATATGAGGGTGTCCTTTCGAGACAAGGTACCTGGGGATGTTATCTACGACATGTAAAGGTTTCAGATCCTGAAACTTCACCAAAATGGATTTATAGCGAAAGTTACACGATGACGGGTTTTTGCGATACAAAACCCAAACCTTGAAATTGTCGCAAGTGAAGCAAGTGTCGTAAGTGCCATACATTGCCTTCCTTCAGGTTAGCTCTGATACCATGTTAATATTTAATATGCTAAGACAGAAAATAGTAGCATTACATTCCATTTCACAATAATAGCATATACAGGATCATTGAAGAAACAACAAGCATAGCATAAACACAAGAGACACAGATTTATCCTGGGAAACCCTCATGGGGTAGAAAACCCAACAAAGCTTCCTCAATATAGATGACCGGAAATATACAAAGATGCAAACCAAAGACATGATCTCCTCCTCCACCATAGCAGACCTCTCCTCCACAATTGTGCTACATTTTGAATGAGGGAAGTGTGTGTATAATGAGGAACACACCTCCTCTATTTATACACATCTCCGACTTGTAATTTATATTAACTAGGTCATCCCCAAATTTACCACTGGGTTAAACACCCCACTACAACTGACTGGGCCGACCCCACTAGGGTGGTCTAACAACCCTTTGACCCACATAACACATATAGGGCCGACCCCCACTAGGGAAGCCTAATAACCCAAGTTAGCACATTCCGACGGAGGAATAAACATCTCCGAATATACAATAAGATCTTCACGGAGGAATGAAGCATCTCCAGAATAATAAAGTACAAATATAATATTCTTAGAAGTTACAATATCTCAACAGATCTAAAGGCCAAGGCCCCACTAGTGAATGTTCGGTTTTAGAGGGAAAGTAGTTTATATTTCGTGAACCATGTGTTAGTAAACCATGGGAATTGTAAAATCATGTAAATATTTATGATGTAAATAAAATTTCAAGAACTAGATATGGAAGCAACTAAAAATGAGGGGGATGAATGTAACCACTAGGGAGAGGTGAGGGGTTGGGGGATTCAATATTTTATTTCCAAGTGTTATTTTGAGAACCCATCTTTACTAGCCTTCTAACATTTAATTCTATTAGGAAGAGGTAGCTAAGAAGTCATCCCATGAATTTAATGGAGCATGAGTAAGCTCATAAATTCTATTGCAGGATATGGGCTCAGTTTACTTGGCCCAGAAGTTAAATTCCTCATGGAAATTCATTTTTCCTTCATCCCCATTCCATTACAAAACAACCAGACATCATTTCCAATCCATTATGAATGCCCAATAGTGAAGAATTGTAGAAATCGTAACCAGAGGATAAGACATGATTTTGAATGCCAAAAATCTCCAAAATTTGATGTGAGAAAAAACTCCAATGGGGGATCCTTTGTCAAAAACCCTGGGGTGAAATTGAGAGTTTCAAATGCCCAAAATTCCATAGGAAAACTTATATTTGGAAGATGGGAATTTCAATTACGTTTTTGGGAGTCACTTGACTAGAATCGGGGAAAATCCAAGAGTGGATTGAATTGGGAGAGAGATCAGAGGTCAAAATTTCTTGATAAACCCAGTGAAGCAAAGAATCTTTGTGCATATAGTAGCTAGACCTTTCTATTCCCACCCTAAAGAGAACTGGATGGAAAGGGGCTCCTAAGGGATTGTGTAGCAGAGAAGGGTACCTTCCTTGTGTTGGATGTGGTAGGTATTGTGGGTACCAAGGCTGTCTGAGATCAGTTGAGAAGCATGTAGATCCGTGGTTGATCTCATTGGCTTAGAAATATCCTCCCCTATCTTTCTGCATGCTTGAAAAAACCTTCTATGTGCTGGCTTAGCATGAGTGTCTGTGATTGTGGCTGTGAGTGATCCTGAGAAGTTACTCGTTAGTGGATACATATCCCATCTCGGGGGTGGTCCCCTAGCTGAAATAATATAGGATAGACAGAGACATATGGTTGGATGGAATGTTTCTCTCCCATATCCAATTGCTTGCACAATTTCGATCAAAATATAAGTGTTCAATGTTGTTTCATATTATGTCAAATTCATGTATTATGAGTGACTTATTGCTTATGTTAAATTGAATGAATGAGCCAGTTTGAATTGATGCAATCGAATGCATGTGAATAGAATAAGATTAGTATATTTATGTGCATGCGTTTATTGTTGTGCCTATGATGAATATTGTAATTCCCCTAGAACGACCATGGACTTTAAGGGAACCTGTCGAGTGACCTTGCTCAACAAACTTTGATAAAGTGGTATTTTGAGTATTGATATGTCTTAACGATTGAGAAACATCTGAAGATATGCAAGACAACAATTTTGATGATTGGAAAAAAAGGATTAAACGACAATTTGTAGAATTGGATACTTTATCTGGAATTAATGAATATATGTGTGATTGCTTAATGATTAGTTGTTTTATGGAATATATGATTGTTAGGATATTCCTATACTCCATCCTAGTCCCACCAGTATTTTGATCATTTACATTTTCAGTTATGCATGCACCTTTAGGGTTTGCATGGATTCTAAGGTTTGCATGCATTTTTCATGCATCCCAGTCATCAGTCCAACACCTAGCCCTCAGTTAGCCAGCCCCCAGGAGCTTCTCACTATTCAGTTTTATCCCTCCAGTTGCTTATTGCACCCTTCTTCCTTGATTTTAGGGAGCAACTCACCCTTCTTCACCCACCAATCCAGTTGTCACTTAGTTACAGTCAGTTATAGTTAGTTACAGTCAGTTACACTTAGTTACACTAAGTTACACTCAGTTACACCTACCAGAGTAGTTTGACTGATGGTTGAAAATTACTTGAGCATTGATGAATCCATTGATGACGATGAAGACTTCCAGTTGTGCTCCGATGATCATGAGGACACCTAGTTGTGCTCCGATGACACTCTATTGATCTTATGATCACTCTGAGAGGCTAATTTGAATTGCCACCTTAGGCATTCGAAGCCTCTCTACCATTGTACTATTTATTTGTCCATATTGTGATTAATTAACTAGTGTGTGTGAAGTATTATTGCTTCTATCTTATTTCTACTGTACCATATTATTCTGTTGCTCATTATACTGTATTGTTCACTCTTCTTCTATTTTCCTGCTTAATCATAATTACTCTTGTGAGGTATACATCATCTCTTAGATCTGTTGTGAGGATTTTCACAGTGATGTGCTGCTTAATGAATGGCTATGTTAGGAAATGTATGATGTGAGTGAAGAAATGTATGTTGTATTAATGACTAACTGATTGAAAAAATGTATGATATTATGAGTAAACTATGGTTAATTAACGATTAGGAGTTTATGAATTGAATTAAGATGATTAGAAATAAATTATGATGCTTAACGACTAGCGGGTTATGAAATAGATTAATATGAATGAGAACAAATCTATTAATGTGTGCTTTTGAGCATGCGTGTAGCGACAGGTGAAATGGTTCACCGATAGACACACAAAGTAAATAAAGGGGTCATAGAGTACGAATAAATCACACACGGAAGAACAATGATGGTGTCGACTTCCTACAAAATTCCATGCACGAGTTGAAAAGGCAATGATCGTATTACTAGGGGGAAACATGAGGTCGTGCGAAGTCGACCATGACGGAGTTGGTCACGTATGAGTTGGGGGGTGCGCAGTAAGAACGAACTTACTCCTCAGCGCCATTAGTCTCCAATAGTGTGTAAACGGAGGATTGAAGGTAACAGATCCTAAATCCCTACATGAAGTTCCCGCAAATCAGATGCAATGAAGAGGTGTCGACGAAAGGAACTAACAATGTGGTACCTTGTCGATAAATGGAAATGACGGATGAAAGGACCCGACAATGTGGTACCTTGTCGATAAACGGAAATGAAGGATGGGTGGACCCAATGGTGTGGTACCTAGATCCTAGTTGGAAATAATTGATGAAAATTATGCATAGAAACTTATAAATTGCATCTAGGCCATTTGCACATGAAATGCATTTTGGGAAATGAAAATAATAGAAAATATTATTTTATGAGCAAATGGAATACTAAGCTTTAACATTTAGTTAAAACTACTTGCACCCACAAAAATAGAAACTAGATTGAACATCAAGGAGACAAACTTGAGTAAATCTAGGAAAGTTGGTACACACTCTTAGAAAACACGACACATGGATGGGTGAGCTAAATCGCACTTGAATAATTAAAAATTAGGCATTTTTGCATGAGGCGACATGTGTCACAATGAATTTTCCTATATAAGGAATGCTTGAGGAAAGGAAAAGGGACCCTATGGATGGATGGCTATCATAATGCGTGTAAGACATTGATTTGCTGCTATTGGAGTTTGGAAAGAGATCTTGGTGGGGGGAATCCCAGTTCTGGGTCTCTAGTTTTGTGTGTGTGAGATCTACGACCCTGAAGCTCGGGGGTGGCTATACAACTGAAATCCTGAGCCTATGGTTGGGTGGCGAAGATAACGGTTGCTTTGCTTATGGTTAAACAAGATTTTACTGGAGGGATCCTACAGAAGACGTGGGAGACAATGGACAAGCTAGATCAGATTGAATCCTCCTCCTCCTTTGACAATGGACACGACCTATGATTGACAGGTTATGGTTTCTTTTGTATTTGCTAAGTTATTTACTTAAATTATTTTGTTTAAGTTGTTAAGTTTCAAATTCAGTTCGTGAGGACCCTACAAGAGGGGTCTCTACATTTGGTATCAGATTCAAGTTGAACCTTGAGGGCACCGGACTTATATTATTCAGGGGTTCGGGAGGAAGAAGAGTACTCATGATAAGGACAAGAGGCTAATCGAGGTGTCTGAAAAAGGATTGTGGAAGATTTGTCGAGGAAGATTGCTAGTATTGGTTTCGACATCATCATCAAACATCACAGTGGATGCCCAAAAAGGTAAATATTATCTAAGTTTGATTGTATTTAATTATAGATAGAAAGGCATTCATATTGGTAACGGTATACATTATTAAAGTACTGGTTGAATTTTATTTATTGACATAAAATTTTCAGAATTGTAAAATTTGAAGTAGAAGCTGAATGTTTACTTTCTAAAGAGTTATATTCTATTTCTGTTATAACATTCGAATCTGATCTATAATCATAGACTACAAATTTGTATTAAAGATTTATATTTCATTTATGTTATGTTGTTCAAATCTTATCTATGATCCTAGCTTACAGATTGGTGTAAAGAATGATATATAATTTCTATTATGATATTTACACCCGGTCTACAATCTGAAACTCGAAGTTTGCTTTAGATTTTTTGTGTAACATCTGGAAAAGCACAACCCAAAACTTGAAGTTCGCTTTGATTTTTGCGCAAAATTTGGAATTGCACAATCCGAAAACTAGAATTCGCATTAGATCTCTATACTAAAATTAAAAAAAAAAAAAAAAAACACATGCATGATCTGATTCTTGAAGAAGGAACCATCCACCTCTGTTTTCCCATCTAATTTCTGAACATTGCAACGATTCTGTGGAACAAAGATAATTAACTATGATTATATTGATCTCTGTTCTTCATCCTTTTCCTGGAAAATGAGATTTGGAAAACGATTTCATAAATCTCTTCTTTCATTCCTATTTTTTGAATGCGTGATTTTCTTATTGTGATTACCTAAGTTCACTCATCCCCGTTACAATGTTGGTATAAATTTATGAGATGGTTCAACCAAGTGCCGACCATGGTACCCACCCAACCTACAATTGTGATTCACAACCTCAGCCCATCCCATTACCCTTGCAATTTTTTCTCCACTTTGAATAATCACTGCTACTGTGAAGTATGTGACCTACACGTTTCTGGAGAGAGTCAATCTCTTGTACTTCCGTCCTTTGTGAGATTTCCTACTATCAACCTGATTCACAAATCTCTTGCTCGGCAAATGATTTCGATTCGATTATGCTAAATATGCTATCTCCTGATTTAATTGCTGGTATTTACTATAACACATAGATCGCGTAGATCCATGTGTATATTATTTTCCATTTCTGTAAAGGTCAAGATTGAATCGTCTAGAACTAGTAGATCACTACTCCTTGACTAGTTAAAAAAAATAAAAACATTTACATTCTCTTTGTTTCTTAAACTAAGTAAAATCTAACCCAAGGTAGAGTTTTTCTACAATTAGTCTCGAACCCAAGGTAGATTTTTCTACAATTAGTCTTTATTATTCCCTGGCCCATAGACATTGTATCTAGATGCACAACTCCTTCAATAGATTCATTTCACCATGGATCTGCTCACAGGGTATTTTACTACTTTTGTTTTTCTTTGTTTGTATGAAGTTTGAATTTTATGCCTACCATATTTTACACCTTTTCGGCTTCCTTTAAACTGATTGTAAAACTAATACATATCTATGTAAAACAAAACTTAACGGGTCGATATATATTAAAGAAAGATCTATAAAGAAAAAGAAAAGTAAATTTAAATGAATATTTTTCTTGAGTATAACATTCTTTTAATAGCTTTATCACTAGTTTCATTGAAACTGATATTCTGTGTGTTATGCCAAAGTGAACTAAATTCATTATGAGATTAAAAATGACATGGCTAGCTCTGTAATATGCCATAATCCATGGGTGATAAAAAAAAATGTTAACACATAAAAGCTAACAAAAGAAACAAACAAAAAATCGAACATACCTGTTTATAGAAAACAAACAGCTGATAGTAGACCAAACTAACGAAGCCAAACACAGTAGACCATCCCAACAAAACTTGCACACAAACAAAACCTCTTAGAACATAAAAAAACAAAAAAACAAAAAAAATGCAATCGACCATCGACTGCTTACCTGCGAACAGAACCACGTCGAGAAGTTGGTGATCTCCACGTAGAAAGGTGGCAGATCTCCATAAACCTCCACGTCAAACAACCAGGAGGGTCCAATAGGCCGAGGCCAACTAGAGGGCACCAACAGGGCGGGAAAAACAGGGCAGAGTCCAACTATTAGGGCCAATAGAACATAGCCGACCAAACCGACGAAGCCGTATGAGTAGACCAACCCAACAAAACTTACAAACATAAACAAAACCTGTTAAAACATAGAAAGTAACAAAAAAATAAAAAAAATGCAATCGAGGACTACTTACTTGCGAACAGAACAACGTCGAGAAGGTGGCGATATCCACGTCGACAGAGTGGCAGATCTCCACAACCCTCCATGTTAAACAACCGGCAGGATCCAACAAGTCGTGACCAACCAACAAGGCCAACATGGCAAGGTCTAACCAACAGGACCAATAGGGCGGGGCCAACAGGAGGCGACGATAGGAAGCAACAATAGAGAGGGCGATAGGCGTGGGTCCGGCAGCTGCTGGCGGGGAAACAAGAAGGGACCAGCAGTCTGCAGAAGCAAAAATGACAAATGTGGAACGCAGCCGAGATTTTATGCATAATAATTGTTCGGTTGAACAAATATTCAGCCGAACAATTATTCCGCCGAATATTTATTCGGCTGAACAATTATTCGGTCGAACAATTATTCGGTCGAACAATTATTTGGTCAAATAAACAAAAAACCACAGGTCAAATTTACTGACCGGCTATGCGTCGCATGCATTTCAAGTTCTCCTTTATTTTAAATGGTTCACCATTAATAGTTATTCGACTGAATAAATTATCGCTTATTCAGCCGAATAACAATATTTATTTGGCCAAATAATGTATTTTATTCGGCTGAATAAATATTGTTATTTGGCCGAATAGATTCTGCTATGTTTCTTGGGAACACTATTCTAATGAAAGTGTTACCCAACTTTGTGTTTTCACCCAGATGTCTAAGGACAAAAGCCAAGAAGACTCATAGTCTAATCCAACCAAGAAGATAGTGCCGAAGCATTAATAGATGCTTCATAGTTTTCCCAATTCACGATGATCATCGAAGCCCCCACAGCTTGCTCCAAGATAATATTAGATTTAGAAGAGAAATATAAAACAAGCCATAAAGCCAAAAGTTCCCCTTTATTATTGGTACCATCACCACCATGTAACTAGAGCTTAATTTGGTCCCCATTGGTAAGTTCAATAAATGCCCCAGCTCCATAGTGTCCTGAAGAAATTAGGGTGGCACCATCAAACCATGCATTATTTTCCGAACGGAGGAGTCGGGGAGGAAAAGTGTCACGAACAGCAATTGGAGGATCCCCACACATAGAAAAACCATAGTCTATAGTTAGGAACTGAACATAACATGCAACTCTTCTAGCCTCCGAATGTATATTTTAAAAAATAACAAGGCTTCTAGTCTTCCATATCGTCCATGATAATAAACAGGCCAGAACGCCCAATTGCATGTTGTGTGAGAAAATACACTTAAACCATGACTGTATGGATAAATTCCGATCAAACTTGATAGGAGCAAAAGGATCGCCAAGAAATATTAAAACTGTCATAGTGAATGGACACATAACGAATAGGTGGAGTAGAGATTTAGCTTCTTGAAGACAGAGTGAACAAACAGTTGGACCGGTGAAACCCCTCTTTTGAAGATTACTCCATATCATAATCTTCTCCTCCAGTAGAAGCCAAATAAAAATTCTAACTTTTGGTGGAATACACCATTTCCAAACTCGCACATGCCACCACTTAATAGTCCAAGACGAATGTGAGCATAGTGCCAAATAATCCTGATGAGCAAAGATCGATCCATCATCAGTATTCCACGACCACAAGAGACTATCATACCCATCCCTGATCTAAATGTTTGCATGATATAAGTCCAGGATATATGCATCCCATTTGGCAGCCAATGATCCCACCAAACCCAACTGTGATGGATTCAGCCAGGAATGACACTGACGACCTATTATGTACCAAAATATGATAAAGACTATAATATCCTCTGCATATGAGATGAAATAATAGCAAGGGTGACAGTTTGCAATCAGGATGTGTCAACCATCCACCGGATACCAATCCAACCATTTGGCCACAACTGGAAAGAATGAGAAGTGTCCTGCCTTATTTTTCGAAATGTGCTTAGGAGATCTTCGTCCGGATCTAATCCATTGAACCATGGATAATTTGCCAAAGTATTTGTCCTTGATGATGCCACCCAAAACACTAGCAATAGTTAAGGCACGCCACATGCTTTTAGCCAAAAGTGCAATGGAGAAGGTGAAGATATTCTTTGAGGACCAGCCACCCTGTGCAAATGGTCTTGCCAACTTTTTCCATTCCACTAAGTGGATATTATGGTTGCCATTCCCAGACCATATAAATTGATGTATCATTTGACGAATACAGGATAAAATGGTTTTAGGAATTTTACAAAGTGAAAACCAATAAACACCCAGATTTTGGAGGATAGACTTCACAAGAACAAGTCGGTCACCGCTGGAGAGCCATATCCATTGCCAGTGGTGTATACAATTGTCAAATTTATTTAAAAGCCAACGCTAGTCCGCATATCTATATCCATTTGGTTTCATGAAATAATCGAGATAGTAGGTTCCATCAATTAATTCACCTACAGAGAAAGGAAGGATGGAAGTGATTTCAAGTAACCCCATCCCCTCTAGATTGTATTTCAATAATTTTGATTTCTTTTCATTTATCAACATACCAGAATATTTACAAAAACATAGTAATATACGCCACATCTGTCCCCATTCCAGAGATTCTGCAAGGCCAAATAGCATTATATCATCAACGGAAAATTGGTGAGTAATGGAGATGTGGGGAGATACCTGAATTCCAGAGATCAACACATCATCTTTAGATTTATGGATCATCCTGTTGAGACCCTCGATCACAATAAAAAAATAGTGGAGAGAGGGGACACCCCTAGAACAGTCCCCTCGAACAAGGAATAAAGGCAGTAGGACATCCATTAATCAATATGGAGTAGCTGACCGGTGTGATACATGCAAAAATCCATTTAATATCTCCCCAAGGAATACCAATTTGAACCAATGTTAATCGAAGGAAAGACTAGTTCACATTGTCATAAGCATGAGTAAGATCAAGATGCAGAATCAGACCCTGATAGTTTTTAGTTTTAATGCTATGCATCACCTCCAGGGCCACCCCAAACGCATCGAGGATCTGCCTATTGTCCAGAAATCCATACTGTTCCAATGAAAGACAACGAGACAAAGCTGGTTTAATCCTGCATGCAATGTTTTTTGAGATGATCTTATATACCAAGTTACACAATGATATTGGCCGAAAATACAGAAATGTAGGGGGATTTGAAACCTTTGGAATAAGAGTAAAAAATGCAACATTAAGAGCACCAACCACATTCCCCTTCAATTGATATTCTTCCACCATATCAAGAATATCAGGACAAATAATGTCGAAGAATTCCAGGAAGAGTTTCGCGGTCCAGCCATATGGACCCGGACTTTTATCTTTTTCAAAACCATTTAGAACAGATTGAATCTCCCTCAATGTAACAGGGAACGTGATATAATTTCCTTCTTATTCAGAAATAATACGAGGATAGCCTTTAATAATCCCAATTTGTTCACCAATTGAAGTGATACCAGGATCACTCGAATATTCTTTGAAATGGAAAGTAGCTTCCTCTTGCAAATCCTCAAGTGCCAAAATAAATACCCCAGATCATCCCATCAAATTCCAGATCATGTTATTGATACGTCTACTATTAGAAAAACGCTGGAAGAATTTAGAATTTTTGTCTCCCAAAGAGACCCATAATGCAGGTGTTAACACCCAAAACGTACCCCAAGGTTGCGGAGGGGTAGAATCGGGGTAACCACTAACCACTAACCACTTTGGACTAGTGCTACTGACCCAGCATAGTCTGAGAGGGATCTCTCAGTGCCGATATGAGACTGGAAACATAAACAAGGATAAACATATAGTCTCTCTTCGCAATCAAAATATACATTCAAATCAGACGCAGAAGGTCAGATTTCTGATGGAACAAATGTTGCGAAATTGTTGGAGGGATAATCACAAGGAAAAAACATTGGGCAATGGAGTCAAGATGCTACACATAAGTCAGATAACAGTGCCATAGTATACTACTAAAATAGAGGCAAGGTAGCCACCCTCTTGCCATCGTAATGCTATTTTCTGGTGGTAAAAGAAGAAAATAAGAACAAACCATTGATATGAGCTTCCAGCAAAGATCATTTCGATATCAACTTTAGTAGCAATATTGAGTGAATACCTGAGATAATAACCAGAGCATGTTTCCAAGAATTCTAAGTTACTATACACTAATCTCAAGCATGAAATGAAAAAAATAATGTAAATGCACAACAGGAAGTACAAACACATAGGGAAGAGAAAGAAGATAGACTACAAGTTTGAGTGACACGGGAATCTCTGCAAAACAGTCTACCACAGGCACTGCACATTGTATTAATATGAAAATCTCAAAACCAAGCTCGCCCCTTAGGCCTTAGCCGAATGATTTTCCAACCCTTATTTCTTCTATTACAATGCTTTTATAGGCTCTTAGCCTTGAATTGGTCCCTAGGAAACAAACAAAATTATGCTGCCACCTTGACAGCTCCAAATTGGGAATATTACATACGTGTCAAGTTCAAAATAGAATGATTAAGACGGGGAGCAAAAATACCATGAGCACGGCACCACCTTACTCCCGAGTCTTCAATTGGCCTTGCGAATCAAAGAAGTCCTCTATTTTCAAAGAGTTGTCAGCCTACGACTCGTCCGCTGGAGGGGGAGGTGTCATTTCCTCAGTAGAGATCATGAAATCCTCGAGAATCTCCATGTCTTGCTAGATGTCCTGCTCCTCCTCTAGGGTCTCCTCCTTTCTTCGACATTGAATTCTTTTCTACACATGTCACCCTTCGGGATCTTCATCTTCTCTAGCAGATCTGGACTCCACGTGGTCGAAGACCACAGGATACGGAGGAGCGTGTTCTTCCTCCACCTTAGATCACGCTTGTTTGAGCATAAAAACCACTCCGAATTCCTGCTCCTTCTCCATGACTAGATTCTAACTTAAAAGATACCCAAACTTCTAGGTGCACCACCTTCTCCATATACCAATTTTTAATAGGGGTCGTAAGGACTGTATCCATAACTGCCATGATGATGACAACAACTACGTATGGTCACATTTTCCATGATGACCTGTCTGAGCCTCCTAGTCAAGTGACAATGATGCCCAAGGCTCGAGCTGACATGAAACACATTGGGAAAAGATCTCCAGATAGACGACGGGGTATATGATGGCACTGAGGTGGCCTCCACCATATTTTCAATCATTTTGGTGGCAGTAGGGACATACTTTAAGCCATTGATCTACCTCCTCCGTTGTCGGCCAAGCTGTAACCTGCTCGCATGCTTAACTCGATGCCAGCACTCATAGTGCCTCCAACTTTGCAACATCCAATCGCACATACTAATTTGACGGCATGCATCTTCAGCCTTTTTTTCCCAAGTTTAATACAGTCAACCAAAAGAGTTTGGCTGTTCCCAAGGGGGAAAACCCGGCCCCTGCGCATCTATGATGAATGTCCTCAGAACAAACCCTCAGAATCGAGAAAAACATAATTTTACAGATGCGACCAAGGGAGGAAGGCGACTGAAGCCCCCCATACGTGCCTATGTTGATGTATATGTAACTTCGGAATGTATTTCATCTATGTATTTCATATATATATTGATTGTACCCTTATAAGAGATGTGTTATTCCTCTATAAGGAAGTGTCGTCATGTGGATTGACAAGTGTCGCAAGTGTGTGTACTTGTTGATGGGTTATTAGACCACCATGTGTGGGGTCGGCCCTGAAATATATATTATATTGTGGATGTATCTAGATAGACAAGTCGGCCCCATAGTGTAACTGGGAAAACAGGTTAGTATAAATAGAGATCGGGAGATCTCTATTTTGATCATTCGGAAAGTCACACTTCTCTCACTCAGAAAGTGGTGCACTAGTGAGGAGGAGGATCATCTGCTACTAGGAGACTATCTCAAGTGTATTTTGGTTGTACTTTGGTTGAGCCATTTCTCTCTCTATCTCTGAGGAAGTTGTGGGGTTTTTCACCTTAGGGTTTTTCACCTTAGGGTTTTCCCCATGGAAACTCTGTGTCTCTTGTCTCTCATGCTTTTGATTCTTGTGATGCTTGTCATGCTTATTGTGATTTTTATGCATTGATATACTGTATATGTTATTCTCTCAGTAAAGTTCCAAGAGTATTGTGAATTAATGCTCAAAATTTAACATGGTATCAGAGCTAACCTGAGAAGAAGACATTTTACAGTGACGGAAACTTGAGTTTCTTGTTTATTGGGTTTCTCTCCACAGATTTTGGAAAAGTAGTACAGTAGATTGACTCTACTCATTAAGGAGAATCCATCTGTCCAATCAGAATTCAATTCTGAGCATTTTCATATTTGGCCCTAAAAGTTAGGGTTTCCACAAAAATATGAATTTCTGAAATCTGAAGACATAGCTGGAAGCTCCTTGCACAAATCGAAGTTTAGAGATTTAGATCGATATTTTTGGCTGGTTAGATCTCCGGGTAACTCAAGCCCTAATTCAGGGCTCTCCCTAGTGAACCCGAAAGGACAAAAAGTCAAATCTGAAGGGTAAAACTTTGTTGATCTCAAATTCTGAATGCACCATGATGATCAACTCATCAAGGCTCATCTTTCTATCCTTTCAGAAAGTTGAAATTCACGTTTTGAATTTTTAGGGTTTTTCCGACAAACCCTAATCCGGGACCAGATCTAGTTTTCAGCATTTCAAGTGGTAAGACCTAAATCTTTTCTATTTCCATTTGAAGTACTCTTTAAAATGTCTCACCACACCAAGCTTGAGGATAAGCTTGAAGGGGCTGATAACTTTCGAGCTTGGAAGTATAGGATTGGGTTAATCCTGGAAGAGAATGAGTTGGACTCATATATAAAAGAAGAAATCCCTATCCCAAAGGATGAATATGCTAAAGTATTGCATAAGAAGAACTTGGTCAAGGGAAAGAGAATAATTGTTGATTCTATCCAAGACCATCTCATACCCCATGTGTCTTCTCTAAAGACACCCAAAGAGATGTTTGACTCTTTGACCAAGCTATTTGAAGGGAAGAACATAAATCGGAAGATGACCCTGTGGAACCAATTGAAAGGAGTAAAGTTTCAGAATGGAGAAACCATTCAATCTTATTTTTCAAGGGTCTCCCAGATCAAAGAACAACTAGAAGCAGTGGATGAAATGGTGGAGAATGGTGAAGTTTTCATGACCACTCTGAATGGCTTACCTAGGTCATGGGACTCCTTCATTCAAGGAATCTATGCAAGAAAGATGTTGATTTCCTTCAGTAGACTACGAGAAGAATGCTCACAAGAAGAAGCAAGGCTTGTGGCACGAGAAGAAAAGATGGGGAATGAAGATCAAGCTCTCATAGCTCACACCAAGAAAGGGAAGTCCAAGAGAGAGCCATCTCACTCCAAGAAATATTCACATCACTTCAAAGAAAGAAGAATATGCTTCACCTATAATGAGAAAGGACATATTGCCATAAATTGTCCCAAGAACAAGAAGGACAACAACAACTTCAACAACAAGAAGAAGGGCAGCAAAAGAAGGTTTCATGCTCATGCTGCCGATGATGATGAACCACCCAACAAGAAGGCTATGGCAGGAAGTAATGATAGTAATGATGACTCATCAAGTGAAGAAGAGTATGTTATGATCTCTGCTCTCACAAGTACTATCTCCCATGGTTGTAATGATTGGTTAATTGACAGTGGAGCTTCCAAACACATGACTAGGGTTAAGGAATGTTTTGTGAATCTATCTGAACATGAATCACCCCATAAGGTGAAACTTGGGGATGATTATCAATACCCAATCAAAGGAAGTGGTGAAGCCTCCTACAACCTGGATTCTGGAAAATCTTTGAAGATGAAAGAAGTCCTTTATGTACCTGGGCTCAAGAAGAACTTACTCTCCATCTCTGCTTTGGATGCAAAAGGTATGAGGGTTGCATTTGTGGATGGAAAAGTTCCAATGTGGCCAAAGGGAAAGACCATAGATGATGCAGTAGTGATTGGAGAGAAAGAGGGAGGTTTGTATAAATTGAAGGGACAACCTGAACATGCCATGGTGCATGAATCTATGGAGCCAAGTGAACTTTGGCACAGAAGACTTGCTCATATGCACTATAGGGCACTTCCAATTGCAAGCAAGGTTGTAGAGGGTCTTCCTAAAATCAAGACCAAACATGAAGGTGTTTGTAAAGGATGTGCAAAAGGTAAGAACATTAAGAAGGCTTTCCCAAGCAGTGAAAGCAAGGCAAAGGATATCCTGGAAATCATCCACTCAAATGTATGTGGTCCTATGCCATCCATTTCTCTAAGTAGGTATGTTTACTATGTCTCATTTATTGATGAATTCTCCAGGAAGACTTGGGTATACTTCTTGAAGAACAAAGATGAGGTGTTTGATAAGTTCAAGGAATTCAAAACCTTGATGGAGAATCAAACTGACAAGAAGATCAAAACATTCAGATTCGACAATGGTGGATAATTCACCTCAGGTGACTTCAAGAAGCTTTGCAGTGATTCAGGGATTAAGAGGGAGTTGACTTCTCCTTACAATCCACAACAGAATGGAGTTGCAGAAAGGAAGAACAGAACAATCATGGAAGCAACAAGAGAAATGCTACATGACCAGGATCTACCTATGCATCTATGGGCAGAAGCAGCTAGAACAGTTGTATATGTGCAGAACAGAACACCCCACAAGATATTGGACAACAAGACACCATAAGAGGTCTTTTCTAGTAAGAAACCTGAAGTCGGCCATCTCAGAATATTTGGTTGTCCAGTATTCACTCATGTCCCAAAGGAAAAGAGGACCAAACTAGATCCTTCAGGAAAGAAGGGTATCTCTGTGGGTTACAGTGAAAGCTCGAAGGCTTACAGAAGATACTTTCTAGGGTTCAAGAAGATTGATGTCAGCAGGGATGTGACATTTGATGAAAACTCAGCATTCATCAAATCAATGAAGGAACCTGTCGAATTTTATGAAGAACCTAAGGAAACTAGATTTCAAGACACTACCATGACTGAAGCAATTCCAGAAGTTTTTTGTGAGTTTGAAGATCCGCAAGAACCTGTAGATCCACCCTGTGAGGATAACTCTCACAAGAGGAAAATTGCATGGAATAGAGATCTCATTCAAGATGCAGAAAGATTTGGCATTCCAGAAGAAGAACACAGAGCAAAGAAGAGAACCAGATCACATACCAGCTATGTTGCTTTACTCTGTGACATTATGAACAAAGAACCGTCCAGTTATGAAGAAGCAACGGAAAAGAAAGAATGGAAGGATGCCATGATTGAGGAATACCAATCAATAATGAAGAATTATGTTTGGGATGTTGTCCCAAGACCTAAAGAGAAGTCTGTTGTGACTTCCAAATGGATCTACAAAATCAAGCATGCTGTAGATGGCAGTGTAGAGAAATACAAGGCAAGATTCGTAGCTCATGGCTTCTCTCAAAAAGAGGGAATAGATTATGAAGAAACTTTTGCACCTGTATCCAGGTATACTTCCATCATAACAGTACTTGCCCTGGCTGCAGCAATGAAATGGAAAATACACCAGATGGATGTCAAGACTGCTTTCTTGAATGGTGTAGTTGAAAAAGAAGTATATGTAGAGCAGCCACTCGGTTTCGAAATACATGACAGAGAGTCATATGTGTGCGGATTGAAGAAAGACTTGTATGGCTTAAAGCAAGCTCCTAGAACTTGGTATGGTAGGATGGACAGTTTCCTATCTAGTTTGGGCTCTACCAAGAGTAAAGCGGACTCCAACCTTTACTACAAGGTTGAAGAAGGGAATCCTGTGATTCTACTCCTGTATGTGGATGACTTATTTGTAACAGGAGATGACAGATTGATTGTAGATACTAAAAGGAAGCTTGCTACTAAGTTCAATATGAAAGATTTGGAAATGATGCATTATTTACCAGGTATGAAGATGTGGCAGAATGCAGGTGGGATCTTCCTTGGTCAAGGGAAGTACACAGTAGATATCCTGAAGAGATTCAGGATGATGGATTGCAAGGCCATGGCCACACCTATGGCATCGAATCTAAAGCTTCTATGTAATGCTTCATCTGAGTCGGTTTATGTCTCTATGTATCGTCAGATGATTGGGTCCTTGATGTACCTGACGAACACGAGATCAAATATTTGCTTTGCTGTGAAAACATTGAGCCAGTTCTTGACGGATCCGAGGAGTGTTCACCTGGTTGTTGTAAAGCATGTTCTGAGGTACCTGAAGGGTATAATGGATTTTGGGCTCAAGTATGAAGCGAATCAAAAGTTTAACCTATAGGGTTATGTTGATTCAGATTGGGCTGGCAGTGTTGCAGATAGGAAGAGCACATCTGGATGTTGCTTCAGTATGGGAGTTTTCAACTGCAAACGCTTTAAAGTTATTGACGCACTCCCTTCCTTAAGGTTTTAACGCCACTCAAAAAAAATCCCTATGCTAAAATACTATCCATTTAACATCGAGATGACACATGTTAATGTTCATGGGAAGTAACGCTAAAAGTGGCAATGGCGGTTTCCTTAAGGGAACATCCCCCTAATTTCACTCTACCACGCCCTCCTACTCAACTACCCGAGAGTTAGGGCTTTATGAACCACTCTCTCATTTGAAAAGAAGACGAAGTAGTGTGTTTTTAAATAAAAACATTTATACTGACATGTGTATTTCTCATTATGTATCCTTGTGTGAATAATTCATTTTCCATATCTATGATGTGTGTATATTTACTCACCTTTTAATTATTTGCTAGATATTCTTAATAGTATTATTATTATATATACCATTTAATATTAATTTACTTATCCATATATTTAAAATATTTTCTACTCTCTTTGAGTTTATAAACTTCACTTTATCTTTCATATTTTAAACGTTCAAGATACCCTCTTCCTCATAATTATATTCTTCTTGAATAGATATCTTATTATATGTTATCTTTATGATTTATTATAACATGTATAAATTATAACATCACTTTCTCCCATATCTCCTTACACACACAAGTTTTAAAAAAAAAACATACTTAATCACTTTATACAAAAATAATTACTTTATATGGGTAACTTTATAGAGATAACTTTCATTATTTTAATTTATTGATGACCTTAGCTCTTTATATATATATAATATTCACCATTATATATATATATATATATATATATATATATATATATATATACGTCTATCTTTATGTATTAATCATAATAGGATTTGAATGACTTTAGGCCATATTATCTAAGCTTACTAGGATGAACGTATATCCCCACCTATCATAATTTAATATGATAAGTCATGAGATGATTAACCAACACATTATCTCATGTATTGGGTTAGTTGTATTATCATTCTTTAGACTTTTAGACTTAATTTAAGACTTATAAACATAACACTAGCTCTTGGTCCACTGGTGGGGCCTTGGCCTTGAGCTCCTCACCAGGGTCGCTTATACAATTCATAATTTTATTTTTACGAAATAAATAACAATAGGGGTCGAATTTTGAGGGATGTTACATAGCCAGATTGACCAATGACCCTATCTGACACGACCCTGCGTGGCCTCACATGCCCACCAAGCTTCCCTCTGACATCCCTAAGTTCGAGGGCAAGGCAGGTGAGGACGCACAAAACCATATGATGTCCTTCCATCTATGGTGTTCCTCCAACTCCATAGTGGATGACTCTATTCGCCTCCGTTTGTTACAGCGCACCTTCACTGGCTCTGTAGCCAAGTGGTATATCGAGCAACCCCACGGGACCCATTCCACCTTTGCTTCGCTTGCCTCGACCATCCTGCAGTTCTTCCAGTTACCTGTCTGCTATGACGCGGGCGTTGAGATCCTCCTATATTGCAGACAAAATATGGCTACCCACATCACGGACCACATTCATGAGTGGCGTCGACGTCGTAGCTTATGCAAGAGAAAATTAGACGACAGTATCTTCCTAGATTGGTTCCTCAAGTCCCTTCTCCCTGTCATTGCTAAGGATGTGGCATCAAAAAGACCCCAGTCTGAAGAAGAGGCCATCCTTAAGGCCCAGCAGTTCGACCTCATTTACGCCCAGTCGGGTTATCTCTATACCATTATACCTGACTCCCCTCGCGGCGAGTCCTCCCAGCACGATGCGCCGGGGGCATCCCATGCTGCAGACGGCATCATCGGCCGTGTTTCTTCGCATCCCCAACCCTTTTCTATAGCACGTCCTACCCCTGGCCCCAACCTTTCGCGGGCTACCTCATAGTCTGGGGCCACCAACTCGTATGCGCCAATGACACATCACCATCATTCCCATGGACCCACCTGTCCACCTCAGTGCTTCGGTCATGCGCCCCCCGCTTACCCCACCCCGGTCGCACCTCAGCCCTATTACCACCAGCAGGTTGCACCAGCTCCTGCGCCTTCTCAGGCCCAACCTGCCTATTACCACCAACAGGCTGCACCAACTCCTACGCCTTCCCAGGCCCAACCCGCTTATTACCCGCCATAGGCAGCCCCTGCGGCAAATCCACAACCTGCTCCACAGACATATCAGCAACCCCCTCAAGGTGTCGCACCTGCGCAGCCTCCACCTACATATCATCCACTGCAGCCTGCTCCCACACCTGCACAACCCCAAAACCCACCTGTTGCCCAAGGGCAAGTGTACGCCCAACAAAATCAGCAGCAAAACTAGAACAACCAGCGCAACCAAGGCCAACAAAACCACGGCAAGGGTCGTAATCATGGGAACAACCAACCTACATACCAAGGTGGTCAACCAGCTAATCCCCTAGACAACAATAATGCAGCCCTCACTAACCAAAACCCTGATCGCCCGCCCAAGCAGGCTAAAAACCCCAATTTGCGAACAAACCATCCTTGTTCTATTTGCGGGGTCTATGGCCACTACATACATGCTTGCCCACACTTGGAGTGAGCTCGGCAACTTTGGGTTGATGATGCCCATCGCCAAGGGCATGCGGCTCCTCAAGCACCACCCAACCCCCCACAACCTCAGCAGCCACCTTTGGTGCTGCAAAACCCCTTACCAAACCAAGGCATAGTGAACACTCAGCCGCTGGCTCCCCCTCAAGCCAATGCGCCACCCCAACAACAAATCACTTACGCCGTTCCTGATCAACCCATGTTCGACTCAGGGACCCACCACTTGTTGATGATGTCATCCGCTGATGTAAAGCTCCAGACCCGTCGAAACCAATATGGCTCCACCTCTGAAGCCCCTACTGTCGATAAAACCACTAACGCTCATCCCACTGATCAAGCGTTACGTATACCTCCCCCTCCAATAGATGGCGCTTCCAAAGCACCTAGTTTCCCACTTCGTCGTATCAACAATAACCCCAATGCGCGTGCTGCATCCAACTACAACATTGTAGACGACTTAGCCCAATCTCCCGCATCCATGTCTGCGTTAGAAGTCTTGAAGAACTGTCATTCCCAGTGCAAGACTTTACTCTCAGCCATTGGGGCAATTGACCCAAATGATTCGAATTTGATGGCATTTGATTTGGACCAGTCCGAACCACGCCTGCCTTCCACCTTAGTATTCCAAGTTTCTGTTTTCGTTCGGAATCTTGTCATCCATCGATGCATCATCGATAAAGGTGCCTCCACATGCATTATGTCCACATTCATATGGCAGAAGTTGGGATCCCCTACCCTTCAACAGTCCACCACTGCATTACGCGCCTACGACGGTCGTTCGGCTCAGCCCCAAGGTCTCCTAGCCAATGTCCCTGTCCAGTTAGGTGGTAAAACCGTCCTCATCTACATCGAGGTCATCAACGCCCAGCTTGATTACAACCTCTTACTCGATCGCAGCTACATATATGCTATGCGCGCGGTAGCTTCCTCTGTCTTTCGTACCATGATGTTCCCCCATGACGGACGTGTGGTCAAGATCGACCAACTTACTTACTATGATCCAAATGCCCCTACTGCACCCGAAAATGTTCTCCCCATGGTTGAACAACCTGTTAATGGTGTCGCTACCTCATTTGTTTCCTCCTTGGGACCTGGAGTTTACTCAGACCCGCCGATGTCATCCACCTTCCAATCCATTCCTCCCCCGTCATCTGCGCCCGAAGTGTCTAACTTATGTACCCTTTCCCACGATAACCAAACACCTAATAATCAACCACCCTTGTTTCCTAAACCACCATTGGTACCTAGCCACATTGGTGTTACACCTATCCATACAATCCCCTTCCTAGTCCCTCCCTTGGGAGTAGTAAGCGCCCCGACCATGGCTACCCTTAGCCTCCCTGGGTTAACCTTGGGATTACCCGTCTGGTATCTTTAGCCTCCCGTTCCCCTGCTGACACCAAGCGTCGTCCTACAACCGGTGTCGCTACCCCTTCGTCCTCCACGAATCCCCCTCCTCCTCCCAAATCCACTGGGGGCAGAGACCCTCAACCTTACACTACTGTACCACCTCCCAAGACAGTCAAAAATCCCCCCGTGTTTCGTGCTTCTCCCAAATGCTCGTTGTGCGATGAGTTAGGCCATCCGACTCATCAATGTCCACAGTTACCTGCATTATAGGAACACATGCAGATGCTTGACGATGACCCCAATATCCCGGTTGTCAAACTAGACCCCACCCCCAAGCCTAAAGATAAATCCCTGTGTACCAACCACCCCTGTGCCATATGCGGTGTTTACGGGCATTACTCACATCACTGTCCCGATCTCCCCGATTACAGAGCAACTCTATATGAGATGAACAATCTGGATCTTGAGACGGCACCACCCACCATTGAAGAGATTCACCCCCCGATCTCACCCCCATCTGGGGAGGTCCATGATCTCTTCAACTCCCATTCCCGCGTCAACTGATTTGACAGCCCAAACTTCCCGTACTGATGAGGAGATTCTTGAGGCACTCACTGCACCGGAGTATCCCTGGGATGACATGCACCATCATTCGTATTTCCTCCCCGAAGCATCTTCCTCTAGCACCGCTACCCAATTTGCGGTTGAATCCAAAGACTTCCTTCCCACCAAGGTCGACTGGTTTAAGAACCCTATTCCTGCTCCGAATGCCTTTGAAGAAGCTAACATGGCCAATATTTCACCCGTCATCCAAATTGACATCGCTGCACCAGGAGGTACACCTGAACTCATAACTTTAGGAGCCTCCTGCAGTGAGCATGAGATTGAGGAGTATAAAAAACTCTTCCAAGAGTTCCATGATGTCTTTACCTGTTCCTATACCAAAATGCCCGGTCTCGACCCCGCCATTATAGAGCACCACATTGACACATGGCCTGATGTACCCCCCGTTCGTCAGAAACAACATCCCATTCATCCTTCCAAGCTACCCGCCGTCAAAGCAGAGATTGAAAAACTTCGTGATGATGCTTGAGATCATTTCTCGCTCTCACTTGGTATAGTTCCAACATTGTGTCCCGACACCTTGCTGCCTCGGTTTGCGCGCCACATTGACCGCCATCGGATTGTTCCACTTTGTTACATGAGCCATTCACTCCTGTCATACTGCAAATATTTCGTTATTTTGCCACCATTTCATTAACCCTGCAAGGAGACCCACCAGTGTTCCCCCCCACCCTCGTTCTCGGTCATCATAAATGTTCCTTGATTGAGCACTTCCTCCTTGCCTGGCCATTCCTTTTGTTCAGTATAATTTTATCCCTTTTTGGGGCCGGACAAGTCCTTTACGAAAAAGGCACTTAGGGAGTTTCCGTTAAGCTCTTTTCTGACTCCTAAAAACAATGAAAAGATCGCCGAGCAATCTTGCTTCCTTTCATGCTCGTTAAAGTACCTAAAAGGGCGTCTATCTGGTATAAGTTTAACCCTTTTCCGGACCTGGTAGACTAATTACGAAAAAGGAATACTCTAGTCACAGCGGCTAGAAGAGTTCTTCATTGCATCCTTTTATGCTTCTTTGGGCCTTGGAGACTAACACACGAAAAAGCAACCCCCTGGAGTCTTCTTATAGCTTTCAGACTCTCTAAAATTGAAAGCAACCACGAGCATGAACTGTCTTGGGCTCGTATAAATCCACACGACAGTACCATTCCATTTTTTCAGAGTCTTCTTATCGCTTTCAGACTCCTTAAAATTGAAAGCAATCACGAGCATGAACTGTCCTGGGCTCGTATAAATCCACACAACAGTTCCATTTTACACACACTTCATCTAGTTCCTTAACCCATGAATAAGTCCCCCCCCCCCATGCCTCCTGGCACTATGATTGATCATCTCGGTAGCACCCCCAATCAGGTCTCCTTTGTTCAGAGTATTTTGTAGTCTCTTGCCATTTTATACCAGCGTGAGTCTCCCTCAGCCCAGTCACCATCCTTGATCCATTACAGCTATGATCCCTTTCCCACCAGTCAATTTCATATGCTTCCCAATCATCCCCGTTATCATACTTTGAACAAAGGAAGTTTGAGTCCACCCACTCTACTTGCCCAGTTGTCCCCCCACAGTTTGTCAGTCCCGCCATCAGTACTCTCACACTTTGGTTCTCCACCTCGCGCTCCTGTCAAGGAAACATCATTGCCTTGATCGTTGCAGGTCTCCCTCTGTCGACGACAACCCCCCTATTCCAGAGGATAGGCCCAGAGGTCCCTACGCCTTGGACTCATCACCATTTGTGGTAAGTGCCTACGGACCATTCCAAGAGGAATCATCATTTCCTCTCCGAGTGGTTGTTTCTCACATGCTCGACTTCAGCACCTTGATCGCATCGTCGAGAATCGCGTAGGGTTATATCCCTTCAGTTTTTAGTTGAAGACCCCGGATTTCCCCCGACTCTAGCACATTGGTGAGTCACTTCGGACCACCCAATTATATGTTCCCGTGGATGTCCAGGATGCATTGGCGATTGTATTCGGAAGCCATCCAGTTATATGCTTCCTTGAGTACCCAGTTCAGTCCCAGATCAGTTCCAGTTCAGTGTACCATTGCGAGTGTACCCCCTGTCACTCTGATCCAGCAGCTCATCAGTTCCTTTGGTACCATCTCAGTAGCACTGTTGTCATTCCAGTGTATCAGTATTTCAGCTCAGACATGGTCAGCCTAGCAGTATGCCCCAGATTTGTGTCCTCTCTGGACCCTTATGATGTACACAGTGGTTCTCTATGTATCTTACAGGTCCCTCTTTTCGGGCCTCACAGTTCTTTTTATGTATCTTGATACGAGCATGGGTATGCCCGCCTCATCCATATATTGAGATTCTGCCTCATTCAGTATTTGAGGTCATGTATATTTCAGGTCCCCATTTTTTGGACCCCATTGTTATTATTATGTTATATCCTGATACGAGCATGGGAATGCCCGCCTCATCCATATGATCAGATGATTCCTCACCCATTATTGAGGTTATGTACTTTTAGTTCTTGCAGTTTGTTCAGGATCGTTGTTCCGGGCTTCAGTTTGTTTCTTCTCTTCTCCATACCCTAGGAAAACCATATATGACTTATGATGTCCATCGGCCATACGATGAACTCCTGCCCTCACACATCAGGGGGCAATCTGTTAACACCCAAAAAGTGTTCACTACCTCATCTACCCCATTTCATGGCCCATTTGTCCATTTTCCTACCATATTTCCCTTAAAAACCCTAAAAATCCCACTAAAAAGCCTCCAAAAGGCCACAAAACCATCAAAAAATCCTCAAAAAGGCTAAAAAACCCCTTTTTCCTCCAAAAATATCCAAAATTCCTCTAAAAAAGCAAAAACCCTTTAAAAAGGGAATAAAAAATATAAAATAATGAGGAAAAGGAGGAAAAAACCCTATACAGCTGCCCTAAACCATATGGTTCCCAAAACCATGGGCCAGCACTCCACCACCAAAAAACTATAAATAGGTGATGGAGACCCCTCATTTCACATCCACAATCATAAGCACCCTTACTCTGCCAAAATCACTCTTGAAACCCTAGCTCACCCTTGAGCTACTTTCACCTTGAGTGCCCCTTTTGGCCCATTCCCACCATTGGAGAAAGAGAAGGAGCAAGTTGGATCTTGGAGCAACCCTCTTGGAGCATTGCAAGAGCTTCACCAACCTTCACATTGGAGGTAAAATTAATACAAAAGCCATTCTTTACATCTTATTTTTTCTATTTCATGCACATGTTTAGAGTAATTCATATTTCTGTTTTAGCATTTTAATTTACATTTACTGAACTGCTACTAAGGAGTCCCTTCTCCTTAGTAGGTGCTCATTTGCACAAGCTAGGGGTAAAACCCTAGCTACACTGAGTTCCATGACTAAATGTCATCCACCGAATCCAGGTCCGAACCAGAGCTAGAGTCAAGACAATCCCTCCACAGATGCCCCACAGTCTTTCACTGTGAACATCTAAAGGGGACTCCCTAGTAGTCCAGAAGCTACGAGTACCTTATGTCACGCCAAACAATATCGAGTGACTCAAATAGACCAAGAGACATATCAATCTCTACAAGAACCCTACCCACCCGATGGTCCATACTATTTAGGGTTCCATCATTGATATGGAGAAATCTCCTTAGATGATTAGCCATAGCCATAAAACCCTCCCGATGCCACATAGCCAAATCAAAATCAGGTAAGAGTACCCAAAGGTTTTGAAAACGCATCCTCTCAAAAGCAAGGTCAAAACCCATGTTCCATCTTTTCAACATGAGGTTGTCGTCCCCCCTAATCCATGTTTTTTCCAAGATTAGGTAAGTGTGGCTCTCCACCCTGAAGTAAAATACATACCAGCCTTTGTTGATTATGTAAATCTCAGGTATGTGTCCAATTTGTTTTGCCTAGTTGATCAATACCCATAGGTCGATATCCTAAGGTCTCATAACCCCATAGGTAAATTTACCCACCAGGGATTTAATGGAGAGCATTGCAATACCATCCAGAACCAATAGACAATCCATCATTAGTTCAGAACCTCGGCCCCACGATTTCAACTTGTTATTTTTCCTGTTGGATATCCCCAATCGTTGCTTCAGTCTAGGCACAAGATTCGGTCTTGATCCATGGTCATTTCCTAGAATAGTGACAGGGATAGAAGAAAACTCGACTGAGGTCCTATATCCAATAGCTTCTTGGGATAGTAACAGATCCTGACCCTCAACCGTTCTGGGAGAAATATATGTCCCTTTCCCTGGGAGTTATTTTGCGTGTGAGGCACGTACCCTCCACATGTGCCAGTATTGCGCATCTGACTGGAGTGCCCCGACACCTACCCACCACTCATCCGAGTTTTGTCTGCTTCCCCTAGATGGTTCCACTAGCCCCCAGTCCTGACAAGATCCCATCCCCAAGAAGGTGGTAATAGCCACTTGCGATCTTAATAATGAAAATAAACAATCTACTCTTTACCCCAGTAACATCAGGGATACTAATCCACGATTGATACCAAAAGGGCTCAGACCGGCCACAACCTTCTAAGACGTAAAACCCCCAAGTACTTGCTAGATAAAACATGTCCTCCTTCTCAAAGATAAAATGTGACCTCCTACTGAGAACGAAAAACATCCCCCCCACATCTAGCTTCCCCCATATCCATTACTTCCCCCATCATTTATTGAACCTACCAAGGGTTTTCATAAGCAGTACCTCCACAAGAGCACAAGAATGTAGACCTTATCATTCCCCGGATTCTATGACACAGAGTGTTCGACAAGCTATAATGGAGTACTTACCCTCTCAAAGGTCACAGGTTCCATACTCCAAACTTTCGTGAGGTTGTTACGGAAAGAGTTTGCTTTTATAAAAGTATTTTTCCCGTAGAAATCCAAATTGACGAGGAGAATACTTGTTCAAACATGAAAATTTCAATATCTTCCAAATCTAACTCTTATATAAAACCATATATATATATATATAAACATTAAAGTCTAAAATAAAATTATTTTTGTTTGATTAATGAAAACAAGGATTAGGGATCAGAGAATTGGTTATTAAATTTTTTGGTAGTCACACATACCCTCTGGTTATGAGCTTAAACTGCATGGGGAGCTGAAGCCTCGCCTCAAAACAAAGCACAACCTCAGTTCATCGAAGGCCTTCTGATAAGTGTATGTGATTTGATTACTGCAGTGTATTATGTTGTATGATTTGATTACTGGTTATGTGATAATTCACCCTTGATTTCACCCTAATTTCATTAATTTCATGGATGGCCGTTAAAAATTTAAAGTTTATTTGATAACCCTGCACAGAGCTTGGCTCCACCCTTATCCCATGTGCACTGAGGGCCGGCGGACCCTAACCAACAGGGATTAACAAGGTGGGTCGGAGGAAGGGAAAGAACACTAAATATTAGACGTCCATTAGTTAAATGACATCCGACTGTTAATTCGGAAAGTATGATTAGATTGACGAATCTACACGACAAATAGTCGTGTATATTCAATGCATTTATACAAATATAGATATATGGAATGTGTGCAAGCCAAACAAATATTTATTCAATGCAACCTTGTGCAGGTTAGACCGTGGGTAGTGTTCCCATGTGCTTGTCTTGTTCATTGATAGTAGAAACTAGGGTTTTTCTTAGTTTCTCTTAAAATGATATCTTCATAGTTGTATTAGTCATGTGTGACTAATAACAATATTTGATCGGATACATGAGTGGAATATAGGAATAATGTCTTTCCTTGGTTGACTTAAATTAGTAAGGATGATATGTACCTATACATTTTTCTTATTGCAGATAAAAAATATCATAGGTGATACGTGTTAAATGGTTGTAGATACAATATGAAGGAAAGTGTGATGGTTTTACTATTGTATTTAGGAGACCATCATGATACTAATTGGAAGAGACATCTACTAATTGGAAGAAACATCTACGACTTATTAAGGATCTCCATATTATGGGTGGAAGATACTTGTTGACTATGTGGTCTACATATGTTGTGACATGTTTGTGTAAGTGGTTGCTTAAGGTGTTTGAACTTTGTAGAAATTCCTTATTTTAATCCAACACAACATATTTAGTGAAAGAATATGCTCCAACAAGAATACTTGTTTAGTGACATGACATTTAACAAAAATATATACCTTGATGGTGAGAGAAATATTGGCCACATTAATTTCCAAAAAGACATTGAAAGTAGGAATTTGATTTTTAAATCAATTGATATATTTTGGAGGTATGAAATCCTTTCTTTCAACATAGAATTCATCAAAGAAATTAATTGGGTGAGTGTATTCTAAGGGTGAAATTAAGCACAATGGTGCATGTCATCCTATAGATACTAAATTGTGGTTATGGATTCTAGGATCTCTTCATTTGAGCAAAATGATGGGCTATTAGAGCCAAAGGTATCACGTATCACCATCAAAGTCATCGAAATGGTAATAGTGTTAGGGATCAAACCTGTAACAACTGAACATTATACATTAGTGTATGGTATATGATAATGGTAAACATGTCAAGAAATATATAAATAAATTAAAAAGAAAAATTTGCATTCTAACTTAAATTAGGTGCGTGAGTGACAAGTGTTTCATGCATGCAAAAAGTAAGAATTGAATAAAATATGGAAAATAAGTGATAAAAAGGGAGAAATACCTTGAGGACGGGGCTCTAGTATTGCAGGTGGATTTTGAGGTTTCTTGCTTGTTGTGTCGATTTTGGCTTGTGTGTATATGTATGTGAATTGAGAGTTTAAGGAAGAGGAGAGCGTGGAACTCATATGTATTAAGAAATAGTGAAAAGATTAATGGTATTACCTAGTTTTCCATAGTGTTAATTGTTGAGAACTCGGAGGCCTCAGCCTTTGGATGTGGGTTGGTTGGGTGGAGAGTTTCCCTCCCAAATTTTGTTTCGGATAACAAAGTTGGTTTCTGGTTGAGGAAAAGGTATGCATGCATACATTGGTTAAGATGGCCATCCATTATGTAAGTGGAGTTTTTTCTTTGTGGCTTACAACTCTTATTTTTTACTAGTTGTTTGAAATAATTTACGTCATGATGAATATAAACTTTCAATAGAGTAGTTCTCTCTGAAATCCTACATAAGAAATTTGTCTTTAAATTAGGTTTTCAATCTATATATTAATGTGGTTGTTACATTTGGTATTAGAGCATGGTTCAAACACACGGGAGTCTTAAGGACAAACCACCAAACAAATATAAACTCTTAACAAAGAAAATGTAATATATGTATCCAGATATTCTCATGTTGTGACTGTGTCTGAGTCACAATAAGACTATTCAAGTGAATAGTCAACCAATAGAAAATAATTCCATTTGGATAGACTAAATAATATTGAATATATATTGATGAGAGATGCTTACATTACAATTTGATGGACCATTTAAATATGGTCTTATGTGTCTTTTCAATGGAAAGGTACGTCTCTGTCTATTCTATTAATTACATGTCAAATTTATTTAATTACTTTTCTTTTATTATTTAATTATTTGTTTATTGATATGTTTATATATTATTTTATTTGTTACATGGCCTTCCTCTTCAGAATGCTTTGTCCTCAGAGCATTAGTGATGAAAACCATATGTGGTTTCATAAAACCATGTACGGTTTTATGAAATCTATTCTTTAACTTTTTTTTTACTCTTTTTTCTTTTCTTTATCTTGTGGATAATTCATTTTTCCCACTTCTTTGTAATATTATTTTTTCTTACTTCTTGTTCTCTTCTTCTTATTTGCAATGGAAATAATTACTTCTTTTTTCTCTTTTTTTATTCCCCTTCTCATATTCTTGGATTCCTTGATTTACGGTTGTTTTTTTAATTTTGCAGCGGAATAATTATTTTGTTATTAACTTGATTTGCTTCAACATTGTGATTGGATCTTCTTTGGGCCAAAAGCCTACTTTTGGACAAGGTCCTATATTTTTGGGAAACCCAAAAAATGATGGCCATAAGCCAATGTGGATCAAAGATCCTTAATCAGAGAAACTCTGAGAATGGTTTGTGGCCAAAGGTCAGAATCAAGCCCACGAAGGGGCTCTGATACCAATGTAATATCAGTATCTAGATATTCTCATGTTGTGATCATGTCCGAATCACAATAAGACTATTCAAGTGAATAGTCAACCAATAGAAAATAATTCCATTTGGATAGAATAAATAATATTGAATATATTTTGATGAGAGATGCTTACATTACAATTTGATGGACCATTTAAATATGGTCTTATGTTCCTTTTCAATGAAAATGTACGTCTCTATCTATTCTATTAATTACACATCAAATTTATTTTGTTTAATTACTTTTCTTTTATTATTTAATTATTTGCTTATTGATATGTTTATATATTATTTTATTTGTTACAAAAATATCACCAAGGGTGTTGGGGTTTGAATCTAGATCTCTTGATGTTGTCGTTAAATAAATAGTATACAATATATATATATATATATATATTAACAAAAAAATTATTACAAAGGGTGTTGGGGTTGCCATTACACAACTTTCATGCAAGCCATCTACCTACCAGGGAAACTAGGGGTTTTCCATGTTTTTCTTGCTCCTTGATCTCAGAAACTAGGTTTTTGCTTAGTAAGAAACTATGCAAGTTTGGCATGAGGAATTCAAATATTGAAACTCCTCGACCTTGGGACCATGGGTAGTGTGCCCATGCTTGAAATGATGAAAAAATGTAGGATTTTATAGAACTCAGTTTTGACGCTCAGCTAGCTTTATATGCTCTAGTGACAACAAGAGTTCATGAAAGTCTTAAGGAGGTGAGTTGCAACTGGTAAAAAATGATTACCATGGCTCTAATCAATTCACAAACACACATTTAGGAGCTTATAAAACTCGATTTTGATGCTTGGTTGGTTTTTTTTCCTTGTTGACGTATTCACCAAGTGTCCATGAAAGGATTAAGGAGGCAAGTTGAAACTCACCAAAAAATTATGACCATGGCTCAGATCGATGAATCATTGACTATGTAGGTCTCATGACAATGCATTCTAGCTAGGGGCGTCGCTCTCCTACATGTCCATCCCCTGATGCTCATCTTATTTAGTGATATCAGAAACTAGGGTTTTTCTTAGTAAGAGACTATGCAATTTTAACATGATGAGTTCAACTATTGAAACTCCTTGAACTTGGTATTGTGGGTAGTGTTCCCATGTGCTTGTCTTGTTCATTGATCTTATAAACTACGGTTTTGCTCAGTTTCCCTTAAAATGATTACTTCATAGTTTTATTAGTCATGTGTGACTAATAACAATATTTGATCGGCTATAGGAGTGGAATATAGGAATAATGTCTTTCATTGGTTGACTTAAATTAGTAAGGATGATATGTACCTATACATTTTTCTTATTGAAGACAAAAAATATCATAGGTGATATGTGTTGAATGGTTGTAGATACAATATGAAGGAAAGTGTGATGGTTTTACTATTGTATTTTGGAGACCATCGTGATACTAATTGGAAGAGACACCTATGACTTATTAAGGATCGCCATATTATGGGTGGAAGATGATTGTTAACTATGTGGTCTACATATGTTGTGATATGTTTGTGTAAGTGGTTGTTTAAGGTGTTTGAACTTTGTGGAAATTCCTTATTTTAATCCAACACAACATATTTAGTGAAAGAATATGCTCCAAGAAGAATACTTGTTCAGTGACACGACATTCAAAAATATATATATACCTTGATGGTGAGAGAAATATTGACCACATTACTTTCCAAAAAGACATTGGAAGTAGGAATTTGATTTTTAAATCAATTGATATATTTTGGAGGTATAAAATCCTTTGTTTCAACATAAAATTCATCAAAGAAATTAATTGGGTGAGTGTATTCTAAGGGTGAAATTAAGCACAATGGTGCATGTCATCCTATAGATACTAAAATGTGGTTATGGATTCTAGGATCTGTTCATTTGAGAAAAAATATGGGATATTAGAGCCAAAGGTACCACGTACCACCATCAAAGTCATCGAAGTTGTAATAGTGTTAGGGATCAAACTTGTAACAACCAAACATTAGACACTAGTGTATGGTATATGATAATGGTAAAAATGTCAAGAAATATATAAACAAATTAAAAAGAAAAATGTGCATTCTAACTTAAATTAGGTGCGTGAGTGACAAGTGTGTCATGCATGCAAAAAGTAAGAATTGAATCAAATGTGGAAATTAAGTGATAAACATGGGGCAAGACTAAGAGGAGGGGGCTCTAATCTTGCGGGTGGATTTTCGGGTTCCTTGCTTGCTGTGTAGGTTTTGGCCTGTGTGTATGTGTATGTGTATGTTAATTGAGATTTTAAGGAAGAGGAGAGGGTGGAACTCAGATGTATTAAGAAATAGTGAAAAGAGTAATGATATTACCTAGTTTGGCATAGTGTTAATTGTTGAGGGCTTGGATGCTTTAGCCTTTGGATTTGGTTTGGTTGGGTGGAGAGTTGTTCTCCCAAATGTTTTTGCGGATAATAGGGCTGGTAATTGGTTGAGGATAAGGTATGCATGAACATTAGTTAAGATGGCCATCCATTAGGTAAGTGGAGTTGTTTCTTTGTGGCTTATAGTTCTTATTTTCTACTAGTTGTTTGAAATAATTTACATCATGATGGATATACACTTTCAATAGAGTAGTTTTCTCTGAAATCCTACACAAGGAATTTGTCTTTAAATTAGGTTTTCAATATGTATATTAATGTGGTTGTTACATTTGGTATCACAGCATGGTTCACAATCTCATGAGTCTTAAGGGACAAACCACCAAACAAATCTAACCTTTTAACAAAGAAAATATTACCAAGGGTGTTGGGGTTTGAATCGAAATCTCTTGCTGTTGTTGTTAAATAAATATTATACCATATATATATATATATATATTAACAAAAAAAATATTACAAAGGGTTTTGGGGTTTGAATTGATATCTCTTGTTGTTGATATATATATATATATATATATATATATATATATTTCTATGATCAATGGAAATTGCAAGCTAATAAATGACATGTAGAAATTGTTGATTCTCAACCTCTTTGCTCCTCAAATGGCATTGATGATCAATTTTTTTCAATGCCGCTAGAATCTTGTTTGACTTGATTGATAGACTCTTGCATCATGCCATTATAGAGATCTCATTTTTCATTGTGCAAGCTTCTCTCTTCATAAGCCTTTATCTTTAATCCTCCTGTAACAAAACCATCCCGGTACTTGCTCTTTGGACAACAGCTCCTCATACACATCCAAGTTCTTTCCCATCATTTCAATGTTACTCTCCACCACTTCTCCATCTATGGCTCCATCCTTCATCATGGGAATCATGACAAGCTGCTTCATGATCACATTATAAAGGGAGAGATTGAATTGCAACGATTCCACCTGGCATCACTACCCAACCACATCTTGTTCTCTCCAACATATCATTACATTTGAACATTTTCCTTCTTTTTAGTTATTTATTGCCCTTACCCAATCATTCCATGAGAACCAAGAGCCCATGAGAGCCAAGAGCCTCATGCACTTTAATGTTTCAGTGCATGAGAGAATATATAAGGTAAAAGGAATCAATATTTGCATCGACATGTCCAAAACCACAAAAATAAAGTATCGTGAATGCAACTAGTTAAAAAAAAGCAAGGTATATGTATAGGCGTAATGGGACAGAATATGATTTTCACATTGTCGTGAATGCAACTAGTTAAAAAAAAGAAAGATATATGTATAGGCGTAATGGGACAGAATATGATTTTCACATTGTAATTTTTATTTTTTCAGATATAGAGCTGAGTATTAGTCATATATTAGCCATTTCCAATATAATTTAGTTTTAGAACGAAATATATTTATTTATTTTTATATTTTATTTATGTTTGTTTTTGGGTTTTCAATGAAGCTTTTCAGCAAGCAATATCGTATAATACTTTGGACTTATTAACTTCTCATGAAGTTTTATTAATTAACATTTCATTTTTTTTCTTATAGATGCATTCATTTGAACTTGGCCATGAGAGCTTATTTGGAAACATGTGAATTAAAGTAACGAAAATGAATCCATGAAAAGATTGAGAAGAGTGGGATAGCAAAAGCATTTTTCCACGATTAATAGATGCCATGGCAGGATAATAAATCATTTTAGCTGAGATTTAGATGCCATTGCATTTTACCAAAAATATTTTTGCTGAGATTTACACGCCAATTGCATTGTGACAAGTGATCAAAGCACTAGTGATTAATTTTTAATTTTACAGTTGTAATTATTTTTATTTTTCATCTTGTTTTAATATTAATATTTTTCATATTCTATAAAAAAAAATTTAATTAACAAGAATTATAATATTTTTCATAATATCTATTCTTTGAAATAAATAAATTAATGAAATTTTATACTTATTATTTTCGTAAAATCAATTTGGAAAAAATTTCAATTTTCTTTACTATACACACTCATTTCTTCTATTAAAAAAACTATAAACTAATGTAAATTTAATTAAGCTTTTTACTATAAGTACTATGAGGGAGAAATGTAATTTCATGCTCAATGTGGAGTTAACATGTAGCACTTTAATAAAATACTAGTATAGATCCATCTTAAACCCAGATCTATTAAGCACCTAGAGGGATCCAATTTCTTGAGGTGTATTTTTTTTTTATCTTAAATTGAAGAAATTTGATCCCTGGCTTGCTTGATACTATTTTTTTATTTTATAGGAATTTGTTTTTCCTAGCTCACTATAGTTTTTGCAAGTTAGGAGGTTAGAAATGTTTGTATTGTAACAAATACTATGAAACTCATTTCTAATGCAGTAATTTTCATCCTCAAAACCCTTTCTTCCCATGGAATTGTAGGAATAAACTCTCTCTCTCTCTCTCTCTCTCTCTCTCTCTCTCTCTCTATATATATATATATATTCCAATCAATTAAAACTAAAAAATTAATAAAACTTTGTACTTATTGATTAAGGGAAGAATGTAGCTTGTATAGTAAAAAATGTTTGTACCTTGATGTGTATTTAATTTCTATGGCTCCATGATAAATCCATAATTAAAATGGATTTATGATACTAAATAAAAAAATTTAATAACGTGTTTTTAGGTAAATATGTAATTTTTCCCATCCTCAATAAAGTTGATAAATGGCAACAAAAAGTAATTCATAGAAAAACCATTGTAAATCTATCTTAATTGTTGATTTGAAAAATATTTTGATATGGAAATATTTTTTATAACTGAAATGATCCCTCGAACGAAATAAATCCATAGATAAAGATGGATTAGACACTATTAAAGTAAATAAATATAAGTGACACTGATAAATAATGAAGAAAGAAACAAAATGATTAAATATTATATATATATATATATATATATATATATATTCACAAGAAAAAGAAAAAGCTATACTTTATAAAGAAGTATAGTAATACAAGGAACTAGATAGAATATCCATAACTACACTCAAATAGTGCATCAAATAGTACTAAGGCCACACCAGGTCTCCCAAGAAATACAACCAAAGCCAAGACATAAATAGTTATACGGGATATACCAATCCCCCAAAGAGTCCACAAACCAGCAAAGTGACAAAATGATAGAGCTGAGATAAACCTGAGGAGAAGATACAAACATACCCGTGTCTAGTAGCCATAAAAAAAGATAAATAATCACTAAACAACAAAAATGTTCCAAAAACCCCGAGGGGGAGACATAGAGCCCTCCAGGGTCTCATAATAAATCCTTCCTAATGACGCCACAAGTCCATGACGGGAGAGAGAATCCGCCATAGTATTGTGTTCCCGATATATATGGATGATAGATGTTTGAGGACAAAGGCCGAGAAGACTCATAGTCTGATCCAACCAAGAAGATAGTGCCAAAGCATTAATAGATGCTTCAGAGTTTTCCCAATTGACGATGATCATCGAATCCCCTGCAGCCTGCTCCAAGATAATATTAGCCTTAGAAGAGAAATATAAAACAAGCCATAAAGACAAAAGTTTCCCTTTAGTATTGGTACCATCACCACCATGTAACCAGAGCTTAATTTGGTCCCCATTGGTTAGTTCAATAAATGCCCTAGCTCCACAGTGTCACAAAGAAATCAAGGTCGCACCATCAAACCATGCACGATTGCCCAAAAAAGAAGTCAGGGAGGACCAGTGTCACGAACAACAATTAGAGGATCCCCACGCATAGAACAACCATAGTCCATAGTTAGGGAATGAACATAACATGCAACTCTACTAGCCTCTGAATGTATATTTTCAAAAATAACAAGGTTTCTAGTCTTCCATATCGTCCATGATAATAAATAGGCCAGAACGCCCAATTGCATGTTGTGTGAGAAAATACACTTAAACCATGACTGTATGGATAAATATCGATCAAAATTGATAAGAGCAAAAGTATCTCCAAGAAATCTGCAAACTGTCGCAGTGAATGGACACATAATGAATAGGTGGAGCATAGATTCAATTTCTTGAAGACATAGTGAACAAATACTTGGACTGGTGAAACCCCACTTTTGAATATTACTCCATATTAGAATATTCTCCTCTAGCAGAATCCAAATAAAAATTCTAACTTTTAGTGGAATACAACATTTCCAAATTGGCACATGCCACCACTGAATAGTCCAAGACGAATGTGAGCATAACGCCAAATAATCCTGACAAGCAAAGATTGATCCATCATCAGTATTCCACGACCATAGGAGATGATCATCCCCAACCCCGATCCGAATATTTGCATGATATAAGTCTGGAATATATGCATCTCATTCGGCAGCCAATGATCCCACCAAACCCAACTGTGATGCATTCAGCCAGGAATTAAATGACACTGATGGCCTGTTATGTACCAGAATATGATAAATACTATAATATGCTCTGCATATGAGATGAAATAATAGCAAGGGCGATAGTTTGCAAGTTTTAGGTCCACCCACGATAGGGTCTTCACCAATCAGGATGTGTCGACCATCCCCCGGATACCAAGCCAACCATTCGGCCACAACTGGAAAGGATGAAGTCCTGCCCTGATATTTGAAACAGACTTAGGATATCTTCATCTAGATCTAATCCATTGAACCGTGGATAATTTGCCAAATTATTTGTCCTTGATGATGCCACCCCAAACACTAGCAACAGTTAAGGCACGCCACATGCTTTTAGCCAAAAGTGCAGTGGAGAAGGTGAAGATATTCTTTAAGAACCAGCCACCCTATGCAAATGGTCTTGCCAGCTTTTTCCATTCCACTAAGTGGATCTTATGGTTGCGACGAACCATATAAATTGATGTATCATTTGATGAATACAACATAAAATGGTTTTAGGAATATTACAAAGTGAAAACCAATAAACACCTAGATTTTGGAGGATAGACTTTGCAAGAACAAGTCGACCGCCGCTGGAGGGCCATCGCAACTACCAATGGTGTATACGATTGTCAAATTTCTTTAAAAGCCAATGCCAGTCCGCCAATCTATATCCATTTGGTTTGAGGAAATAACCGAGATAGCAGGTTCCATCAATTAATTCTCCTACATAGAAAGGAAGGATGGAAGTCATTTCAAGTAATCCCATCCCCTCCAGATTGTGTTTCAATAATTTTGATTTCTTTTCATTTATCAACATACCAGAATATTTACAAAAAAGTAGTAATATACGCCACAAATATCCCCATTCTAGAGCTTTTGCACGGCCGAATAGCATTACATCATCAATGGAAAATTGGTGTGTAATGGAGATGTGGGGAGATACCTAAACTCCGGAGATCAACACATCATCTTTAGCTTTATGGATCATCCTGCTAAGACCCTCGATCACAATAAGAAAAATGTAGTGGAGAGAGGGGACACCCCTGGCACAGTCCCCTCGAACAAGGAATAAAGGAAGTAGGACATCCATTAATCAATATGGAGTAGCTGACCGATGTGACACATGCAAAAAACCATTTAATAGCTCCCGAAGGAATACCAATTTAAACCAATTTAATCGAAGGAAAGACCAGTTCACATTGTCATAAGAAAGAGTAAGATCAAGCTACAGAATCATACCCTGGTAGTTTTTAGTTTTAATGCTATGCATCGCCTCTTGGGCCACCCCAACCGCATCGAGGATCTTCCTATTGTCGAGAAATCCATATTGTTCCAATGAAAGACCCCAAGACAGAGCTGGTTTAATCCTGCATGCAATGATTTTTGAGATGATCTTATATACCAGGTTACATAATGATATAGGCCGAAAATCCAGAAATGTAGAGGGATTTGAAACCTTTGGAATAAGAGAAAAAAAAGTAGCATTAAGAGCCCCAACCACATTCCCCTTCAGTAGAGATTCTTCCACCATATCAAGAATATCAGGACCCATAATGTCGAAGAATTCTAGGAAGAGTTCCGCGATCCAGCCATCTGGACCCAGAGTTTTATCTTTTGCAAAACCACTTAGAACAGATTGAATCTCCATCAATGTAACAAGGAGCGTGATATTGTTTCCTTCTTGTTCATAAAATATATGAGGATAGCCTTTAATAATCCCAATTTGTTCACCAATTGAAGTGATACCAGGATAACTGGAATATTCTTTGAAATGAAAATTAGCTTCCTCTTGTAAATCCTCAAGTGCTGAAATAAATACCCCAAACCGGCCCATCAAATTCCATATAGTGTTACTGATACGTCTACTATTAGAAAAACAGTAAAGAATTTAGAATTTTTGTCTCCCAAAGAGACCCATAATTCCTAGCCCTTCAAACGCCAAGATGCTTCAGCACGATTAAGTAGCAACAAACATCGACCCTCTAGCTCCATCAATAATTGCCTAGACCCGTTTGGAAGAGGACCACCCGATGTGAAGCATTTAGTGAGTTGATTTGTGAATCAATGTTGATAACCTCCAACTGTTCAGACTTCTTTCGAGACAACTCCCACTCTTTGACCACCCCTTTTAAATGACTTAACTTCATTAATAAACACTGACTAGCCAAGGAGATCCCCACAATCCTAACATTATTCCGTTCAGAGCACACAAGACTACGTAAATCTTCAATCTGTAATAAACTATGGTTGAATTTAAACGGAAAAGGTGTCTTGACAACCCCTAAATCCACCTACAACAGAATTGGAAGATGATCCGAAAGTGAAGATGGAACCGTCCATGATCAGTGCTTATGCCATTTTTGGGTCAGATTATCAACCATCATATATCTATCTAGTATTTTAGATATGTTACCATTGGTTAGATGACCATTGCACCAAGTAGGCCCTAAAGAGACCGGTTGAATGTCTATCAACCCGAGCTCAACAAAGAAGTCAAAGAAATGTGTACTTAATTGATCCTCTCTAGAACTTCTGCCCCAAGTTTCAGCAGATGATAGTGTGATGTTTAAATCACCTTCCAATAAAAGGTTATCACAATCCAAAAGACCAACAGATTTGGCAGAGTCCCAGAATTGTCTTTGCTCTGTATATGGACCATAGATATTTACAAAATTTACCACACCAGAAAAACCTCTAATGTTACCCTCTAGGACAATCCCCAATTGTGCAGAATAAGTAGACAGTTGAAAATTTTTGTGGTTCGACGCCGACAGTAAACCCCCAGTGTTATAACACTAAAAATAGTAAAATAAAGAAAAATTCTTCTTCTTTCTAGTTTTCCTATCATGGATTATATATTTATAAATTAACTTCAGCACTGTGAAAATTATTGGTACTTGCATTCGGTATTTAGGAGTTCGGGAAAAATTCCTAGCAAGTAATTTCTAGTAGTTCTGCTTCTGTTGCATAAATACTTATGATGAGTATAATTGTGTGAAGTTCAATCATGAAATAATACTAGCAGTCTCTTTTCCTCCTATATGATCTTTCTGTATGTTTAAAATGTCAATTTTCTACTTGTGAATTCTCAGGCATGATGAACCTAATGAGGGAAGTTGTAACACCTTGAAACCTTGGGGTTGTTCTGGGCACTTTTGGCGGAGTTGCCGAGAGGTAAGGTGTGAATGGGTGAAACCTATGGACTTACTTAGCATTTTTGCTAATGCATAATTATTGTCATCTTCCATGCAGGTGTCCTTCGGTGGCCATATGGTTGGCAACTCCTTCATGTAACAAAAATCCAAAGGTGGAACCACCCTTTGTGCCAATATGAAGGGGTTGAGATCTTTGTTTTTGTATTAATAATCCAAGAGTGTTTGACCTACGCGACCACACCATATAGTTTTGTAAATTTCACAGAAGGGTCCTATCGTTGTAGTTAGTTGTATTAATGTCGCACATGGTAGTCACATGGCCATTGGCCAGCTAGACTAAGGCCTTAGCGAGGGTTTCAAAAAAGTTGACAAGTCGTGGTTTCACTTGGTCGTTTTGCTGCGACGGTTTTAACTCTGTTTGTGAAGTGGTTGCGCCTGGCCTGAGCTACGCTCATGGCCAGGGTAGGGTCTGGAGAACACGAAGGCGATGTAGAAGGTTATCCTATAGGTAATTACATCCATGTTTTAACACTAAAATTCCTTATTGTTACTTCTATTTTGTTTTGAACTACCCAGACCCTAACTTCCTTTCGCCTCCATTCACTGACAGGTATGGGTGACTCTCTGCATGGACCAGAAAGGGAACAATATGAACTGTACAAAGCATTTGGACTGACAAGTCCTGGGATTCTTTCAACCCTTCACACCTATCTGTCTCGGTGGTTTGGAGAGGGTTTTGATAAGTTTGTATTGGGGGCACTCGTCATGCCTCTGGCTCACTCAAGTTTTGGGGTCTCCAGAGTGGTCTCCTTTTGCTTGGCCAGGTGTTTCAAGTACTCGTTGTAATACTATTTCGATGGGTGAAGATTCTGAAGGTTTCTATGTTGATGCGGATTTGTGTGAGTTGGTCTCAGTAGTGTTTGATATATTCATGCCGGTGTAAATATGGATTTTTATTGAAATAAAATAAACTCTTCTATATCTATTTGTGCATCTCGTTTTACTGATGGTAATGTGGAATAGACTGTTGTGTTTTGATATGAGACTTAATGGGTGCAAGAATGAATCGGTTCCCTGGGTCTCATGTATGAATTTATATGTGTCTAAAAGAAATGCTGATAGTATTTCCAGCCTTAAGATAAATGTTTTGCTCCTCTGTATGGAAAGATTCAGTTCAAACATTGATGTCAATTTATACTTCTGCCTCTTGTCTAGATTGTTGAATGGGACCTGGGCCTTTAATTGCTCCCGGGGTTCAATACCTAACCTGGCCCTTTTAAATCGAATAGTAGGAGACGCCTATCATTTGATTGTGGGATTCGATCCTTGAGTCTATCAGGGTTTTAATGTTTAAGTGTAAGTTTTATGAGCCTGTATCTGTTGTGTTAAGAAGTAGTAACCCTTGAAATTTCTACTATATTTCACTATAGCTTTCAATAATTTGTGGGTACTGTTAATGTTTCCACGTTTAGTTCCTGAGTGATTTATACGATGAGTTTTGGTTCTTTTCTTACTACTGTGTTTTTGGGATTGCCTGTAACCCTAGCTGCTAAATGTTTTGCTTTCGATGAAAGATATGGGTCGAACTTAATACTACGTTGTAGGATTTATTTTGATAGCAAGGGAAAAAAGTAATGTCATGGGTGGGGTTTGATCTCTGGAATGATAATTGTTGGGGTTCAAAAATTTATAAAGTGGGTTGTTAAGAAAAAAGGAATGGAATGCCTGAGTCTATGTTTGTAATTCGTCTCTCCTTGAAATGCTTGTTGCGTTTGTCTCTTTGTAATGAATTTGTTGTTGGTAGAGTCATAAAGATGTTTTAAAATATGGAAGCATACCTAGATTTAAAGAATAGAAAGAAATAAAGAATTATGTTGTGGCCTCTTTCACTATTTGATGTGTAGTGTGACTAGGATATCTGATGTATGCTTTTCTACTGTTATTATTTTTATTTAATGTTTTTCAAGCATATAGAGAAGTACAATAATGATTTAAAGAGAACATAAGGAATCCCTATACTACGAATTTGTAATACGATTCAGATAGAAAAACGTAAGTATTCAAAACAGTATCGTAACTCTAAGTTTTCTCCTGGGGTGTTGTCTAGCACAGGCTAGCTTGGCTAGACCTGATAGACCCTCCACTGGGTTTTGCGCAGAACCTCGAAGTTGATAATATTGGTAATGAGAACAATGTTGCAGTGTAAATTCTAATTTTAAGAGCCTAGGTTTATTAGAACTAGGAAAATGGAACAATGATTACTACATACCTGACTGCTTGAGCATTCGATCCCTTTCTGTGGAAGCCTAGTTGCTTGGCACTTGATTCCTTCCTGTAGAAACCTGCACACTAAACAATAATTAATGTAGAAGTTGTTGTATTTAGCTAACCTGTTAGGATGATTTCCTTAGCTGGATAACTTTGGGGGTACCATGTTTCTCCCAACCATGATCCTACAACCATTCATGGTTCTGTATGGATCCCCCCGAGATGGAGTCGAACATGCAAAAGAGATAGGGGACCTAGGGTTCTGCTAGTTCAATTTCTTGGAGCGGAATTCTTTCCTTTAGTTGCCATCAGAGAAAGGTGATGAAAACGATAGATACCCTCAAACTTGGGATCTGCCCTCTTTATGTAGGGGAGTCTTTTAATTAGGATTGTTGAAATAATTAGTTTGTTTAAATTAAATAATTAATATTTAAAAGAAATTATTGAATAAATATCTAGTCCTTTTGAACTAGGACTTTTCCAATTGTTTAACTATAAGTGATTTTGATTTAAGCTCTGAATAATAATTATAATAATAATAATATTTCACTTAACTATTAACACATCTTTAGTAATATTTAAATAATGCATAAGCCATCTATAATAAATATATATTTCATAATTAAATAATGACAACATTATTATTAAAGCTCTTTAATAATAACATTAGCCTTGAGGCCTTATACATTTTAGTCATATAAGATTACTGGTAATTATCTTTTATTAAATTATGTATCTTCACCTAATACCTCTTTTATCTTTTAAGGACAAGGTCCAATTCTTTGGATGGTCTCAGTAAACTTGGATAGGAACCTCTAGTCTCTCTCTTTGCATGTTGGATTCCCTCGTTCAACATGGTAGTCCCTGCAGTATTTGATGATAGATAGAATAAGATTCATTTAACCAATTTGAATAGATGTGATGAGAAAAACAAAAGTGCTATTCAGAGTTCTCTCGACTCAACACTTTTAAGATCTAGTAACCTCGAGTGCTCTTCATATCCTTTTAAATCAACACTCTCACATGGGCATTATGCTAGTGCAATTCCAGAGCCTCTACTCAACACTAGTGCTAGAATGTTGTTGTGAGGCACATCTAGAATATTTAAGTGGCCTCGGATCCAATATTCGTTTTTCAAGCTTGGAGTGCTCCAAGGCTTTGGTCCAACACTCAATGTACCTCAGGGCGTATTCTCAGTACATAAACATTCTTTTAGGTGCATCGAGGCTTATGCCCAGTACGTAGGTTATATGTGTGTTTCTGAGTCCATGCTCAATCACACTCACAAGTCAAATCATGTAAAGTCATAGCTCTACACAATAAGTAACAAAAGATAATCTCACTATATTAGGGTTTGTACACATATCAAAGCTGAAGAACATCATTTAAAACATTCGGGCCTTCTCGCCCAGTATTCACTCACATAAAGAAGTCAGTTAGGGTCCATGCCCGATATATCAATATATAAAATTCTAAATCATAAGTGCTAGGGTCCATGCCCAATATTCAAAATAAGACATATGTTCTGGGGTCGTGGCCCAATATAACAACAAATTAGTTAGTCCAAAATTCGGGATATTACACCCCTCCCCGCTTAGAAACAACACCGTTCCAATGTTTCTAGGGACTAGGAATGAAATCATGAAACAACGCAGGGTATAACTCTTTCATGGTGTCCTCATTCTCCGAAGTAGCCTCATCTAGTACAAAGTGCCTCCATTGCACCTTCAACTAAGTAATGGTCCTCCTCCTAAGTTGCACCTCTCTCTTGTCCAGAATGTGGAGTTGTTCTAGCATGAAATCCCTTCGGGCTCCACCTGTAATAAGGACCAATCAATAACATGTTTAGTATCGTATACATATTTCTTTAGTAGTGAAGCATGAAAAACATTATGAACTTTTATATGAGCCAGTAAGGCTAACTCATAAGCCATTGGGCCCTTCTTGGCCAGTATTTCAAAAGGTCCACAAAATATTGGGGGTAGTTTCCCGCAATGTCCCAAGCTCAACGAGCTTCGTTTTGCCTTTATTTTTAGAAACACATGTTCACCGACTTGGTATTCTTTGTCTTTTCTTTTCTTGTCCACATAACTCTTTTGGCGGTATTGTGCTTCTTTTAAGTTCAGTTGTACCTTGGAGACTAGTTGTTCCAAGTATTTTAATAGGTCGGGTCCTAACATAAGTCTATCTACTGGACTGTCTCATGTCACGGGTGTCCGACATTTCCTCCCGTAGAGTGCCTCGAAAGGACTCATTTTGGCCAAGGTTTGATAACCGCTATTGTATGCAAACTCTGGGAGGTCCAAATAATCTTCCCACTTGGTGGGGTTGTTCATGACATACATCCTTAGCATGTCCTCGAGGATTAGGTTTACTTATTATGTTTGTCTGTCGATCTTGGGATGGTACGCGGTATTGAATTGTAACTGGGTTTCCAAACCGGAGAACAATGCTCTCCCGAAGTTTCTAGTGAACTTCGTGTCTTGATCGGAAATGATTGCCTTGGGTATCCCGTGCAATCAAAAGATCTCTTTTAAGAATATTTCCACGATGTGAACTGCTTTCTAGGTAGATTTTACCAATATGAAGTGGGATGCTTTAGACAGCTTGTCTACCACTACAAAGATGGAGTCGTTCAGTTTCTTACTCTTGGGTAAGCCTGTAATGAAGTCCATACTTATTACCTCCCATTTCCATTCTGGAATGGGTAGAGGTTGAAGTAATCCCGAGGTGTGTTGGTGTTCTACTTTGACTAGTTGGCACTCTTGACATTTCGCAATGAACATGGTGATCTCAGCTTTCAACTTAGGCCAAAAGCAATGCTTCTTGACTGTCGATATCATCTTTTGATATCCAGGGTTCCCTGAATAGGGTTTCTAGTGAAACTTGGTGAGAATGTTTGATCTAAGGTCTCCACTCTTTGGGACGTAAAGTCTCGCTTTGGACCACAGTAGTCCTGAATCGTCTACTTTGTATTCCTTTTGTTGTTTGAATAATCTGTCTTCTTGGATCTTTGCAAGGATTTCTGTGTAGTAATAGTCACTCTTGCAAGTCGTTCGAATCTTGTGGTGTAGTTTTGAGTCGGTTTGACTCACTGTGACTTCATAAAGCATATCTGCTCGACGGCTCAAGGCATCCGCAATCTTGTTTTCCTTGCCTTTTATATGCTTTAGTACGAAATGGTATTCACTAAGGAAGGCTAACCACCTGGCCTACCTGGCATTTCGGTTGGGTTGATCGAAAAGGTATTTCAAACTCATGTTATTAGTCATCAGTAGGAATTTCTTTCCCGTGAGGTAATGTTACCACATCTTCAAAGCATGGATGATGGCGGCTAGTTCGAGGTCATGCGTAGGGTAGTTCTACTCATGCTCTTTTAATTTCCTCGATTCGTAGCATATGGAAAAATTGTCTTGCATAAGGACTCCCCCAAGTCCTTCCTTGCTTGCATCCGTGCAAACGATGAAGTCCCCATTGGGATCCGCAATACGCAGAATCGGTGCACTAATCAGTAGTTGCTTCAGCTTTTGAAAACTTTCTTCGCACTTATCTGTCCAGATAAACTTGTTTTCCTTTTTCTGCAAGGCGGTCATGGGACATGCAATCCGTGAAAAGTTCTCAATGAACTTTCGGTAGTAACCAGATAATCCTAAAAACAATCTGTTATTGAATACGCAAGTAGGTGTGGGCCATTCTTCGATAGCTTTGACCTTTTCGGGGTCGACGGCTATTCCCTTCTCGAAAATAATATGTCCTAAGTACTGAATATGGGGTTTGTATAAATCTCACTTACTAAACTTGGAGTAAAGCTGGTGTTCCCTTAATATCCGTAAAACAATTCGGAGGTGCTCCTCATGTTCTACTTCGTTCTTGGAGTAGATCAAAATTTCGTCAATAAAGACTAGAAAGAACTTATCGAGGTATTTACTAAAGATGTTCATCATGCACATAAAGTTGGCCAGTGCATTCGTTAACCCAAAGGGCATCACTACGAACTTGTAGTGGCTGTAATGGGTTCAAAATGTGGTTTTGTTGATATCCTCATCACGGATCCTCACCTGATGGTATCCGGATTGCAAGTTGATCTTTGAGAATATCTTCGCTCCTCCGACTTGGTCAAACAAGTCGTCGATTCTAGGTAGTGGGTAGTGGTTCTTAATGGTCATCTTGTTGAGTTGGCGGTAATTGATGCACATTCGCATCGTTCCGTCTTTCTTCTTGACAAAGAGTATCAGTGTACCCCAAGGGGACACACTTGGTTGAATGTACCCTTTGTCTATTAAATCTTGGAACTGAAGCTTGAGCTCCACCAATTCTGGTGTGCTCATGCGGTATGGGGCTTTAGAAGCTGGTATTGACCCGGGTTTTAGTTTGATGGAAACGTCTAAGTCTCGTTTGGGTGGTAAACCTGATATTTCTTCAGGAAATACATCTTTGAACTCTACGAGGACTGGGAAGTCTTCGATCTTCTATTCCCTATCAGTTTCTATGTTTTGGATATTGACGACAAAGAGTTTGCAATCTTTTCTGATACATTTCTTTGCTTGTGAGGTGGAGATCTGTCGTACCAACACATTTTTTAGGGACACCTTGAATCGTCTTCTGATTCCCCTAGTCATCCCTGGAGAGTAAGGATTTGTTTAAGCAGTCTAGTAGGACATGGTGTGCTTCTAACCAATCCATGCCGATAAGTACATCATACGACTCTAGGGGTAGAATGTTTAATTCTAGCCTAGTTTGAAAACTGTTTAAGTTTATCTCACAAGTTTTAACTAACTCAGAGACCTTTCATTTGGTACCGGTGGCTATTTGTACCAGCCACGGTTTCTCGTGAGGCTCTTGGTTCAACTTACAAGTGTCCACTAACTTAGGGGAGATGTAACTTCGACATGCGCCGGGATCTATTAAAATTGAAACGCTTGTGTTAGAGATCTTACCCTCAATTTCCACCATGGTGGCTTGGTGATCTGCTTGTTGGCCATCAAGAGCGGCATAAATCCTCGGTGTCTTTGCCATGTCTCCTACGGTAGGTTCTACTTGGCCATTGTGTAAAACTCCATCCGTTTTGTTGGGGCATTCTCTGTAGTAGTGTGGCCCTTGGAATTTCCAATAAGAAATAGTTAGTGGGACAACTTTTGTCCCTTTGTTGAAAGATGTCATGTTGACAGGTGGTGGGGGTGCACTTGGTCTTGCTTGAGCTCGGTCGAAGCCTCTATCGGGCAGAAAAATGTTGTTATGTTTCCGGTAAGGTGGAGGTCTAAAACCTAGTTTGTGGTTGTCCGGGAAGATTCTGAACCTATATCTGTTTATGTTGATGTTGTCATTCCTTAGTTGTCCGTGTTCATAATACAGTCTTGCTTTATGTAAGGTCACATCAAGGGTTTTGGGCATGTCAAACTCTATCTTCTCTCTAAAGTTTGGTGGCATCCCTCCCAAGAATTGTTGTATTTTGACCTTCTCGTCTTTAATGTATGGCACATAGTGCAGCAAGTCTAGGAATCGGTTTATGAATGCCTCCATAGTTAGGGAGCCCATTTTCAACTCATGAAATTCTTTAATTTTCTTGTCAAAGAATCTTTCAGACATATACTTGTCTTGGAATATTTTGTTGAAAGTATCCCGGGTTATGTCTCTCAGTTCTTGTCCTTTGATGTGTTTCAAGTCCCGCCACCATCTGGCAGCTTTACCATTCAGGTTGTATATGGCTACTTGGGCGTGCATTTCACTGGAGTAATTATGAAATTTGAAGTACTTATTCATCCCTAGCAACCACTCCTTAGCTTTTTCCTCAAAGTTAATCTCTCTGTCATAGGTTGGGGTTTTTATCTTTCTGAATTCCCCTTACAGGATGTCGTCACTTTTCCTCCTTTTATTGCAAGGAGGTGGTGAACCTTTATCGTTGGAAGAGCTCTTACAGTCCTCTTCCATTGATTCAGGTATGTGTTCTCCCTGCTCTTCTCCCTTAGGGCTGGAAGTCCTTTTTGTGTGACTATTTCCCTTTTTAAAAGTGTTGGCTGAGAGTGTGGGTTGTCCGTGGGGTTTTGCCCCTGTTAAAGTCTGAAGCATAGCTTCATTTATGGCTTGCTGCTCTCTCCTTTCCTGCATATTTTCATCTCGGAAGCTTTGGAACTCTACCTGTATATTTTGCATAGACTTCATCAAATCTGAGTTTAGTTCTACCACCACTTCTTGCTCTCGTGGTGGTGAGTTCATATTTCCGTGTATGTTGCTGCCCTATTCTGCATTCATTTTCAGACAATTTTTGTACCTGGAATGTTATATAGGTATAAAGGACAGAATGAAAATCTGTTAGTCCATTTTTACATAAACGAAATAAAATTTCCAAATGTAAATTTCCTGTTTACTGTATAACTGCAGTGGATGTTTTCTGATTGTAATGAGCCCAATAGGTCACGTAGTTTTGTAGCTGGGCTCTGATACCACTTGTAATAACCCTAAAAATAATAAAGTAAAAGAAAATTTTCTTCTTCTTGCTAGTTTTCCTATCATAGATTATATAATTATAAATTAACTTCAGCACTGTGAAAAGTATCGGTACTTGCATTCGGTATTTAGGAGTTCGGGAAAAAATCCTAGCAAGTAATTTCTATCGGTTCTACTTTTGTTGCGGAAATACTTATGATGAGTATAATTGTGTGAATTTCAGTCATGAAATAATACTAGTAGTCTCTTTTCCTCCTACATGAACTTTATGTATGTTTAAAATGTCAATTGTCTACTTCTCAATTCTCAGGCATGATGAACCTGATGAGGGAAGTTGTACACCTTGAAACCTTGGGGTTGTTCTGGGCACTTCTGGCGGAGTCGCTGAGAGGTAAGGTGTGAATGGGTGAAACCTATGGACTTACTTAGCGTTTTTGCTAATGCATAATTATTTCCATCTTCCATGCAGGTGTCCTTTGGTGCCCATATGGTTGGAAACTCCTCCATGTAACAAAACTCCAAAGGTGGAACCACCCTTTGTGCCAATATGAAGGGGTTGAGATCTTTGTTTTTGTATTAATAAACCAAGAGTGTTTGACATACGTGACCACGCCATATAGTTTTGTAAATTTTGCAGAAGGGTCCTATTGTGGTAGTTAGTTGTATTAATGTCGCACATGGTAGTCACATGGCCTTTTGCTAGCTAGACTAAGGCCTTAGCGAGGGTTTCACAAAATTTGACAAGTCATGGTTTCACTTCGTCTTTTGGTTGCGAGGGTTTTAGCTCTGTTTGTGAAGTGGTTGCACCTGGCCTGAGCTATGCTCATGGCCAGGGTAGGGTCTGGAGAACATGAAGGCGATGCAGAAGTTTATGCTACAGGTAATTACAACCATGTTTTAACACTAAAATTCCTTATTGTTACTTCTATTTTGTTTCGAACTGCCCAGACCCTAACTTCCTTTCACCTCCATTCACTGACAAGTATGGGTGGCTCTCTGCGTGGACCAGAAAGGGAACACTACGAATTGTACAAAGCATTTGGACTGGTAAGTCCTGGGATTCTTTCAACCCTTCACACCTACCTGTTTTGGTGGTTTGAAGAGGGTTTTGATAAATTTGTATTGGGGGGACTCGTGATGCCTCTGGCTCACTCAAGTTTTGGGTTCTCTAGAGTGGTCGCCTTTGGCTTGACTAGGTGTTTCAAGTACTCATTGTAAAACTGTTTCAATGGGTGAAGCTTCTGAAGGTTTCTATGTTGCTGTGGATTTTTGTGAGTTGGTCTCAGCTGTGTATGATATATTCATGCTGGTGTAAATATGGGTTTTTATTGAAATAAAATACACTCTTCTGTATTTACTTATGGATCTCGTTTTACTAATGGTAATGTGGAATAGACTGTTGCGTTTTGATATGAGACTCAATGGGTGCGTGAATGCATCCGTTCCCTGGGTCTCATGTATGAATGTATATGTGTCTAAAAGAAATGTTGATGTCAATTTATACTTCTGCCTCTTGTCTAGATTTTTGAATGGGACCTGGGCCTTTGAATTGCTCTCGGGGTTCGATACCTAACCTGGCCCTTTTAAATCAAATAGAAGGAGATGCCTATAGTTTGATTATGGGATTCGATCCTTGAGTCTGTCAGCGTTTTAATGTTTAAGTGGAAGTTTTATGAGCCTGTATCTGTTGTGTTGAGAAGTAGTAACCCTTGAAATTTCTATTGTATTTCGCTACAGCTTTCAACAATTCGTGGGTACTATTAATGTTTCCACGTTTAGTTCCTGAATGATTTACACAATGAGTTTTGGTTCTTTTCTTACTATTGTGTTTCTGGGATTGCTTGTAGCCCTAGCTGCTAAATCTTTTTCTTTCGATGAAAGATATGGGTCGAGGTTAATACTACGTTGTAGGATTTATTTTGATAGCAGGGGCAAAAAGTAACATCGTGGGTGGGGTTTGATATCTGGAATGATAATTGTTGGGGTTCAAAAGTTTATAAAGTGGGTTGTTAAGAAAAAAGGAATGGAATGCCTGAGTCTATGTTTGCAATTCGTCTCTCCTTGAAATGCATGTTGGTAGAATCGTAAAGATGTTTTAAAACATGGAAGCATACCTAGATTTAAAGAATAGAAAGAAATAAAGAATTATGTTGTGGTCTCTTCCACTATTTGATGTGTAGTGTGACTAGGATATCTGATGTATGCTTTGCTACTGTTATTATTTCTATTTAATGTTTTTCAAGCATGCAGAGAATGACAATAACAATTTAAAGAGAACATAAGGAATCCCTATACTACGAATTTTTAACACGATAAAGACAGAAAAACGTAAGTATTTAAAATAGTATCGTAACTCTAAGTTTTCTCCTGGGGTGTTGTCTAGCACAGGCTAGCTTGGCTCGACCTGCTAGACCCTCCACTGGGTTCTGGGCAGAACCTCGAAGTTTATAATATTGGTAATGAGAACAATGCTGCAGTATAAATTCTAATTTTGAAAGCCTAGGTTTATTACAACTGGGAACATGGAACAATGGTTACTACATACCTGGCTGCTTGAGCATTTGATCCCTTCCTGTGGAAGCCTGGATGCTTGGCACTTGATTCCTTCCTCCTCAAACCTGCACACTAAACAATAATTAATGCAGAACCTGTTGTATTTAGGTAGCCTGTTAGGATGATTTCCTTAGCTGGATAACTTTGGGGCTATTGTGTTCCTCCCAACCATGATCCTACAACTGTTCCTGGTTCTATATGGATCCCCCTGAGTTGGATACCAACATGCAAAAGAGATTAAGGACATAGGGTTCTGTTGGTTCAGTTTCTTGGAGCAGAAGTCTTTCCTTTAGTTGCCATCAGAGAAAGGTGATGAAAAATATAGATGCCCTCAAACTTGGGATCTGCCCTCTTTATGTAGGGGAGTCTTTTAATTAGGACTGTTGAAATAATTAGTTTCTTTAAATTAAATAATTAATATTTAAAAGAAATTATTTAATAAATATCTAGTCCTTTTGAACTATAACTTTTCCAATTGTTTAACTATAAGTGATTTTGATTTAAGCTCTCAATAATAATTATAATAACACTAATTATAATACTAATAATATTTCACTTAACTATTAACACATCTGTAGTAATATTTAAATAATGCATAAGCCATCTATAACAAATATATATTTCATAATTAAATAATGACAACATTATTTTTAAAGCTCTTTAATAATAACATTAGCCTTGAGGCCATCATACATGTTAGTCATAGAAGACTACTGGTAATTATCTTTTACTAAATGATGTATCTTCACCTGATACCTCTTTTATCTTTTAAGGACAAGGTGCAATTATTTTGATGGTCTCGATAAACTTGGATAGGCACCTCTAGTCTCTCTCTTTGCATGTCAGATTCCCTCGTTTAATATGGTAGTCCCCGCAGTATTTGACGATAGATAGAAGAAGATTCATTTAACCAATTTGAATAGATGCGATGAGAAAAACAGAAGTGCTATTCAGAGTTCTCTCGACTCAACACTTTTGACATCTAGTAACCCTGAGTGCTCTTTAGAGCCTTTTAACTCAACACTCTCACATGGGCGTTACACTAGTGCAATACCAGAGCCTTTACTCAACACTAGTGCTAGAATGTGGTTGTGAGGCACATCTAGAATATTTAAGTGGCCTCGGATCCGGTATTCGTTTATCAATATTGGAGTGCTCCAGGGCTTTGGCCCAACACTCAATGTACCTCAGGGCTTACTCCAAGTACATAAACATTCTTCTAGGTACATCGGGGCTTATGCCTAGTACATAGGTTATATGTGTGTTTCTGAGTCCACGCTCAATCACACTGATAAGTCAAATCATGTAAAGTTATAGCTCTACACAGTAAGTAACAAAAGATCATCTCAATATATTAGGGTTTGTACCCATATCAAAGCTAAAAAACATCATTTAAAACCTTGGGGCCTTCTCCCCCAGTATTCACTCACATAAATAAATCAGTTAGGGTCCATGCCCGATATATCAATATATAAAATTCTAAATCATAAGTGCTAGGGTCCATGCCCAATATTCAAAATAAGACATATTTCTTGGGGTCGTGGCTCACTATAAAAACAAAGTAGTTAGTCGAAAATTCGGGATATTACACCCAAACAAACCAACTCCATCCGACGAGCATATAACCCAATATTTCGTAATACCATTGAAGAACAGTCTTTCCTTATCTGCCGACACCATAGTCTCTTGTAGAAAGATCATGTCAAGTTTCAAAGAGTCCAATAAACCTTTGAGGGCCAATATTTTCTGAGGGCCCCTAGTCCCTCAAATATTTAGTGAGAAAAGGATCATCATTTAACCCTGGCAAGGGCCTTCATGTCTCTAAGAGCTCGTTTTGAATCCAATGAACCATAGGATGAAGAAGATACAAGGGAAACATCAGGAGAAGGAATATCAACGATATGTAATTTTCCCTTCCTTGCACTTCTGGTTTTAATCGATGAAAATTGGCAATACCCCCCTGCCTGACACCTTTGATAACGCTATACCATAATCCTCAACCGACGGATGAAGAGGGAAATCCAAATTCCCCCCCACAGAAGGGATATTTGCAATGTATGTAGCAAGAGGAGTTTTGGTTTTTACAATAATGGCAAAGGATAGAAAACTCATTTCCAACTGAACATCAACAACCATACCCACATCCCTAGGAGATGACTACCCAGGTAGAAAATCATCCCGGTGAACTGACACAGATCGGGAAATGTCATGTGGATATAATAGGGGAGAATTCACCTTCAGAGACAATGGGGATGTGGCCACATCCGAAACACCCAAAACCAATGGAGTCGAAGCTATATTGGAAGTCACAGGACCATTAACCCCCCCAATAGCAGGATCCACGAAATGTGGAACATTGACATTGTTAAGAGGTAAAGAGGAAGTTCTTTTCAAAGATTCCTGAATACCCAAGTAAAAAGTAGGGGGCCCCCCAATGATACCATGACCAATGCCTTCCCCCTTCCCATCCAAACCAGATAGAAAGACCATATCATCATTTGTTAATGTCGATGAAAAGGAAGGATCAAGTTTACTCAACTTACCAATGATCGACGAAGGGTTAGCCATTGCAGCAGGAAGTCATGGGGAAGAAGGAATAGACTGATCATTTTCCATGGCATCACCATCCGAAGAAGAGTTACTGTCTGAGGTCCATGCTTGAACATCCCTTGCCGAGTCTAGGTCCAAACTAGAGCTAGAGTCAAGACAATCCCTCGACAGATGCCCCACAGTCTTGCGCTTTGAACCTCTAAAGGGGACTCCCCAATAGTCCAGAAGCTACGAGTACCTTATGTCACGCCAAACAATGTCCAGTGACTCAAATAGACCAAGAGACATATCAATCTCTACAAGAACCCTACCCACCCGACGGTCCATACTATTTAGGGTTCCATCGTTGATATGGATAAATCTCCTTAGATGATTAGCCACAACCATAAAACCCTCCCGATGCCACATAACCAAAGGAAAATCATGTAAGAGTACCCAAACGTGGCGAAAACCCACCCTCTCAGAAACAGGGTCAAAACCCATGTGCCAACTTTGTAGCATGAGGTTGTCGTTCCCCCTAATCCATGTTTTTTCCAAGATTAGGTGAGTGTGGTTCTCCATCCTGAAGTAAAATACATACCATCCTTTGTTCATTATGTAAATCTGAGGTCTGTATCGAATTAGTTTTGCTCAATTGGTCGATATCCTTAGGGTTCATAACCCTATAGGTAAATTTACCCACTGGGGCTTTAATGGAGAGCATTGTAATACCCTCCAGAACCGATAGACGATCCATCGTTAGTTAAGAACCCTGGCCCCGCAATTTCAACATGTTATTTTTCCTGTTGGATACCCCCAATCGTTGCTTCAGTCCAGGCACAGGATTCGGCCTTGATCCATGTTCATTCCCTGGAATATTGACAGGGATAGAAGAAACTTCAGCTGAGGTCCTATATCCAATAGCTTCTTGGGATAGTAACGGATCTTGAACCTCAGTCGTTCTGGGATAAATATCTGTCCCTTTCCCCGGGACTTGTTCCGCATGTGAGGCACGTGCGCTCCACATGCTCCAGTATTCCACATTTGACTGGAATGCCCCGACACCTACCCACCACTCATCCGAGTTTTGTCTGCTTCCCCTAGATGGTTCCACCAGCCCCCGGTCCTCACAAGATCCCATCCCACAAAAGGTGGTAATAGCCACTTGGGGTCTTAATAATGAAAATAAACAATACACTCTTTACCCCAATAACGTCAGGGATACTAATCCACGATTAATACCAAAAGGGCTCAGACCGGCCAGAACCTTCTAAGACGTAAAACCCTCAAATATTTGCTGGCTAAAACATGTCCTCCTTCTCATAGATAAAACGTGACCTACTCAGAACGAAAACAACCCCCCACATCTAGCTGCCCCCATATCCATTACTTCCCCATCATTTACTGAAGCTACCAAGGGTTTTCATAACGAGTACCTCCATAAGAGCACAAGAATGTAGACCTTATCATTCCCCGGATTCTATGACATAGAGTATTCGACAAGCTGTAATGGAGGAGTTACCCTTACTCGAGCATCATTCTTGGAGGATTTTTCTCAAAGGTCACTGGTTCCATACTCCAAACTTTCGTGAGGTTGTTGGGGAAAGAGTTTGCTTTTATAAAAGGCTTTTGCCCGTAGAAAGCCAAATTGACGAGGAGAATACTTGTTCAAACACGAACATTTCCAGATCTAACTCTTATATAAAACCATATATATATATATATATATAAACATTAAAGTTTAAAATAAAATTATTTTTGTTTGATTAATGAAAACAGGTATCAGAGCATTGGTTATTAAATTTTTTGGTAGTCACACATACCCTCTGCATATGAGCTTAAACTGCACGCTCGAGGGGAGCTGAAGCCTCACTTCAAAACAAAGCACAGCCTCAGTTCATCGAAGGCCTTCTGATAAGTGTATGATTTGATTACTGCAGTGTATTATGATGTATGATTTGATTGCTGGTGATGTGATAATTCGCCCTTGATTTCACCCTCATTTCATTAATTTCATGGATGGCCGTTAAAAATTTAAAATTTATTTGATAACCCTGCACAGAGCTTGGCTCCACCCTTATCCCATGTGCGCCGAGGGTCGGCGGACCCTATCCAACAGGGTTTAATAAGGTGGGTCGGAGGAAGGGAGAGAACACTAAATATTAGAAGTCCATTAGTTAAATGACGTCCGGCTGTTAATTCGGAAATTAATTCGGAAAGTACGATTAGATTGACGAATCTACACGACGAATAGTCGTGTATATTCAATGGATTTATACCAGTATAAATATATGGAATGTGTGCAAGCCAAACAAATATTTATTCAATGAAACCTTGTGCAGGTTAGACCATATACTATCTCGGTCTCGGGAAGAAAAGTGAAAAGTAAAAGAGTAGAAATCAATGGAAAGTACTCCAAGGAAGAAAACCCTGAAACGAAAAGCTGAAGAAATCAGGAACGAGTCGGAAGCAGTGCCAGTGGAGGAGAATGAGACACCAACAGTTGCTGAAATTAGTAACGAGTCGGAAGCAGAACCAATGGAGTACAATAAGACACCATCAGCAGCTGATAAAAGCAGTACGTGTAACATCATTCAACTTTAATTCATTTTTTTTCATGGAAATACCAGTCCTCTTATTTATTTAAGATTGGAATCAAGGACCCACCAATTTTGAACCCTAACGGAAACATTGTTCACCCCCACCGGTTCACCGGTTCACGTGTATAACATCATTCAACTCCAATCCATTCTCTTAATCGATTACAGTTCTAAATTGTGTTGTTTTTTTGCATTTGTTTTTTATCAGTCCTTGGTCGCCTGTGCGAAGACATGGTTATGGGTGAAGTGATGCCTCTAATACCATGGTATAACCGGCCGATTATGTATCGATGGTTTGCTAATGCAATGACACACTCTTTCCCATATTATGCCCGTCTCCAAAACCCCCGTATTCTTTCCAACTGCCTAGTTTTATACCACCCTCCGACAGGCTCGGAATACCATAACTATAACAGACTCTGTATTTGGGTTTATAGTGAGAACGAAGGCACTCTGTTGAGTCTTCCAGTACCTGCTATCCCTCAAGATTTAGCTATTAATGCAAAATTTGTGCCCGATGACAATGGTGAGCGTATATATTGCATCACTCCGATCAATGAAAACGATCAAGAAATGTATGATGTTAGAGTGGTCGATTTAAGAGAAAGAAAATTTCTGTGGACGAAACTCCTGCCGTTGCCTGCCTGGGAGGGGTATTCTGTGTTGAGCTGTGCTTCCTTTGACAACGGCGGGTGTTGTACTACTTATCATATTGTTTGGACCAAATGTCACAACAACGATCTCGAGTACGAGTACGAGGAAGGGGATGAGGATTCTAATCATGTGTGGACGCTCAACACAAGAAATGATATAACTGAATTGCAATCTCAATGGCAACCTGAACTGGGTGCCAGTGCTGATATAATCAACAAATCAATTGAAGCTGCTTTTGGTTTGGGGGAGGAGGCCCCGATATATCTTGAGATTAACATACCGACCGATACTGGAGCTCATTCACCGAAAGCTCTTTACAAGCTGTGTGCGGACCGCCATTATTGTACAGATTACAGCGCCACTTTGGAAATACCTGACTTTTTGTTGATGCAGTATCATGGTGACGGGCATAATGAGCCTATAAGTTGTATTTTGTATTATATACGTGCTTCTGGAGGGATTGGGTTTCGTCAAGTGAGCTTCTACAAGGTTAAGTTGGATGATCAGAACAGCAGGAGGTTAGGAGATGATGAGAACGCCACGAGTCTTGAAGAAGAATCGGAATGGGATGTATTTTGCCATACGTGGAGCCAGACTCTTGGAGAAGACGAAGACGAGGAAACTACCGCAACGAAGGTTTTTTGTAAGAGATTTCCGCAATGGGAGATGAGGACGTTCATCATTGACCAGGTTGTGGATGCCGAAGCCATCAAGTCAGCACCAAGGGGCCCTCTCTACGTGTATAATTTAAAGACAGCTTTATGGGATCCATAATTTTTGCCTTTTGACAAAGCCAAATTTCCGTTGGTCATAAAAAAAAATCGAAACCTCGGTTTCCATAACTTTTTATAACTTAATGACTTTTGATTTAGAGTCAATTAAATATTTATTTCCCAACGTTTTATAACTTAATGACTTTTGATTTAGAGTCAATTAAATATTTATTTCCCAACGTTTTATTGTTAATTAATTATATTTTAAAAAATTGTTTACACGAAACATTACTATGTAGTTACGTCGAAGGCGTATTTTAAGGAAGCATATCCTCTCCAACCTTCGTAGTCTGTCACTCCACTGTGAGTCGCCCCTCGTCACGGGTTACATTTTTTATATTTAAAACGACTTCTTTTTAGTTGATTTTTCACGTGACTGTCAGAATTAGGAACAGTGGGAGGCAGTGATAGTGATCTTAACAATTCTTTATCAGTCAAATGGTGAATTTCAGATCAGTAAAAGCCTTCAAATTTGGATCTATGAAGGATTGAACAATGGATCTGCAGTCTACATGAACATAAGACCTCGCCTTATGCCATCTCGCAGTTGAATCTAGTGCAATTCCTCAGATCTCCCCTTGGCCCCACATCCACCTGCTACAAAACATTTTGACCGGTGCATGAGAATCCAGTGATCCGATCTGGCAGTGATCGCTCTTTAAACCCTTGTGTTCTAGTTCTTGAAGTAAACGTTTTAGGTGTAGTCAGGAAAACCTTGCTCTTCACCCTTGTGGAGCAAGTGGAATCAGATGGGTCGCGGTCCTTTTATCTTTTTTTTAAAGGGAAATATTGGTTCAGGGTTGACTCATTGTCCTTCACCGTCGCAAGAGTTGGTTCAAGAGCAATGTACCACTTTCATGGAGCAACATGTGAAGGAAAAGACTAAACCGAGGTTCCAGCAATGCCTGTTGTAGCGAACGTTGGGCACAATCCCACTCAAATTTTTCCTTAGACAATTCGAAGCTTAAGTGACTAACCCTTTTCCACTTGAATTTATAGGTCTTCTTATGATGGGAAAATAAGGTTTTCAAGAAGAATAAACATTCCTTAAAGAGGACGATTATTTCAATAATTCCCCCGTCTAGCTACAGATGGTCTCTGATAATATCATGGTCAAGGTAAGAAGAGAGTATGAGCTAAGGCTAAGGCTGAACTCCTCTAAATTAAGAAGAGAGGAAGCACCCAGACATACTGATAATACAAGAAAGTAGGTCACCAGAGCTGCTTCCTGCTGGCTGATATTTTCCTAATCCGCTTTCTGCCATTCCGGCCGGGAAAAAAATCTTATCACTTATCTTCTAGCTAGGTCAGGTTATCCCTTCTATTTTTGAAAGGTAGGTTTATAAGCGACTAATCCAACAACATTGATAACTTCCCTACTTAGCTTACTTATGTCTGTATCAAATAGCTACGCTGACATCCTGCGATATGCCCATTAGCTTAACAAGAAAGCCTGTGATTCAATTGAAGTCTTGCGAGCGATCTAGTGAACCCGACGTGAAGCAGGTGGATCTGCCTCAAGAGTGGAAGCGATCTTCTCCTGCTACCTGCAAGCGCAAGCAATCACATTCATCTAGAGAGAAACCTACACATGTCCGTAAGACGACTCGAGAACATACGTCGCCATTCAAACTCATGCATATTTTATTCATTTCTTAATATGTCAAAGTGCCCATATCTTCGCTAAGTAAATGAAAAGGGTTTGTGTAAATGGGTGCTTGTGTATTTGCAAGTTCCATTACAACCATTGATTAATAAGTGCTTAAAGTGGAATGATAATTTGTTAAGATATAAATTTACGTAGAATACTATATAAACAAAACGATCTAAATGATTCCAACAACATCCAAAATGATTCCAACAACATCCAAAAAGAAAATGAGTCTGAAAAATATTCTTTAAAGAGAAGACCAGAATTGTCAATTAATTGATTTGGGTGTTAAAGCAATACATGTTATATGGTGCAAACCACCAAAACCAATCTTAGGTGGATTGATATTTTGTGGTGCAAAATAGCAAAAACAATTTAACATGAATTGAGACTTTGTAGTGCAAAACACCAAAATTATTGTTATTGTTATTATTATTATTATTTAATATACACAAAATTGTATAAGGTGCAAAGCACCATAAAATAACAAGTGTTGCAAAACACCATACAATAATAAATGGTGCAAAAGAAATATAGATCACATAATATATATATATGTGTGTGTGTCGATTTTATATATTTTTTGCAATATATATATATATATATATATATATATATATATTAACAAGGCTAAAAGATGTGTATTAAAACATTTTCTTATAGTTTATTTGATTAAAACTATTTGTTATAAGTCAACCAATGTGAATGTCGTAATTTGACATACCATATGACAATCATTGCAATCCAACATTACCCTTGGGGAAGTTTCCAATTTGACATTTAATCATTCACGACTGTACATAATAATCTCACATAAACCAAACAAGGTTATTGTCACAATGTGACATAGTCATATGTTTGACCTCTAGTTGTTGCAATGTAACATAATACCAAAGTCTTTCTATTTGTGTCACATTAATTTTTTTTTATCTAACCATAGTCATCCATTAAATTCATCATGTTAAATTCAACCTTTTAATGTCAACCATGGCCATTCCTCTTACTGTCACAATGTGACATAACCCATTTTTAATTTTGCAATGTGACATAACCCATTTTTAATTTTGCAATGTGACATAACCATTTTTTAATGTTGCAATGTGACATAAGCATGCTTAATAATGTAGCAATTTGACCTAAGTAAATAGAAATGAGTTACTATTGCAGTGTGATGTAACCATAAATTAATATTGCAACCCAACAAAATGACCAACATGGCCAACAACTATGGTTAACCACGGTCATCATACATTTAAAACCATAGTCTACCATAGTCAAACATGGTCACGCATAGTCAAACATGATCAACATGGTCAAGCATAGTCAACCATGGTTACCTAAAGTCAATCATAGAAAACCATGCTCTAACCAAGGTCTATGATTGTCAACCATAATCAAGCATGTTTAATGAGATTAAAACACTGCCACACATAATTAAACATGGACAACCATGGTCAATAAAATTAATCCATCATCAACCAAAGTAAACCATACTTAGAATTAATTGACCATGTTCAAACATGTTTAAATGGAGTGAAACACAACCCCTATTCAACATTGCATTGTGAATCATGTCACAACGTCATGCACCCAATCACAAATGTCAATATTTCATATAATTCAACCAATGACAACATCACAAATATGATGTAACATATGGAAACCATTGCAATCCATCGTGACCCTTCTAAAAGGATACAATTTGACTTAATCATTTAGGAGTGTAGCAATTTGACATAAACCAAACCATGTTATTGTGGCAATGCGACATAGACAATTGTTCAAAATCTTGTTGTTGCAATGTAATAAAATATTAAATTCTTCATCCTTGTGTCACACTAAATCCAATGTTATTTACATTAACGGATTTAATAATATGATTAATAAAATTAATCATTAGTACCATCAATAACAATAATCATACATTATTGGTTGACTATTATTACTACTAATTAATTAACTAATAAATAACACAATATATTGTCCTTCGCATCACTTATAATGAATAATTATCCCCATAGGGTAGCTCAGTTTTTTGGAGATTTCATGGCCAAGCCATCAATAGATCAAGGTTGAGGGTTCAATTCTTTGGGTCCTCCGGGGTCAGGATCCCTAAACTGGTGCTGACAAGGTGAGGTCCCTATGGGTGGGCCCCTTGGAATTAGGGGTTTGTTATATTCTTGGAATGATTACAAGACATTTTCCAAGTTTAATGGAATTGCGTTATTGATATGAATCAAATTTATATCATGTTCAATGTATATGTTTATAATTAATTTATGGTATATTATTGTTTATGAATGCAAGATAACCTACAAGAATAACATCATTTAAACGAAAATGTTTGAACGATGTTATTCCTGTCAGTTTCATTGGCGTTTGATGTGTACATGACCATGCCGTTCGGCCTCTTTTCCATGAGTCAAACATAGGCATAATGCCTTGCAGGCTTCATACTTAATTTGTATCTATAATTTTAGTATTATTGTGTTGTTAGATTTTAACCATGGCTAAGTCATATGGCTTGCTGGGGTGAAAGGTTTCAAACTGGCATAATGCTGATTGCAAGCTTTGAAGTGTAGGTAACTGTTTAGTTTATATTTATGTTTAAACATATATGATGAATCCCTAGAGGCTCTAATTATGCTCTTGCTCATATTTTATATTAAATGTATGCGTTGAATGAATGTGAAAATCCCCTTGGGTTTTACCTAATTCTTGTAAACAGTTTCATATCCTTTCTACATGTTATGTGTGGAAATGCATAGGGCATAGCCATATGGATCAACCCCTATGACATGGTTTGAATATTTTTGTGTGTATATAATAGGTATGGCATTGTTTTATATTTGAAAACCATAGTATGACCATAAAATATTTAATGAGATCAATAAATAATTATATTCAAACTATGAAAAAATGTAATATCCCTTCAAAGGAAAGTCCTTCGATTCACCTTGTTTTGACTCTAGGGTTTTGTTTACAACTGGTTCCAAACAACTCCAAATGATTTCGAATTTGGGGAGGAAGGTATTGATGGAATGTAACACCTCCAAAATTCATCAAAAATTAAAAATTTACTATGTAGTATAAATGCCACATTTTACTATGCGGAAATTATACTTGTGAACATTTAACTCTTATTTAACTGCTTAGCTACTTTGGTATTTGCGACACCTATTTGTTTACAAGATTCAATGTTTATTTAATGCGTCTTAACCACTGAATACATAGTTCTCTTAACTGTTTTTATTATGAGAATTTATTGCTTATGATGACGTTGATATTCAATTTGTCATTCTTCTAGTCGTAATATGATTTCGTAGTTATAATTACGACATTCATATTGAACATGTATTTTTTCATTGAAGGGGTTCTTGGTGACGCCCTAAAGCTTACTTAGCTTTTTAAGCTAACGCTTCATGATTACTTGGGCAGGTTACAGGTTTGGTTTACATCCATTATTTGATATATTGATATTATGACCATGGTTATCATGGCTATAAGCACATAAACTACATAGTTAAATTACGTTGCAAATAAAACTTGGTCGATTTTCCACTATAAGGTTGGGGATCCTTAACCAAGTCTCGATGGTGTTAAAAATATAGTGATCCAAAACTATATGAAAAGGGTTCAAATAGCACAATGGTGCCATAACATTAATCCACGATACAAATTATGGGGAGAACTATAGCGTAAAAGATTTAAATCTAAGATACGGTGGTTGGCAGTTGTAAGAAATTTAATGAGGCCATGTGATTCTTCCCAAGTTGTCTCCTCGAGTACAGAACCCAAAACCATATCATCGAAAAGGGAGTTTTCGAGGTTTATTCGGTCCGTTTGCAAAATGGAGAGCAGATCTCTTTGGAGCTCTCGGCTGCCATGATGTATGAATTACCTACGCATAGGTTTCATGAGATGGTTCAATCGTGGTCGTGGTGTTTGGTTAGTTGTTCTTTCGCATGGATACAATGGAGAGTCAAACTCTTGGCTATTTGTGTTCTCAGCCATTGAAGTTATGGTGAACGCTCAGACAGTAATCGAAACTGGAGAAGGTATGACTCTGTGTTAATTTGTAATAGTTTTGACTGTTTGTAAGTTTTGTTTTAGGCATTTGTTGCTCATATTTTTAATCGCTTGCCTTCTTGTATTGATAGAGAAATGTCCTACCTTCTGGTCTCGACTTGGGTCTCAATGCTAGCTTTGATTAAAGGAAGGTAGCTCCAGTGGAAGCTTCGGGACTTCCACCCGATGACACCTCTGTCAAAAAAATTTAGGGTTGATGTATCCAGTGTTTGTTTCATAAAAGAATGAGCCTTTTCATAAATTTAGGAAGCGTTGATAATGTAAATGATTTCTTAGGCTAAAAATCCAGAGTTGGGTTTCGACCGACTGTTTAGGATTTTAGTAGTTTTGTTTATCTATTTGGGAACCCTCGGGTAACGCTAAGCAATAATAATGCGCTTGTAAATATTTTGAATGGAATTTAGAGTTACTGTTTCGATATTTTGTATATTAATGAAATGTTAAAGCTATTGATTTGTCTCGGACTCTTCGACAATTTAACTGTTTGTATTAAAATGAATGTGTAACTTGTTTGGACCAAGCCCTGATTTATAATTTCGTATTTTCCTTGTAATGCACAATTTCGGTTCTAAGTTGTAAAGTTAATAGATTTTGGTTGTTACAGGGTTTAAACCCTAAACCATTTCATGTACTAAATATGTTCGTAGACAATATATATCAATAATACAGGGATGAGCTATTGCGAGACTCAAACCCTTGACTTGTGTTAAGATTATTATTGAAAACTTAAATAGTTAGATAGCCTCGAGCTCTGTCCAAACTGATCAATTTTAATGAAAAGGTTTACTGTAGATAAATAGAACCTATCGATTGCATGAAGATTTGATTATGTGGATAGTGGAAAAGATTTATATTTCCATCTTGTTTAGTATATATATATGTATTTTTATATACCTTATTTACACTCTCTCGACTGTATGATACTTGACATTAATTAAATCTTACAATTTTTGGGTTGCGTCTTGTGCCTACTTCATGATGAAGTTTTGAATTTCTAAAGTTTACACATAATGTGTTATGATAGGTCTTCATCAGTATTTGATTTCCAGTTTACAGGGTTTGACCCTTAACATAGTTTTATGAGTGTTAGCACCCAATTTTTTCAGCACAAAGACCTAGGGTAAAAGGGAATGGATGTCTCGAAAATTCCCGCAAAAGGGTCTGAAATTGCCTTATTTTTCAGGGATAGGTGCTAAGATATGAGAAAGGGTTGATTTGGGGGTGTAAAACATAAGAAGACCCTAGAATAGTAAAAGAAAGCACTAAATGTGACCAAACAACCGAAAAGGGGACCAAATACTATAGTCTGTAGGAAATTAATGTGCAGGGTAGACTGTGGGCAGGATTGCACCATTGATCACGAGCACAGAAGAGATCAATGACTGGCCTCGATCCTCGCATGGCCAAACTACACCATGGAAAGAGGTAATAGGCTGTCGCGATGGACGGTATCGGCAGACAGGTGTCGGTAGGGGAACACGTCGCAAATGGAAAAAGCGGTAAGCCAAACCACCTTGAGTGCGTGCGATAACACCAAGGCAAAAAGGTAAGATGGATGGCCACGTGGATGACCACGGTAAACCAAGGAATATCCTATGGTTCAAGGCGGAGTTCGGAAAAGTGCAGGTGAAATGTGACAAAAGAAATGGTTTAGATTAGCTCGAGAAGATCGACGGTCCTCGTCGATCGTCGCATCAAGGAGATGCCCGACATATAAACGATATGGTGGTTGTGATGGGACAAACCTTTTGACAGGTGGCAGCACCAAGGCCTGTCGCAAGGAGGGAAAGTGGTATTGAAAACCACTCTGAATATTTGCAATGCCACTTTTGTAGGCATGTGTTATCGAAATGAATGGTGGATATCGGAACATGGGAAATGATCCAACGGAAGGAAAGGAAAAGAGGTCAAATCAATAAAGGGGGATCATATCTAACGGTCCAGATCTTTTCTCAATATATCAATGGCGGAGAGAGGTGGACGACTGGCAAAGAAGACTCGAGCTTAAAAGAGAAAGGTTATATATATGACGACGCACATGAAGGTTGACATTTGTGTTTTGGGACCTGTCGGAGTCGGAAGCCTCTGGGTGTGTGGAAGATGGGGGAAAGAGACAGGAGAAGTCTTTCTCAAGTTTTCCTTGGGATAGGTAGAGCTTCATGGTCATCGTTTTTACAAATCTAAGCCCTTTCATGACAGGGAATGGATGAAGAACCGGTGTCTGAAGGACTTAGGGTTAAAATCACTCAACAAGATAGGGTTTGGATGCATTTGATACAGGGTCTCAACCGTCGATGCCTGGAATTAAGAATAAATTGGAGGGTTTAGATGTGCGTAGAGCACTCCAGCTATTATCCTAAAGGCCTCGGCTGTTGGAAGTTTCATGGAATTCATGCGTTTCAGGTGCTCGAATTCGAGGGTTCCTTCCAGGGAAGTCCATCGTCGCTGCGTAGAGGTGGGTTTTCTCCTTGGGAACCACCAGACCTTTTCGGCTGCCTGTATTGAACTTGAGACAGAAGGTTAAAGGGGTTGGCTGCTAAAATTGGTGGAGGCGATAGAATGGAAAAGTTGGGAGCGCTACGAGCGCTGGTACAGTGCTAGTAGGCATGGAAGGTTATAGTTTGGTCGACGCCAGAGATAAAAGGGTCAGAATAGCAGGTGATAGATGTGGGGGCAGAGAGTAAATTTCTTGTGCGGACTATCGAGTGGCCTGAGAAGCTGCGAGGATGATATGACCCGCATCATTCAACGAACGGAAGGGAAATGAGGTGAAGTTTTGTGACGTAGACAAGACCAGGTGGATAAGCGACTTAAAGGCATCTCCAATGCCACCAAAATGATTGTAAATATAATGGAGGCCATCTCAACGTCATCATATGTTCCTCTGTCTATCTAGAGATCCTTGCCAAGCATGTTTCACATCAGCTCGAGCCTTGGGAATCATTGTTGCTCACCTGGGAGGTTTGGTTAGGTTATCATGGCGAATATGGCCACACATAGCTGCTATCATCATCATGGCAGTTATAGATATGGTCCTTACGTCCCTTGTTCGAAATCGATATATGGAGAAGGTAGTGCACCTGTCAGTTCGGGCATATTTTAGTTGGAATTGGATCATGGAAAAGGAGAAGGAATCCGTAGTGTTTTTCATGCCAGAGCAGGTGTGGTCCGAGGTGGAGGAAGAGCATGCTCCTTCATCTCCTATGGTATTCAAACACGTAGAATCTAGCTCCGCTAGTGAAGATGAGGAGCCTAAAGGACGACAGGTGTCCAAAAGAGTCCGACGTAGAGGAAAGAAAGAGACTCCTAAAGAGGAGCAGGGCATCCAACAAGACACAAATATTCTCAAGGATTTCGTGATCCCCATTAAGGAAGTGACACCTCCCCCTCTAGCGGACGAGTCGCAAGAAGACGACTCTTTGAAAGTAGATGACTTCTTCAATTCGCAAGGCCAATTGAAGACTCAGGAGTAAGGTGGCGCCCTGCTCATGGTACTTTTGTTTCCCGTCTTAATTGATTGGTTTTGAACTTGACACTTATGTAATATTCCCAATTTGGGGCAATCAAGGTGGTGGCATAATTTTTTTTGTTTCCTAAGGACCAATTCGAGGCTGAAAGCCTATCAAAAGCATTGTAATAGAAGAACTAAAGGTTGGAAAATAATTCGGCTAAGGCCTGAGGGGTGAGCCTGGTTTCGAGACTTTCATATTAATACAATGTGCAGTGCCTATGGTAGACTGTTTTGCAGAGATTCCTATGTTGCCCTAACTTGTAGTCAGTTTTTTCCTTCTTCTCTATGTGAATGTACTTCCTCTTATGCCTTTACATTATGATTTTCATTTCATGTCTGAGATCAGTGTATAATAACTTAGAATTCTTGGAAACAAGCTCTGGTTATTATCTCAGGTTTTCACTCAATATTGCTACTAAATTTGATATTGAATTCATCTTTGTCGGATGCTCATATCAATGGTTTGTTCTTATTTTCTTCTTTTACCACCAGAAAACAGCAGTACGACGGCAAGCGGGTGGCTACCTTGCCTCTGTTCGAATAGTCCACACTATGGCACTATTATCTGATTTATGTCTAATGCTTTGACTCCATTGCCCAATTGTTTTTCCTTGTGATTATCCCTCCAACGCTTTCACACAATTCATCCTATCAAGAAATCTGACCTTCTGTGTATGTTTTAATTGATAATTTTGGAGAAATGAAGACTAGTGTGGTTGTTCATTGTTGACACCTTTGAGTATTTCCAGTTGTTTCATATATTTGTAGAGAGAGCACTCTCAGACTGCGCTGGGTCAGTAGCATAGATATAAAGTGGTTAGTGGTTACCCCGATTCTGCCCTTCCACAACCTTGGGGTACGTTTTGGGTGTTAACAACGAGTATGATGAAAGGTTTACACCCAACGTTCTGATTATAACTCTGTGTAATCATTTTAGAATTACGAGTCGATCGTATACATTGTTATAGAAGTACCGAAATATAATCATAATTATTTATGTAGTAAATAAGTTGTGTATATTTAAACGATTCGATTTGTTGTGGAAATTTTATCTATGGATTAAATTTCATGCCTTTTATACGCTTAGTTGGATGATGTATCTATTATGAATTGATTTAAGTATTATATTACCTTGATGTATTTTTTGTTATAATATGTGTATGGTGACTATCATTAGTTTGATTCTGAATATGTTAACAAGAAGGATATTATAACAACATCTGCAGGAGCAAGGAGTCATCAACATCATACATGATACATCTATAAATCATTGGAATCTTTCTTTATACATCATCAGTAACTCAAGCAGTTACTGGAACATCTTCAAGATCTTCAATACTGGAACATCAGTGTCTTCAGTACTGAGTCTTCATCTTCTGCAGCATTCGATCAACTATAGCATCATCATCATCTGGATCACCTCGATCTTGATCTACAACATTTGGATCATCTCGATCTACAACATCTGGATCATCTCGATCTATAGCATCTGGATTATTCTCGATCTACAACATCTGGATCATCTTGATCTACAATATCTGGATCATCTCGATCTAAAGCACCACAATCTACAATACACATGATCCAATTCCAGGATGATCAATCCTTATCAATTTTAGACAAGTCTCATGTCTATGGACGATGCAATCCAGATCTACTTCCAGGATGATCAATCCTTATCAATTTAAGACAAGTCTCATGTCTATGGATGATGCAATCCAGATCTACTTCCAGGATGATCAATCCTTATCAATTAAAGACAAGTCTCATGGCTATGGACGATGCAATCCAGATCTACTTTCAGGATGATCAATCGTTATCAATTTAATACAAGTCTCATGTCTATGGACGATGCAATCCATATCTACTTCCAGGATGATCAATGCTTATCATATTAAGACAAGTCTCATGTCTATGGACGATGCAATCCAGATCTACTTCCAGGATGATCAATCCTTACCAATTTAAGGCAAGTCTCATGTCTATGAATGATGTAATCCAGACAGATACATTTTGAACTAAATGTTGAGGGACGATGTAGTCCTATCATCAATTCTCAAGAACAGATGTCTATGGATCAATTCTGGGACCGAAGTTTGGGGATGATACAATCCCCTCTCGTCCACTAGGGACCACATTCTCAGAGACATCTATCTATAGATTGATTCTGGGACCGAAGTCTGGGGATGATACAATCCCCTCTCGTCCACTAGGGACCACATTCTCGGAGACATCTGTCTACGGATCAATTCTGGGACCGAAGTCCGGGGATGATACAATCCCCTCTTGTCCACTAGGGACCACATTCTCGGAGACATTTGTCTACGGATCAATTATGGGACCGAAGTCCAGGGATGATACAATCCCCTCCCGTCCACTAGGGACCATATATCGACCTCATCGTCAGAATTGGTAACCTCATCATCAACCTCATCGTCGAAACAGGTAACCTCGTCATCGACACAAGTGTCCTCATCATTGATACAAGTATCCACATCATCAATACAGGTATCCTCATCATCAGTGACCATATCACTCCCCCTTTCGAGGAGGGTCCTTTTGAACTACACCAAGCTTGTCTCGGAAATACTCAACTTTACTCAAGACAGGGGTTTGGTCAATATATTAGCAACTTGTTCGTTAGTGCTCACATACTCGAGCTTTATAGCTCCTTTCTACACCATATCCCGTATATAGAAATATCGAATCTCTATGTGCTTTGACTTATCATGGAACACTATATTCTTATTCATCTTGATACAACTCTGGTTGTCACACAAGATAACAGTGGGGTCCATATCCAAGTCAAACAATCCTGATAACAACTTTCAAAGCCATATCGCTTCACAACTAGCATAGTAACCAGCAATATATTCTGCTTCAGTTGTGCTGAGAGCCACACTAAACTGCTTCCTACTAAACCACGAGATCATGGCAGCTCCCAGACAATAACATCCTCCCGATGTGCTCTTCCTATCTAATACACTTCCTTCCCAATCATCATTTGTGTAGCCATACAATCTGAAGTCATGATCTCCAAGATAACATAGATCAAAGTCTATCGTACCCTTTAGGTACCTCATCACATGCTTTGCAGCTATCAGGTGAGTAGGTCTAGGTTCCACTAGATATTGACTCAAGGTGTTCACCGCAAAGCATATATCTAGCCTAATATTCGTCAGATACATCAATGACCCAATAATCTGTCTGTACAGAGTCACACCCAATAAATCTGATGAGTCATCATCTAACATATCAAATATTCTCAAGATTTCCACAGCATACTTTCCTTGGTTAAGAAAGATTCCTTCTGAGCCTTGCCATACTTCTAGACCTAGGAAGTAATGTATCAATCCGAGATCTTTCATCTCAAATTCTGTAGCTAGCTTCTTCTTTGCTTTCCATGATCTGTTTCTCATTCCCTGTCAGAAAGAGATCGTCCACATACAGTAATAGTATGACAGGTTCATCATCCATAACCTTGACATAAAGGTTAGGATCAGCTTTACTTTTGGTAAAGCTCAAGCTTGTCAAGAAGCTATCAATTCTCCTTCTATGACTAAACATCATTCACACTCTGCATTGAGTGATCTTATGCATATCTATCTGTGCCATATTTCGTCAGATGGGTCTACTGATATGATCCTCAAGATCATTCAAACTCTGTGGTGAGTTCCTTCTTGCATCCATCTAAGAGAAGAATTTCATATGTATATAGACACCATCTTCAACCTTGTAGCAAAGGCTGAAATTCGCATCACCCATGGTGATCATTAAGCTCATCAAATGACTGTCGATCCTGGGTACCCATACATATCTTTCTTCAATTACATAATTAAGAGAATGGCCTTATCTAGCCACTTGGCGCAAACATCTCGTCATGATCCTATTCCTCTTTCTAAGAGAATCTTCTATCCACGAGCCTTCTATATTACGTTTGATTTGTAAGTCTTCTTGTTGAACATCCATCACTTGTTCGGTGTTCATCATTCTTCATGATATTTCCTACAAATCAAAGTTACTTACATGGTTAGTAATACTTCATAATCAGCAAATCATGTTGACATGATAACCTATTATGCATACAGATATGATTCACATAGTTATGCAACTATCTTGAACAATACTTTGGCACAACACTTTTCCATATCCTGTATGCATACAGTGGCTATCTAGATGCCTTCCATCTCTACCAGAACATACTATCAAGAGCGTGCACAACTCTCAACATGTCAGCAAAGAGGTTTCATTCTAGATAAACAACAATGGAAAGTTTGTCCAACTTACCCATCATATGCATATTAGTAGTATATTTTTCAATGCCATATGAATGCTTACACTTAGCATGATATATTCTAGGAATGCATACAACTACTATGAGCAATATCATTTACTATTCATAGATTCAAGAAGTAATTCAAATGACAACTTAAACACTTATCTTTTATGTGTGTGTGGTTGCCTCCCGCTTGATCTCTATTGTAAACTTCTATCCATCCTGGACCACTATGCATGCTTAAGTGTGCACTAGTGTCATCATCATGATCTCATACATAATCATACATTCATTAGTATAGTCTTAATGCTATCAAAACATTATGATTCTAAATAATCTTAAGTATGTATGGTCATGATCATTTCATACATAGGTATACTTACCTAAGATCCTAACAAAGTAGGATTCTAACTTGATATAGGAAAACATACCTGGATTATCAAGCTTGGTTATATCTTAACATACCCAAACAATATCTTCTTTGTTCTCTTCAATGATTTAGAGACCTTGTGCTAGAACCTACATATCTCATGGGTTAAGCATAGTAGAACAAGGTCATACATACCTTGTAACTGTTAGGAACCTATGTCAACCCTTCTCTTTACTATGTTAGTATATTGTTGTTGGACGCATATGCTTTGTAAGTCGTCCCGTAGTATTTGTTGATCCGTAGTTTATATTAGCCCATAGTATTGACCCATAGTATTAGACGCATATGCTTTGTAAGTCGTCCAGTAGTATTATATGTCTCATGGTTTTGACTCATAGTATTGGGCATAGACTTAGTATATAAGTGTGTGTTGAGGTCATTGAAGGCACCGTGAAGTTAATTGTATTGAGCTTGCTCAAAGGAGGTTGCCCCCTTGAAGTGGCATGTGATCAATATAAAAGTGATTCTGTTCTATTATTTATGATATCTCGTGTATTTGCATTAATTAATTATTGCAGGTTCATCACATCTGGTATCAGAGCACTTTCTTGGGCTCGTTGGGTGGAATTTCTGCCAATTTTTTTTTCGCATCTGTTTCAACTTCGGATTTGGGAATAATCCCTATCCGCTTAACTGTGGGAAGTACTTGGGCATAAGCCCTAAAACTCATTGTGTGGAGTACCATAGGAACCCCAAAGTAGCTGGCCCATTGAGAGGACCTGCCAGCGAAAAGGGCAACGACCCCTACCTGATTGACTAGTTTCCACCCGTGAGGTAAACCAAGAGCTGTCGTTTGTGGCAAAGCGGTTATCATTTTTACCTGAGCCGTGGAGTGAGGGGTACTGCCCCAATACGCAAGCCGTCAGACAGCATTGGTGGTCGAGTGAAACCCCTGAACTATTAGGAAGCCGCACATACCTAGGGTCCATATCTATTTTCAGTTGAACTATTGCCGATCACTTCCGCTCCAGATCCAGCCGTTTCAGATCTATTCTGAAAGTCGTTCAGATCCAATCACCGTTTCAGATCCAGCCGTTTTCGATCCCTTCCACGCCGTTGCAGATCCATCTGTTGCGGATCCCTTCCACGTCGCTGTTGTCGATCCATTTCCCTTGAAATTTTCGGGGAACCCCTGTCATTCCATTCTGCATCTTTCCTTCCTGAGGACCCTATCCCCAATTCCCCTTCCCAAAGCCCGAAATCCCACATTTGTCTATTTTTAGGGTTTTCCATAACTTCCTCAGATTTCACCCAATCACCTTCAAATTTTACCACATAATTCCTTTCTGAATTCTGCTTCTTTGTCCCTCTCTGCCAAATTTTCTCATTCTATCACCCCGCTTCTGAAATCCCCCTTTTTGCTTTCTTGTCCTTTTGACAGTGTCCAAAATCTAGTCAAACCCCAATTACCCATCAGATTGTTTCCCCAATCCAAATTTCCCTTTACTAAATCAGCTTCTGTTTGGGCTTTTCTACCCATACCACCAAAAAAAAAACTGGTTATGGTTGTCACCCGTGCAGGAGCAAACACCATGGAAGAAGCACTTGCAGCCATCCAAACCAAACTCCAAGATCTGGATGAAAAATTTCTCAGCCTCCATCTTCAGCATTCAACCATGAACAATACCTGACAGCCCGAATCTTTTGCAGCCACCGGGTTCTCTTCTAGCAATTTTCGTGGGCCGAAGCTTGATTTTCCTCGCTTCAATGGTGCTGATCCGACTGGATGGATATACCGAGCGGAACAATATTTCAGTCTGCATAATACTTTTGATGTCCAGAAAGTTCCACTTGCATCCTTTCATTTGGAACAGGAATCCCTTCAATGGTACCGTTGGTACATCAAAGCTCATCCCGAGCGAAACTGGACATATTTTTGCCAACTCATTTTGCCACGATTTGGTCCTAGTGCTTTTGATGATTTCACAGGAGCACTCACTAAACTTCACCAAATTGGCACAGTGAGAGAGTATCAGACAGAATTTGAGAAATTGGCCAATCACACAGAAGGATTGTCTGATGAATTCTACAGGAGTTGTTTTATCAGTGGTCTCAAGGATGAAATCCGCTCAGAGGTCAAAATGTTTTGTCCCAACACAATGATGGAAGTCCTAGGGTTGGCTTAGCTGGCCGAGGACAAGATCGCAGCCCAACAACGCTCCAAACCCACCTTTGTTCCCTTCAGAAATATGGGTTCCCAACGACCTTCCATCACGCCTTCTCCTCAACCAACTCCTATCAATCATTTGTCTGAAATAGAAATGCAGGCACGCCGAGAAAAAGGGCTTTGCTATAATTGTGATGAGAAATTCACTCGGGGACATAGATGTGTTCAACAAAAGCTCTATCTCTTGGATGTGGATTCTCCCCCTGCCTTAGAAGTTGGTGAAGAAGCTACAGATACAATAGATGATCAGGTCGACATTCAACACCCGCCTGTTGACACCCCATCTCAGGACGACCCACCCGAGATCTCTCTCCATGCTGTAACCGACGTCACCACCCCACAAACAATGCGGGTCAGGGGATACTTCAAGAAGCTCCCTCTTATCATACTCATTGATTCTGGTAGCACTCATAACTTCATTGACCCTCGGATTGCCAAACAGGCTAATTGTTTTGTCCATCCTTGCTCCAACTTTGAAGTCATGGTTGCCAATGGGGGCACCTTACCTTGCAAGGGGAAGTGTCACAATGTGCGTATCTCTATGGAAGATTATAACCTACGCTCTGACATTTTTGCCTTGCCCTTAGGCGGATGTGATGTGGTTTTGGGCGTTCAATAATTACACACACTTGGCCCCATCTTATGGGATTTTGCTGAACTTTGGATGCAATTTAAAGTCAACGGGGCACAACACAAATTTATGGGCTTACAATCAGGGTCTCTCTGCATCATCAGTTCACATCGCCTAGAAAAAATCCTTAAGAAGAATTCACATGGTGTCATCGCTCAGCTCAATTCCATTCAGATGCACCCATCAACCGTCTCCACTACTTCCTTGGATAGATATGCAGGTATCTTTGCTGAACCAATGTGCTTGTTGCCTTCAAGAGACCTTTCCGGTAAGAATTTAGCCACATCTACCTCTCAGCAGGAAATGATGGCTATTTTGCATGTAGTACAGAAGTGGCAGCCATACCTATTAGGGAATTATTTCTGCATCAAGACTGATCTCCCGAGTCTAGAAAATTTTCTGGAACAATGGGTCTCCTCCCCAACACACCTGAAATGGGTTATCCAACTCATGGGTTATCCCTATGTGATCACTTACAAGAAGGGTAAGGACAATATGGTGGAAGATGCTCCTTCTTGCACAATTGATGACCCGGTCTCTCTTACAGCTCTTTCTCTAGTTGTTCCAAATTGGTTGCAATATGTTCAACAGGGCTCTCTCTTCTATGAACTCCATGCTTCTTCATCAACAAGGCACTCTGGGTTCTGCAAAATGTATGACCGGGAACAATGTAACTTCTTTTGGCAGGGACTAAAAATGACAATTCAATAGATGGTGGCTGATGATGATACTTTCCAAGTCAACAAGGGTGAAACGATACTCCTTTCGGGATTGCTCAAACCCTTGCCCATCCCTACACAGCTTTGGCCAACTATTTCTATGGATTTCCTAGTAGCTCTCTGGTGGTACATTACCACATCTCAAAGGACACCATATGAAGCAGTCTATGGAAAAACACCGCCAGTTCTTCTTCCATACACCCTTAGCAGCTCCCCAGTTCAGGAAATTGACTAGGTTCTTCGAAACCGCGATCAGATTCTTTTCATTATGCAGGACAATCTTCACATGGCCAGAATTCGCCTGAAACAACAAGCCAATCAGCACCGTTCTAAGCGCATTTTCCACGCAGCTGACAGGGTTCTTCTTCATCTACAGCCTTCCAAGCAATCCTCCTTGACACTCCAAAGGTGTCAGTGGCCTGAAATGCAACCCGAGGCTGCTACCGAGGAACCACTCCTTCAGATTCTGCAGCAATTTCTCCAACCAAAGCTTTGAGGACAAAGCTTTTTCTAAGGGAGAGGGGATGTTAGGAACCTATGTCAACCCTTCTCTTTACTATGTTAGTATATTGTTGTTGGACGCATATGCTTTGTAAGTCGTCTCGTAGTATTTGTTGATCTGTAGTTTATATTAGCCCATAGTATTGACCCATAGTATTGGACGCATATGCTTTGTAAGTCGTCCTGTAGTATTATATGTCCCATGGTTTTGACTCATAGTATTGGGCATAGACTTAGTATATAAGTGTGTGTTGAGGTCATTGAAGGCACCGTGAAGTTAATTGTATTGAGCTTGCTCAAAGGAGGTTGCCCCCTCGAAGTGGCCCGTGATCAATATAAAAGTGATTATGTTCTATTATTTCTGATATCTCGTGTATTTGCATTAATTAATTATTGCAGGTTCATCACAGTAACTAGTCATCTTCTATGTGGCCAAAGACTATGGATGAGTCTTTGTCCTTATGTCATCATGGTCATAGAACTTGATTTGTCTTTTTTGATGTACCTGTATCTTATTAGCAGACAACATCATACTCATACAACACCACAAGTGCATTAGTACAATCATAAGTGTCATAACCTTAATCAATGAATGCCTTCTATCATTCACATGCATTCATGATCAAACAATCATAATTGTACTAACCTAAATAACATGAATACAATCATATCATAAACTTAATCATGAACATATTTCAACACATACCTGTCGATATTTCTTGTAGTCTTCTTATGTAAGGCCTTAGCCTCATCTCTCCCTGAAACTGAGTCTGGAGCTGGATTAGGGTTTGTCAGAGAAACCCTAAAAATTTAAATTTTGAATTTCAAACTTCTGAATGGATGGAAAGATGTGGCTTGCTGAGCTAATCAAGCTGGTATACTTCAATTTTGAAAACTGCAAAATTTGACCCCTCAAAATTGCCTTTGAAACTTCTGGATTCACCAGACAAGACCCTGAACTAGGGTTTGATAAAGCCCACCCTTCTTCCCAATCAAAAGGTTTGATCCAAAGCTCTAAATTGATTTTTCTGAGGAGCTTCCAGCTGTGGTCACAGACTTAAAAAATTCCAACTTTTGCAGAAGCCCTAATTTTTCATCTTTCCAATCAAAATCCCAAACTAGGGTTTGATCAATCTCGGCCTTCTACCCAACAAAAAAATTCGATCCTGGTCTCTAAATTTCGATTTTGATGAGGAGTATTCATCTGTGGTCTCCGACTCAAAAAATTCCAACTTTCTCCAAAGCCCTAAATTCCCGCAGCAGTGACAAGCCAAGAATGGAGGTGCTCAAAATGCAATTATGTTTTAACGGAAATATGCACCTGATTTTTTCTAGTGCGTCTATGAAATTATGAATGCAAAGGGTCTGAAACCTCATCCTGTGGTATCCTGACCTATTATCTTTCCAACCCCATAGGTCTAACCTCAATTGGATTCTTTAAGAGAGAGTTATGCCAAGTGTCGTAACGTGACCTGTTTATCGGATAAAATAGGAGAGCGAACTTGTACGGAGTGCCATGTGTCACTGGTTCAAGTTCGGCCTCTGAAAAACTTACCTGAGAAACTACAGTCTTTTATCTACCTGTCACATTTTATGAAATTTAATTTGGATCTTCCTAGCCCAATTTGTGACCTTTTTTCCTAGGTCACCTGTTTATGACTGAGATCTGGAAGAGGCAGAAATCCTAACTTGTACTAATCATAACTCACAAAGTAAAAAGATTATGAAATTGTCCTTTGGACACAAGGTACAGTGGGATGTTATCTACGACCTGTAAAGGTTTCAGTTCCTTAACCTTCTCCAAAATGGATTTATAGCGAAAGTTCCACGATGAATGGTTTTTTCTATATAAAACCCTCACCTTCAAATTGTCGCAAGTGAAGCAAGTGTCGTAAGTGCCATACATTGCCTTCCTTCAGGTTAGCTCTGATACCATGTTAATATTCAATAAGCTAAGACAGTAAATATCAGCATTACATTCCATTTCAAAACAATATCATATACAGGATCATTGAAAGAACAAGAAGCACAGCATAAACACAAGAGACACAGATTTATCCTGGGAAACCCTCAAGGGGTAGAAAACCCAGCAAAGCTTCCTCAATATAGATGACCAGCAAATACAAAATGTAAAACTTAGACATGAGCTCCTTCTCCTCCATAGCATACCTCTACCTCACCTATGCGCCAATCACAAGTGAGTGTAATGTGTGTTAAATGAGGAACACACCTCTATTTATACACAACTCCGACTTGACTTTTAGACTAACTAGGTTGGCCCCAACTTAATCACTTAACATAATGTGGCAGGGCCGACCCCACTAGGGTGGTCTAATAACCCTTTAACCCACATGACTCATACAGGGCCGACCCAAGTTACCCAAGTTACCACATTCTCCACGGAGGAATAAAACATCTCCGGATATACACTAAGGTATTCATGGAGGAATGAAGCATCTCCGAAATAATAAAGTACAAATATAATATTCTTAAAAGTTACAATATTTCAACAATTAGAAGTAATTGAAATAGAACAATGTAGAACCCATGTAAAACTGTAGAGGTGGCCAAAGACCCAAAGAATACCGTTCCTCCCAACCATCACTTGAAAGAAAAAAATATTACTTGCTCTAGGACCCCTGGGCCTATTCACTGAACCACCTAGACGAAGATACTATGTAGAAGTTTATGACAATCACTTTGTATCTCAGCAATCATTAAGACTTGCATACAAAACCCTCTCTACAAAACTTAACAGAATAATATGACAGTCTTACTCTGCAGGTTATTTTAGCATCCCCTCATCGAATCCTCTTGTGTGCTTAGCATAGCAGTTTCCAGCAAATCACAAGGTAAAATTTGTGAGCATCCTAACCAATTCAATGGATATAATTCTTCTTAGGTGTTTGGGTCAGTTAAAAATCATTTAATGAGCCACCTGCTCAGTTCCACCTTCCTTGGGGAACATGACCACAATTTTAGGGATCTTGCTTCCCGCAACAGCTAATAAGTGAGGGCAGATGCAACCACTTGTACATTTCCTTCTACAACAGTCTCATTCCCGCTAGTGGGTCAGTGAACACTCTTCAACAGTCCTCTTTGGATGAGTGTCTCCTATTTTAATTTATTAAATAATAATATTATTCAATTACAGTCATCTTTGACCATCCTTGGCCAATAATATAAAACTTTACAATAAAATTTAAAGTAATTTTTTCCACAAACATAAAATGTTTCAAGTTATAGGTAGGTTACATGGAGCATAGGACATATTAGCACACCTATAAGACATCCAAACAAATTATATACCCATCCATGCTATGCAAATTTCATGGGAATAAGTTTCGGAACAAAACTAGTTAATTTGAGAAGTGGGGATCCCCCCTATGTCTGACATTAGATGCTCTTCCAAACACTGTATTGACTTCACTAATTCTTGGTATGATACTTGGATATGTTATAGAACATTAGTAACAATATTTTTTGCAAAATTAGATTTGGTTTAAGGGTCTAATAGGAATCCTAATGAACATCATCTTCTAGAGTCTAGTTTTTGAGGTGAAATTGGTGGGAAAGGAGTCTCGAATTTCTTCATAAACCATAGTAACACTTAAGAGGTATGCACACATAATTTGAGCCATCAAATTAGATTCATATTCATCTCATAAAATGATAAATAACTCAACAAACTCTAATATAAAACTGGTACAATATCATTCCAAACTCACTATGCAAATGCTATGGGGAAAATGGCTCAAATCTCTTCCTTGAATGTAAATATCAGTTGAAATACATAATATTTTGAGTTGTGGCTCTGAGGATATGATTATTACATAGATATATAGCATATAACATTTCCATTAAGTTGAAATAACATTCCTTCACTAACTATATGCAACAACAAGTGTGCCCTTGCACATTTACATGACATTGAGAGAAAGATAGTAGAATAGGCATAGAGAAGAATGAGAGAAGATGAAATCAAACAAATATGGGGTTTGAACCTGCATCAAAAAATATACATGAAGCTCTGTTGATAGGTTTGAATTTCCTCTCCATTTAACAACTAGGATGGGAATCTTTCACCCTTGAAATTGGTTCTAAGGTAAGAAGGATAAGAACCCACCTTGCAAGGACAAGCTCAGCTATCCATTTTTTTCCAAATGAGAAATGATCAAAATTTAGTCTCATTATTTCTTATTATATTTTATTAACCTCCCAAGGCCTCCTTATCTCTAATTCCCTCCAAGATACTCATCCCAACTTGAATTAGGGAGAGAATCCCATGAATGCCACTTGTCCAACTTTTCCTAGCTCTCCTCTTCCATCAATTCGAATGGGAGAATCATGGCTGCAACAACTCCCCTTGTGTGCCCTATTGGAGGGCTATTTTTAGCCCTCACATGTCATATATTTCATATGTCAACAATCAGGTATGACATTTGTCATTAGTGTCATAGAATCTTCATCATTGTTGTCACAGGAGTTAGGGAATCTAGCAGACTCCACTGGAGAACGAGCTCAGCCGCCTAAGACATGGAAGAATTAAGGCGCAGGTATCAGAGTATCAATCCGTTCAAAGAGGTCTTATTATTCCATGTTGGTATCCCTTTTCCCTTATGTATATATATCAAAAAACAATTGTCTCACCGGAGAGCTCTAGGTCATGGGAGGGCCTCCTTTATATATCCTTCACTTGAATTCAAAAATTTACATTCCCCTTTCACCCCTAGAGTTGATCCCGCCCTCTCTTTTGAGCCATGTATAAACCATAACCGGTCTTATGAATTCTCTGAGAGTAAGGCCAATGATAGTCCCCCCACACGTACTCATTTTCCTTCCTGAGCTAAGTTGGGATATAGCCCTTTAAAGCTGCCCCCTGTTCTTCATGAATTTCCCGTGGACTACCATAAATACCTCTCTGTCTTTGATGGAGAATCCGAGATTCTTACTTCAAAGAAACATCTTCAAGGTTTTGAGCATTTTCTGGATATCTTTGAAATAGAACATGATGATGTCTGTATGAGGGATTTTCCAAAATCCGTCCAGGGAGACGTGAAGAGATGGTTCAAGCATTTGCAGCCTGAGTCTACTAATACGTGGGGAGAGTTGTCTGAAACCGTTTTGGGGTTTTGGGGCAAAAGAAGACCATGGGACCTAGTTCTTTCGGAGTTTTACTCTATGAGGAAGCAAGAAGATGAAACCATGTCTAGCTTTAACATTAGGTTTGTAAGCTTTATTATGACATGCCAAATTAAATTCAACCCCTAGAGAATGCTGCTAAATTGCACTATGCATCTGTTTTTCCTCCTGATTTGTCTTTCCATCTTTTGGAGAGAAGGTCTTCCAATTTGCAGCTTATGTTCCTTGATGCATTGGAGGTCGAAGACAATCTTAGGATGTATGGGAAGTTATCAAGCCAAGATAACGATGAAGGGATTGAAGAATAACTGAGGTTTGAAGAGAGACATGAACAGAGGGAACTTGCCTTACAATCCAATATTTCCCAGAATGAGTAGAAAATTGATCGACCCGGTGATGTGCTAGAGGAAGGTAATTCCGGTTTGTTTTATGAAAATTGCAATCAGTCTCCTGAAGCTTATGTTGCTGATGATCCTAATGAAGGTTTCAGTCCACCCAAGTTTGATGAATATGAAGGAGACAATTTAGGGAACTTCATAAGCGTTTTTGAAGAAGAGATAAAGATGAACCTTTGCGTAGGCAGTTTCACCAGTCGGGAGGACCAACCAAAGAAGGGAATCCGGTGGCAGGTCCTGAATCCACCATTGAGATCCATCAGAATATTGAGCCCGAAGGTGGTGAAACCCTTTTCCCCGAAGCTGATTCATTCACCAGAATAAAGGAAATCCTTAAAACCATGAATGAAGACAACTGTGAAACTCTGTAGGGGGAAACTCGCCATCTACCGAGAGAGGAAAGAGGAGCTAGTAGTCAAGGGTTTCCTTAGAACCTCGAGAAGACAGAGGCCCTTTTTCAGATTAGAGCTGAAAGGGAGTATAGAGTCCTTGAAGAGGAGTATAGGACCCTCGAGGAATAATACGTGATCCTTGAGGAAAAATATGGAATGCTTGAAGAAAGTCTCGGGTCTGGCGTATACTTTCGACAGGTTAACTTGATTGTTGAGAGGCTAGAGGATGACCAGGGTGAACCACGTGATTCTTATACGGAGTCCACTCTAGGGGAGGGAGACAATTACAAACTCCTTGAAGAAGTTTTTGGGCTTGGCTAATATCTTTAGCCAGCTGACTAGATAATCGAGGTGCTTGAGGGAGACCGAGCTGGGTAGCCAGATTTTCATGCAGGTCTTTCAAGCTTGGAGTCCAAGTTTTAGGAAGAATGGCCATTTCCAGACCCTTTCGAGAGACAGGATGAATTTCCTTCTGAATTTCTAGAGCAAAACCAGGTTTTCAACCCAGGGATCATAAGTAGCCCGTAAAGAGAGGTGCTCCAAGTCGCTTGTTTCGGTCTCACAAGGGCATGTAGAGGTCTCAATAGAAATGATGTTCAGTTTGTGATTGGAGTTTGTTAAAGATACGCAATCCCTAGGCTTGACATGAACACCTAGGGAAATGAATGGCCTACTCACAGCTCTCCCTAAAGGAAATTTGCTAAGATGCAAGAGGGATGTAGAGTGTACCGTGTTTTTGATGATCCGGCGACAGATTATATGGAAGATTTCATCAGCTGGAATAAGTGATCTGTTTTCACTCAACGGGTCCTCGCCCGTCACCATCACCTAGCACCATTGACCCTTGGTGTTTTGAAAGTAATCAGGCATGATGAGAAGATATGCCTGGGATGTTGGTTGCTGGACTGGTTACACTCAAATTTTTTTATAACCTAAGAGCCCGGGCCTCTCGAATAGAATAGCTTGTATATAAATAAGCTTGACAAGGAAAACATCTCTTTATATTTTTTCCAGTTTGTTTTCAGAATGTACAGTTTCGATGTTGAGTTTATGTTTCAAGAAAATTTTCAGTTTGCAGTATGGCAGAGCACTTTAGCTTGGGTAAAAAGCGCAGCAAGGTACATCCCACAATAGTTTTTCCCATATGTTTGCCATGAATGTTTTCAGGCAAACCCTCCCAAGCGTTTTACCGGGAAGGTTTTCTTGCAGGAGCCTCCCAATGGATTAGGCACCCGGTCTACGAGGTTCTTTGCTACCTCACAGGGAGGATAGCGTCCCCAGTTGGAGCCAATTGTTAGCACCCAATTTTTTTAAGCACAAAGACCTAGGGTAAAAGGGAATGGATATCTCGAAAATTCCCGGGAAAGGGTCTGAAATTGCATTATTTTTCAGGGATAGGTGCTAAGATATGAGAAAGGGTTGATTTGGGGGTGTTAAACATAAGAAGACCCTGGAATTGCAAAAGAAAGGGTTGAATGCGACCAAAAAACCAAAAAGGGGACCAAATACTATAGTCCGAAGGAAATTAATGTGTAGGGTAGAATGTGGGCCGGATTGCACCATTGATCACGAGCACAGAAGAGATCAACGGCTGGTGTCGATCGTCACATGGCCAAACTGCGCAGCGGAAAGAGGGAATAAGCTGTCACGATGGACGGTATCGGCAGGGGAATGCGTCGCAAATGGAAAAAAAGGTAAGCCAAACCACCTCGAGCACGTGCGATACCGCCAAGGCAGAAAAGTAAAATGGTTGGCCACGGTAAACCAAGGAATATCCTAGGGTTCAAGGCGGAGTCAGAAAAGTGAAGGTGAAATGTGACAAAAGAAATGGTTTAGATTAGCTCAAGAAGATCGACGGTCCTCGTCGATCATCGCATCGAGGAGATGCCCGCCAGATAAATGAGATGGTGGCTGCAATGGGACAAACGTTTTGACAGGTGGCAGCAACAAGGCTTGTCACAAGGAGGGAAAGTGGTATTGAAAACCACTATGAATATTTTCGATGCCACTTTTGTAGGAACGTGTTATTGAAATGAACGCTGGAGATCAGAACATGGGAAATGATCCAACGGCAGGAAAGGGAAAGAGGTCAAATCAATAAAGGGGGATCATATCTAATGATCCAGATCTTTTCTCCAGAGATCAATGGAGGAGAGAGGTGGACGGTTGGAAAAGAAGACCAGAGCTTAAAAGAGAAAGGTTATATATATGAAGACGCACACGAAGGTTCACATTTTTGTTTTGGGACCTGTCGGGGTTGGAAGCCTCTGGGCGTGTGGAAGATGGGGGAAAGAGACAAGAGAAGTCATTCTCAACTTTTCCTATGGATAGGTAGAGCTTCATGGTCATCAGTTTTACAAATCTAAGCCCATTCATGGCAGGGAATGGATGAAGAACCAGTGTCTGATGGACTTAGGGTTAAAATCGCTCAACAATATAGGGTTTGGATGCATTTCGTATAGGGTATCGGCCGTCAATGCCTAGAATTAAGAAGAAATTGGAGGGTTCGGACGTGCGTAGAGAACTCCAGCTATTTTCTAGGTAATGGCCTCGTCCATTGGAAGTTTCATGGAATTCATGCGTTCCAGGTGCCCGAATCCGAGGGTCTGTTCTAGGAAAGTCCATCGTCGTTGCGTAGAGGCGGGTTTTCTCCTTGGGAACTGCCAGACCTTTTCGGCCGCCTATATTGAACTTGAGACAGAAGGTTAAAGGGGTCGACCACCAAAATTGGTGGAGGCGATAGAATGGCAAAGTTGGGAGCACTACGAGCGCTGGTACGATGCTAGCAGGCATGGCAGGTTATAGTTTGGTCGACGCCAAAGATAAAAGGGCCAGAGCAGTAGGTGATAGATGTGCGGGAAGAGAGTAAATTACTTGTGCGGACTATCTGGTGGCTTGAGAAGCAGTGATGATGACGTGACCCGCGTCATTCAACGGACGGAAGGGAAATGAGGTGAAGTTTTGTGACGTAGACAAGGCCAGGTGGATAGGAGGCTTAAAGGCATATCTACTACCACCAAAATGATTGTAAATAAGATGGAGGCCATCTCAACGTCGTCATATGTTCCTCTGTTTATCTAGAGATCCTTGCCAAGCATGTTTCACATCAGTTCAAGCCTTCGACATCATTTTTGCTCACATGGGAGGTTCGGTCAGGTTATCATGACGAATATGGAAACACATAGCTATTGTCATCATCACAGCGGTTATAGATATGGTCCTTATGTCGTCCTCTGTTCGAAATCGGTATATGGATAAGGTGGTGCACTTGGCAGTTTAGGCATCATAAAGTTGGAATTGGATCATGGAAAAGGAGAAGGAATCCGGATTGGTTTTCATGCTAGAGCAGGCGTGGTCCGAGGTAGATGAAGAGCATGTTCCTTCGTCTCCTGTGGTATTCGACCACGTAGAATCCAACTCTGCTAGTCAAGATGAGAAGCTCGAAGGATGACAGGTGTCCAAAAGATTCTGACATCGAGGAAAGAAAGAGCCTCCTAAAGAGGAGCAGGGCATCCAGCAAGACACAGAGGTTCTCAAGGATTTCATGATCCCCACTAAGGAAGCAACACCTCCCCCTCCAGCGGACGAATCGCAGGAGGACGACTCTTTGAAAGTAGAGGACTTCTTCGATTCGCAAGGCCAATTGAAGACTCAAGAGTAAGGTGGCGCCCTGCTCATGGTAATTTTATTTCCCGTCTTAATCGATCGGCTTTGAACTTGAAACGTATGTAATATTCCCAATTTGGGGCAGTCAAGGTGGCGACATAATTTTGTTTGTTTCCTAAGGACCAATTCAAGGCTGAAATCTTATAAAAGCATTGTAATAAAAGAACTAATGGTTGGAAAATCATTCAGCTAAGGCCTGAGGGGCGAGCTTGGTTTCGAGACTTTCATATTAATACAATGTGCAGTGCCTATAGTAGACTGTTTTGCAAAGATTCCTGTGTTGCTCTAACTTGTAGTCAGTTTTTTCCTTCTTCTCTATGTGCATGTACTTCTTGTTATGCCCTTACATTATGTTTTTCATTTCATGTCTGAGATCAATGTATAATAACTTAGAATTCTTGGAAACAAGCTCTGGTTATTATCTCAGGTATTCAATCAATATTGCTACTAAATTTGATATTGAATTCATCTTTGTCGGATGCTCATATCAATGGTCTATTCTTATTTTCTTCTTTTACCACCAGAAAACAGCATTACGACGACAAGCAGGTGGCTACCTTGCCTCTATTCGAACAGTCCACACTATGGCACTGTTATTTGATTTATGTGTAATGCCTTGAATCCATTGCCCAATTTTTATTCCTTGTGATTATCCCCCCAATGCTTTCACACAATTCGTTGTATCATAAATCTGACCTTCTCTATATGTTTTAATTGAATATTTTGGAGAAATGAAGAATGGTGTGCTTGTTCATTGTTGACACCTTTGAGTATTTCCAATTGTTTCATATATTTGTAGAGAGAGCCCTCTCAGACTTCACTGGGTTAGCAGCACAGATCTAAAGTGGCCAGTGGTTACCCCGATTCTGCCCTTCCACAACCTTGGGGTACGTTTTGGGTGTTAACAACAAGTATGATGAAAGGTTTATACCCAACTTTCTGATTATAACTCTATGTAATAATTTTAGAATTACGAGTCGATCCTGTACATTGTTATAGAAGTACCGAAATATAATCATAATTATTTATGTAGTAAATAAGTTGTGTATATTTAAACGATTCGATTTGTTGTGGAAAGTTTATCTATGGATGAAAGTTCAAGCCTTGTATACTCTTAGTTGGATGATGTATCTATTCTGAATTGATTTAAGTATTATATTACCTTGATGTATTTTAAGTTATAATATGTGTATGGTGACTATCATTAGTTTGATTCTGAATATGTTAAACTCTGTGTTTACAAATGGTACTCATTCGATTTCCAGCGTGATTATTTTTAACTGTATAATATTCCTAACATAGATTACTATTCTACTTTGTAATACTACATGTAAATAACTATGAACTGTAACTTATAAGTATTTGTAGTAATCTCTATAATTTACTATTGTACACTATATAGGTCTGTATCTAAATATTATTGAGATCATCATTCAATTTATCAATATGAGATCATTCAAATCTATCTACTTAAGCTAACTCGCTCCACTAGATTACATCACTATTGTGAAAGGAAAAATACAGGGAGGTTTTACTTCATCAATCAATATTTCCAGATCTATTTTATTCAAATTTTAATACATAAATGAATATAGGTTCTATCTACTATTCATTCTAACAAGTAGGCTAATATCTAGGAAGCAACAACTAATTTGATAACATATAAATAAAATCTTTAGGAAATATATCAACAGATTAGAAGTAATTGAACTAGAACAATGTAAAACCTGTGTAAAATTGTAGAGGTGGACAAAGAACCAAAGAATACCGCTCCTCCCAACCATCTCCTGAAAGTAACCAAGATTACTTGCTTTAGGACCCTCGAGCATGTTCACTGAACCACCTAGACGAAGATACTATGTAGAAGTTTATGAAAATCACTTTGTATCTCAGCAATCATTAAGACTTGCATAAAAAACTCTCTCTGCAAAACTTAACAGAATAATATGACAGTCTTACTCTGCAACTCATTTTAGCATCCCCTCGTCAAATCCTCTTGTGTGCTCAGCATAGCAATTTCCAGCAAATCGCAAGGTAAAATTCTTGAGCATCCTACCCCATTTGATGGATATAAGTCTGCCTAGGTCTTTGGGTCAGTTAAAAATCATTTTATGAGCCACCTGCTCAATTTAACCTTCCTTGGGGAACATGACCACAATTTTAGGGAGCTTGCATCCCTCAATAACTAGTGAGGGTAGATACAACCACTTGTCCATTTACTTCTACAACAGTCTCATTCCCCCTAGTGGGTCAGTGAACACTCTTCAACAGTCCTGTTTGGATGAGTGTCTCCTATTTTAATTTATTAAATAATAATATTATTCAATTACAGTCATTCTTGACCATCCTTGGCCAATAATATAAAACTTTACAATAAAATTTAAAGTAATGTCTTACCACAAACATAAAATGTTTCAAGTTATAGGTAGGTTACATGGAGCATAGGACATATTAATACACCTATAATACATTCAAACAAATTATATACCCATCCATGGTATGCAAATTTCATGGGAATAAGTTTCGGAACAAGACTAGTTAATTTGAGAAGTGGAGATCCCCCCTGTGTCTGACATTAGATGCTCTTCCAAACACTGTATGGACTTCACTAATTCTTGGTATGATACTTGGATATGTTATAGGACATTCGTAACAATATTTTTTGCAAAATTAGATTTGGTTTAAGGGTCTAATAGGAATCCTAATGAACATCATCTTCTAGAGTCTAGTTTTTGAGTTGAAATTGGTGGGAAAGGAGTCTCGAATTTCTTCATAAACCATAGTAACACTTAAGAGGTATGCACACATAATTTGGGCCATCAAATTAAATTCATATTCATATCATAACATGATAAATAACTCAACAAACTCTAATATAAAACAGGTACAATATCATTCCAAAATCACTATGCAAATGCTATGGGGAAAATGGGTTGAATCTCTTCCTTGAATGTAAATATCACTTGAAATACATAATATTTCGAGATGTGGCTTTGAGGATATGATTATTACATAGATATATAGCATATAACATTTCCATTAATTTGAAATAACATTCCTTCAACAACCATATGCAACAACAAGTGTGCCCTTGCACATTTACATGACATTGAGAGAAAGATAGTAGAATAGGCACAGAGAAGAATGAGAGAAGATGAAATCAAACACAGATGAGGTTTGAACCTGCATTAAAAAATATGCATGAAGCTCTGTTGATAGGTCTGAATCCCTCTGTATCAACCAACTAGGATGGGAAGCTTTCACCCTCGAAATTGGTTCTAAGGTAAGAAGGATAAGCACCCACCTTGCAAGGACAAGCTAAGCTCTCCAATTTTTTCCAAATGAGAAATGATCAAAATTTAGTCTCATTATTTCTTATTATATTTTATTAACCTCCCAAGGCCTCCTTATCTCTAATTCCCTCCAAGATACTCATCCCAACTTGAATTAGGGAGAGATTCCCATGAATGCCACTTGTCCAACTTTTCCTAGCTCTCCTCTTCCATCAATTCAAATGGGGGAATCTTGGCTGCAATAACTCCCCTTGTGTGCCCTATTGGAGGCTATTTTTAGCCCTCACTGGTCATATATTTCATATGTCAGCAATCAGGTATGACATTTGTCATAAGTGTCATAGAATCTTCATCATTGTTGTCACAGGAGTTAGGGAATCTAGCAGACTCCACTGGAGAACGAGCTCAGCCGCTTGAGACATGGAAGAATTAAGGCACAGGTATCAGAGTATCAATCCGTTAAAAGAGGTCTTATTCTTTTGTGTTGGTATCCTTTTGCCCTTATGTATATATATCAAAAACAATTTGTCTCACCGGAGAGCTCTAGGTCATGAGAGGGTCTCCTTTGTATATCCTTCACTTGAATTCGAAAATGTACATTCCCCTTTCACCCCTAGAGTTGATCCCGTCCTCTCTTTTGAGCCATGTATAAACCACAACCGGCCTTATGAATTCTCTGAGAGTAAGGCCAATGATAGCCCCCCCGCACTTACTCCTTTTCCTTCCTGATCTCAACTGAGATATAGCCCTTTAAAGCTGCCCCCTGTTCTTCGTGAATTTCCCGTGGACTACCATAAATACCTCCCTGTCTTTGATGGAGAATCCAAGATTCTTACTGCGGAGAAACATCTTCAAGGTTTAGAGCATTTTCTAGATCTCTTTGAAATAGAACATGATGATGTCTGTATGAGGGATTTTGCAAAATCCCTCTAGGGAGACATGAAGAGATGGTTCAAGCATTTGGAGCATGATTCTACTGATACCTGGGGAGAGTTGTCTGAAGCCTTTTTGGAGTTTTGGGGCAAAAGAAGACCATGGAACCTAGTTATTTCAGAGTCTTACTCTATGAGGAAGCAAGAAGATGAAACCATGTCTAGCTTTAACAGGAGGTTTGAAAGCTTCTATTATGACATTCCGACATAAATTCAACCCCTAGAGAATGCTGCTAAATTGCACTATGCATCTGTTTTTCCTCCTGATTTGTCTTTCCATCTATTGGAGAGAAGGTCTTCCAATTTGCAGCTTATGTTCCTTGATGCATTGGAGGTCGAAGACAATATTAGGATGTCTGGGAATTTAGCAAGCCAAGATAACGATGAAGGGATTAAAGAATAAATGAGGTTCAAAGAGAGACATGAACAAAGGGAACTTGCCTTACAATCCAATCTTTCCCAGAATGAGCAAAAAATTGATCCACCCAATGATGTGCCAGAAGAAGGTAATTCTGGTTTGTTTTATGAAAATTGCAATTAGTCTCCTGAAGCTTCTGTTGCTGATGGTCCTAATGAAGGTTTCTGTCCACCGAAGCTTGATGAATATGAAGGAGACAGTTTAGGAAACTTCATAAGATTTTTTGAAGAGGATAAAGATGAACCTTTGCGCAGCCAGTTCCGCCAGTCGAGAGGACTAGCCAAATAAGGGAATCCAGTGGCAGGTCCTAAATCCACCATTGAGATTCATCATAATATTGAGCGTAAAGGTGGTGAAACCCTTTTCCCCAAAGCTGGCACCAGAATAAAGGAAATCCTTAAAACCATGAACGAAGATAGCTGTGAAACTCTGCAGGGGGAACCTCTCCATCCGTCGAGAGAGGAAAGAGGAGCTAGCAATCAAGGGTTTCCTGAGGACACCCAGCAGATAGAGGCCCTTTTTCAGATTAGAGCTGAAAGGGAGTACAGAGTCCTTGAGGAGGAGTATAGGACCCTCGAGGAAGAATACATGATCCTTGAGGAAAAATATGGAATGCTTGAAGAAAGTCAAGGGTCCGGCATATACCTTCGACAGGTTGACCTGATTGCTGAGAGGCTAGAGGATAACCAGGGTGACCCACGTGATTATTATACAGATTCCATTCTGGGGGCGGGAGACGATTACATACTCCTTAAAGAAGTTTTCAGGCTTGACCAATATCTTCAGCGAGCTGACCAGATAATCGAGGTGCTTGAGGGAGACTCGGTTGGGAAGCCATATTTTCGTGTAGGTCTTCAAGCTTGGAGTCCAAGTTTCAAGAAGAATGGTCGTTTCCAGACCCTTTCAAGAGATAGGATGAATTTCCTTTTGAATTTCCAGAGTAGAACCCGGTTTTCAACCCAGGGATCATAAGTAGCTTGAAAAGAGAGGTGCTCCAAGTCGCTCATTTTGGTCTCACGAGGGCATGCAGAGGTCTCAATAGGCATGATGTTCAGTTTGTGATTGGAGTTTTTCAAAGGTACTGAATCCCTAGGATTGACATGAACACCTGGGGAAATGAATGGCCTACTCGCAGCTCTCTAGATAGGAAATTTGCTTAGATGCAAGAGGGATGTAGAGCGTACTGTGTTTTTTATGATCCGGAGATTATATGGAAGATTTCATTAGCTGGAATAAGTGTTCCGTTTTCACTCAAGGGGTCCTCGCCCGTCACCATCGCCTAGCGCCATTGACCCTCAGTGTTCTGAAAGTAGTCAGGCATAATGAGAAGATCCGCCTGGGATGTTGGTTGCTAGACTAGTTACATTGCAATTTTTGTAACCTAAGAGCCCCGACCTCTCGAATAGAATAGATTGTATATCAATAAGCTTGACAAGGCAAGCATCTCTTTCTGTTTTTTCCAGTTTGTTTTCAGAATGTACAGTTTCGATGTTGAGTTTATGTTTCAATAAAATTTTCAGTTTGCAGTATGGCAGAGCACTTTAGCTTGGGTAAAAAGCGCAGCAAGGTACACCCCACAACAGGTTTTCCCATATGTTTGCCATGAATGTTTTTAGGCAAATGCTCCCAAGCGTTTAACCGAGAAGGTTTTCTTACAGGAGTCGCCCAATGGATTAGGCACCCAGTCTACGAGGTTCTTTGCTACCTCGCAGGGAGGAGAACATCCCCAGTTGGAGCCAGTTGTTAGCACCCGGTTTTTTCAGCACAAAGACCTAGGGTAAAAGGGAATGGATGTCTCGAAAATTCCCGGCAAAGGGTCTGAAATTGCCTTATTTTTCAGGGATAGGTGCTAAGATATGAGAAAGGGTTGATTTGGGGGTGTTAAACATATGAAGACCCTAGAATTGCAAAAGAAAGGGTTAAATGTGACCAAACAACCAAAAAGGGGACCAAATACTATAGTCTGAAGGAAATTAATGTGCAGGGTAGACTGTGGGTAGGATTGCACCATTGATCACGAGCGCAGAAGAGATCAATGGCTGGCGTCGATTGTCGCATAGCCAAACTGCGCGGTGGAAAGAGGGAATAGGTTGTCGCGATGGATGGTATCAACAAATAGGTGTCGGCAGGGGAACGTGTCGCAAATGGATAAAAAGGTAAGCCAAACCACCTCGAGCGCGTGTGATACCACCAAGCTGAAAAGGTAAGATGGCTGGCCATGTGGACGGCCACAGTAAACCAAGGAATATCCTACGATTCAAGGCGGAGTTCAGAAAAGTGCAGGTGAAATATGACAAAAGAAACGGTTTATATTAGCTCGAGAAGATCGACGGTCCTCGTCAATCGTCGCATCGAGGAGATGCCCGCCAGATAAACGAGATGGTGGTTGCGATGGGCCAAACCTTTTGACAGATGGCAACACCAAGGCATGTCACAAGGAGGGAAAGTGGTATTGAAAACCACTTTGAATATTTGCGATGCCAGTTTTGTAGGCACGTGTTATCGAAATGAACGGTGGAGATCGGAACATGGGAAATGATCCAATGATAGGAAAGGGAAAGAGGTCAAATAAATAAAGGGGGATCATATCTAACGGTCAAGATATTTTCTCAAGAGATCAACGGAGGAGAAAGATGGATGGCTGGAAAAGAAGACCAGAGCTTAAAAGAGAAAGGTTATATATATGAAGATGCAGACGAAGGTTGACATTTGTGTTTTTGGACCTGTCGGGGTCGGAAGCCTCCGGGCGTATGCAAGATGGGGGAAAGAGACAGGAGAAGTCATTCTCAAGTTTTCCCAGGGACAGGTAGAGCTTCATGGTCGTCATTTTTGCAAATCTAAGTCCATTCATGGCAGGGAATGGATGAAGAACCGGTGTCTGATGGACTTAGGGTTAAAATTGCTCAACAAGATAGGGTTTGGATGCATTTCATGTTAGGATATTCCTATACTCCATCCTAGTCCCACCAGTATTTTGATCATTTACATTTTCAGTCATGCATGCACTTTTAGGGTTTGCATGCATCATTTAGGGTTTGCATGCATTCCAGTCATCAGTCCCAGCACCTAGCCCTCAATGAGCTAGCTCCCGGAGCTTCCTTCCACTCAGTTTCAGCCCTCCTAGCCTGTCATGCACCCTCCTTTCACATTTGCATGAGAAGGGCGCCTTTCTCACCTACCAATCCAGTTTACTTCAGTTAGCCACCAATCTTTCCTTGATTTGAGGCCAGACTGACTCCTCACTGTTGTTATCACTCCGATTGACCTCCGATGAGACATGGCTACCTGTTTTGACTCCAGTTAGCTCCTCATGCACCCTCCATTGAGCCTCATTCATTTAGTTAGTGTCTCCATGTGCCAGTTACATTCAGTTACACCTACCACACTCAGTTAGACTCAGTTTGATTGACGGTTGACAGTTACTTGTGCATTGATGACTCCATCGATGATGAGATAGACTACTAGTTGTGCTCTGATGGCACTCCAGTGATCTTTTGATCACTCCATGAAGGCTAATTCGAATTGCCACCTTAGCATTCAAATCCTCATGCATTGTACTACTTATTTGTCCATATTGTGATTAATTAATTAGTGTGTGTGAAGTATTTTTGCTTCTATCTGAGTTCTACTGTATTATTATTATGTTGCTCATTATACTGCATTGACCACTCTTCTTCTATTTTCTTGCTTAATCAATTACTTTCTTGTGAGGTATACATCATCTCTTAGATCTGCTGTGAGGATTTTCACATTTCATACAGGATCTTGGCCCTCGATGCCTGGAATTAAGAAGAAATTGGAGGGTTTGGATGTGTGTAGAGCATTCCAGCTATTTTCCAGGTAAAGGCCTCATTCATTGGAAGTTTCATGGAATTCATGCGTTCCAGGTGCCCGAATCCGAGGGTTTGTTCCAGGGAAGTCCATCGTCACTGTGTAGAGGCGTTTTTTCTCCTTGGGAACCGCCATACCTTTTCGGTCGACTGTATTGAACTTGGGACAGAAGGTTAAAGGGGTCGATCGCCAAAATTGGTGGAGGTGATAGAATGGAAAAGTTGGGAGCGCTATGAGTGCTGGTACGATGCTAGAAGGCATGGTAGGTTATAGTTTGGTCGATGTCGGAGATAAAAGGGACAGAACAGCAGGTGATAGAGGTGTGGGTAGAGAGTAAGTTACTTCTACGGACTATCAGGTGGCCTAAGAAGCAGTGAGGATGACGTGACCCGTGTCATTCAACAGATGGAAGGAAAATGAGGTGAATTTTTGTGACGTAGACAAGGCCAGGTGGATAGGAGGCTTAAAGGCATCTCTGTTTCCACCAAAATGATTGTAAATACGATGGAGGCCATCTCAATGCCATCATATGTTCCTCTATCTATCTAGAGATCCTTGCCAAGCATGTTTCACGTCAACTCAAGCCTTTGGCATCATTGTTGCTCACCTGGGAGGTTTGGTCAAGTTATCATGGCAAATATGGCCACACGTAGTTGTTGTCATCATCACAGGGGTTATAGATATGGTCCTTACGTCCTCTCTTCGAAATCAATATATGGATAAGCTGGTGCACCTGGAAGTTCGGGCATCTTTCAGTTGGAATTGAATCATGGAAAAGGAGAAGGAATCCAGAGTGGTTTTCATGCTAGAGCCAGCGTGGTTCGAGGTGGCGGAAGAGCATGCTCCTTCGTCTCCTATGGTATTTGACCATGTAGAATCCAACTCTGCTAGTCAAGATGAGGAGCTCGAAGGACGACAGATGTCCAAAAGAGTCTGACGTTGAGGAAGGAAATAACATCCTAAAGAGGAGCAAGGCTATTAAATTTTCAGAATTTACTTCAATCTGATCTAGGATCTTAACTGAGAGAACAACATGTACAGTATATCTACAACATATCAATTAAGGACACAATAATGCAAGCACACAAGAGACACAGAGTTTACTTAGGGAAAACCATAAAGGTGAAAAACCCCAATAACTTCCTCAGAGATAGATAGAGAAATGATACAACCAGAGTACAAGAGATAGTCTTCTCCTAGTAGTAGAGCCTCCTCCTCATAAGTGTGCCACTTTTCGAATGAGAGAAGTGTGTGAATGAATGATCAAATAGAGATCTCCCGATCTCTATCTATACTTGTTCTATCCTGCCCAATAAACTAATGGGGCCTACATGTCTAGCTTAACCCATGGTTAACTTAATCCGGGCCGACCCCACACTTAGTGGTTTAATAACCCTTTTACCCACATGGCCGACACCCAATAGGGTGGTCTAATAACCCTTCGACCCACATGACTTATACAGGGCCGACCCCAACAAGGTGGTCTAATAACCCATCAAGTATAAGTTACGACACTTACAATATAAATGATGACACTTCCGTATAGAGGAATAATAACATCTCTATAGGAATACAAACACTTCCATATAGAGGAATAATAACATCTCTATAGGAATACAATATACATATATGAAATACATTCCGAAGTTACATATACATCAACACCCTCTTAACTAGGAAGGTATTTCTCGACACAGGTCTGCTAGCACAAGTCTTCTTCTCTAGATCATCATCAGCGAATCGTCATCCTGGAATCATCGTCATCGTCACTGCTGCCGCTATCTCAATCAATCTCTGAATCTACTCGTCATAGGAAGTTCTACAGAGCCAGTCCTTTATCATACTAGATGTAGGCCCACCACCTACAGGTCTTCGTCATCACTGGCCTTATTGTGGAATCCTCAGGACTTATTACGTGTGTCACAAAACCTTTAAAGAGTCTCTTGCCTAGCAAGAACCCTAAAGAGCATATAAGGCCTTTTTCATCCCATCCAGATCTCCAGGACTTATTACATGTGACCCCACCACAAAACCTAGTAAGAGCATCTCAAGATGTTAAGGGTACACAACTCCAACCTGAAATCTCCCCAAGGCACAAATTACATGTGGTCACCACAAAACCTAGCAAGAGCATCTCAGGATTTTATGGGTACACAACTCTAACCTGAAGTCTCCCCAGGGCACAAATTACATGTGATCATGGTAAAACCTCGAAAGAGCATCTCAGGATGTTATGGGTACACAACTCTGACCTGAAATCTCCCAAGGCACAAATTACATGCCATAGGACAAAACCTCGCAAGAGCATCTCAGGATGTTATGGGTACACAACTCCGACCTGAAATCTCCCAGGGCACAAATTACATGTCCTCCCAGAGCAATGTCTCGAAAGAGCATCCCAAGCTATTACGGGTACACAACTCCGACCTATCGGATCTCCCAGACATGGTCATCTGCACAACCTGATCCATGGCCACAAAGTATCATCCTGATACTCACCATACATCATCCTGATGTACACATGATCATCCTGACCATCATCACTGCAACATCCTGCTACATGTCATCTAGAGCAACATCCTGAAGCTCGTCATCTATGATCATGCACTGCATCCACCTGATGCATACCAAGTATCTACCTGATACATATCATCATACATGATCCACCTGATCATACAATGTATCCACCTGATACAAACAAATTCATGATCCATCTGATCATACCTGATACATATCAACATACATGATCTACCTGATCATACACAATATCCACCTGATACATATACAGATACATGGTCCAAGCATCCAACATGATGCATATACAAAATACATACAAATGATCCAACTGATCATATCCAACATCCAACATGATGCGTACATACATATATAGATGATCCAACTGATCATATCCAACATCATCCTGATGCACATACAGAGCAATAACTAGAGCATCGTCCCGATGCTCATCATCCATGATCTTCCTGATCATCATAGCATCGTCCTCTTCAATTCATCTCATCGTCCACGAAGCACAGCCCAGATGCACATCATCCAGCACTTACACCACTGACATGGGATAGCACATCTACCACCATTCAGGGAAGGCTCTAGACCTTACTTTTTCACCATGGGAGAACACATCTACCACCATGTGAAAAATGGCTCAGCAATTACATCACGACCAAGGGAGAACACATCAACCATGTCAGAAAAGGTCATGTGCATCTGCATCTTCCGGACTCATCACTTCCCTTTGGAAGGAACCTCGATCTAAAGTGCACCAAGCCTCTCTCTGAAGCACTCAAACTGCACTCTGGCCAACAGCTTGGTCAATACATCTGCAACCTACTCTGCTTCGGCTGTACTCAGTGCTACGCAGGACTGCTTCCTACTAAACCAAGAGATCACACCTGATCCCTATCTGCAGCACTGCCTGCCCAATCTGAATCAACATAACCCTACACGTTAAACTTTTGATTTGCATCATACTTGAGCCCATAATCAACTGTACCCTTCAGGTACCTTAGAATATGCTTTACAACAACGAGGTGAACACTCCTCGATCCGTCAGGAACTAGCTCAATGTGTTCACCGCAAAGCAAATATCTGGTCTCGTGTTCGTCAAGTACATCAAGGACCCAATCATCTGATGATACATAGTGATATCAACCGGCTCAGATGAAGCATCACACAGAAGCTTCAGGTTCGATGCCATAGGTGTGGCCATAGCCTTGCAGTCCATCATCCCGAAACTCTTTAGGATCTCTACTGCATACTTCCCTTGTCCAAGGAAGATTCCATCTGCACTCTGCCACACCTCCATGCCAAAAACAAATAGTGCATCATCCCCAAGTTCTTCAACTCAAACTCGACAGCAAGCTTCCGCTGCATGTCAGCAATCAATCTATCCTCACCTATTACAAACAGGTCATCCACATAGTAGTATCACTGGATTGCCTTCCTCAACCTTGTAGTAAAGGTTGGAATCCGCTTTAATCTTGGTAAAGCCCAAACTGGATAGAAAGTTGTCTATCCTACCATACCAAGTTCTGCACATATATGACTCCCTGTCATGTGTCTCAAAACCAAGTGGCTTTTCCACATACACTTCTTCTTCAACTACACCATTCAAGAAGGCTGTCTTGAAATCCATCTAGTGTATCCTCCACTTCATCACTGCAGCCAGAGCAAGTACCGATCTAATGGAAGTGTATCTGGCTACAGGAGCAAAAGTCTCTATGCTACCACCTGCAGCATGCTTGATCTTGTAGATCCTCTTGGAAGTCACTACAGACTACCCTTTGGGACTGCATCCCAAACATCTTCATGATTGACTAGTACTCCTCGATCATGGCATTCTTCCCAGATCCTGGGAACTTCAATATCTTCAATATTTTCAATAGATAACTTTATTGTTGAACAAATGTTGTAGTCCTTCTTTTGTACGTGATGGTATACGATCTTTCCTACACAACAAGTTAAATTGCATGATTAGAAAACATCTCATAGTTTTCAGAACAAATTCTTACACATAAAGAAATATGTCATACAGTCATGCAATTATCTTAGCCAATGCTTCAATACAACATTTATCCATATTCCCTAACTTTCTAAATGCCTTCCAATCTCTACCAGAACATTGTTAAGAGTGTGCACAACTCCTAACTTGTCAGCAAAGAGGTTTCATTCTAGATAAGTAGCAATGGAATGTTGTACAGTGCCATAGGCCACTTACCCATGTATATTAGTAGTATACTGTTCATCAATGCAACTATTCTAATATGCATAATACACAACCTAATTCTAGGAACATAAGCATATACATCATTGAATAACATTATGTAAGAAATGACAATTCAAATACTTATCTTTGTTTGGTTGTTGGGTGGACTCCCTCTGAATCTTTGTAACTCCATTCTGATGTGGATTGTGAGAAGTGGTCAACTCCCTCTGAATATCTGCATCCTTGCAGAAACTACTGAAGTGTGCTCCTTTGCTTTCTTGCAGGAACAACTGGAGTGTGCTCCCTCTTGATCTTTGCTTCCTGGATTACCTGTCCTTGAACTTATATCCATCCTTAACCACTATGTATTCTTATTAGTATCATCATTGTGTTATCCTTGAGGTCTCATACATAATCACACATTTATTAGTATAATCTTAATACTATTGATACGAACCATTACACCAAAACCTCGAGATGTTAGTGAAGGTCGCCCACTAGGATCTTAACATCCCACCACGCTCCGCGGTCCAGACTCTGGGTTGGATGTGCACCCATACGGTGGTGTCCCCTTTGCGTCGTACGAGCCCCGGGCGCACACTGCAATGCCGACGTTTCCACCCACTCTGTGACTTGAACCTTGGTGGAGGCTCTGATACCAAATGATACGAACCGTTACACCAAAACCTCGAGATGTTAGTGAAGGTCGCCCACTAGGATCTTAACAACTATCAAAACACAATAATCTTAAACATGTATAGTCATGATCATTCACATATAATAAACATTAGTATTCAAGGTTTCAGGGAAGTCTTCTTTTACTCATGCATATTCTTATTTGATCATAGGACTCTTCTTATTAGTTAAATCATCAATGCATAAACCCGTGATTACTCAAACCTATACCTTCATGATTCTTCTGGTTAGTCATATCATCAATTATGGTAAGAAACATAATATGCATACAACCATGACTATTCAAACCTATGACTTCATGAATAATCATTATCAACAACACAACAGTATAAGATCCTAACACAAGGTAGGATTCTAGCTTAATATAGGAAAAACATACCTGGATTAGCATGCTAGTTAGTTATGTCTAACATACCCGCATAATGTCTTCTGGTTCTCTTCAGTGACTTGTGCTAGTAACCTGCATGTCTCATAAGTTAACCATTGTAGAACCAAGTTATGCATACCTCGAAAGTAGATCTTCTATGTGATCCATGACAATGGACGAATCTTTGTCTTCATGTCACCATGATCATATGTTCTTGAAGTAGAACATGATTTGACTTTCTTGGTGTACCTTATGTGTTAGCGAACAATATAAACCTCATACAACATCACAATGCATTAGTACAATCATAAGTGTCAAAACCTTAATCAATGAATATCTTCTATTAAGGTGATACGACAAGTCTAGTAATTAATCAAGATTGTACTGTAATGATATGTAGACAAACATATCATAAACTTAACCATGAACAGAATTCGAAACATACTTGTAAGCCATACCTGTCAAGATTGCTTGTAATCTTCTTATGGAAGGCCTTAACCTCATCTCCCTCTGAGACAGGAACTTCTTCACTTATGCAGGTGACCAATCCATCTTCTTCTAGGATTAACCCAATCCAATTGATTTGCAAGAATTGGACCTGGAGCTGGATTAGGGTTTGTCAGAGAAACCCCAAAAATTCAAACTTTCGAAAGGATAGAAATATGCACCTTGATGAGCTGATCAAGCTGGTATATTCAGAATTTGAAAATTGCAAAGTTTCACTCCTCAATTTTGCCTTTGAAATTTTTGGATTCACTGGACGTGACCCTGAACTAGGGTTTGATAAAGCCCACTCTTCTGCCCAATCAAAAGGTTTGATCCAAAGCTCTAAGCTTCTATTTTTCTGAGGAGCTTCCAGCCGTCGTCACAGATTTCAAAAATTCTCATTTTTGCAGAAGCCCTAATTTTCCACTTTTCTAATCAAAGTCCCGAACTAGGGTCTGATCAAGCCCGGTCTTCTACCCAACCAAAAATTCTGAACTTGGTCTCTAAATTTCTATTTTGATGAGTGGCATTCAGCCGTAGTATCCGATTACAAAAATTCCAACTTTCTCCGAAACCCTAAATTCCGGAAGCCATGAATGAAGGTGCTCAAAAATAATTTTGTTATGACAGAAATATGTACTTGAATGTTTCTTATGTAACTCTGAACTTTTCGATCCACGGGATCTGAAAAATGTTTCTGAGATAGCACGACCTGTCATCTTTCCATCCCGATAGGTATTCCCTCAATTGGATTCTCTGAGAGAGTTATGCCAAGTGTCGCAACGTGACCTGTTTATGGGATAAAACAGGAGAGCTAACTTGTACGGAGTTCCACGTGTCACTGGTTCAACTTCAGCCTTTGAAAACATTTCCTAAGATAGTACAGTCTGTGTACTACCTGTCACTTTTTACGAAATTTTATTTGGAGCTTCCTAGCCCAAGTTATGACCTTTTTTCCAAGGTCACATGTTTATGACTGAGATCTGGAAGAGGCAGAAACCCTATATTGTACAGATCATAAATCACAACGTACAACGAATTAGAAGTTGTCCTTTGGAAACAAGGTACATGTGGATCTCTTCTTCAACTTGTAAAAGTTTCAGATCCGAAAACTTCGTCAAAATGGATTTATAGCAAAAGGGCTACAATGACTGGTTTTTTCTATATCAAGCCCTAACATCATAAGTGCAACAAGTGTCATACATGCCATATCATGCCTTCTTTCGGGCTAGCTCTGATACCATGTTAAATTTTCAGAATTTACTTCAATTTGATATAGGATCTTAACTGAGAGAACAACATGTACAGCATATCAATTAAGGACACAATAATGCAAGCACACAAGAGACATAGAGTTTACTTAGGGAAAACCATAAAGGTAAAAAACCCCAATAACTTCCTCAAAGATAGATAGAGAAATGATATAGCCAGAGTACAAGAGATACTCTTCTCCCAGCAGCAAATCCTCCTCCTTATAAGCGCTCCACTTTCCGAATGAGAGAAGTGTGTGAATGAATGATCAAATAGAGATCTCCCGATCTCTATTTATACTTGTTCTGTCCTGCCCAATAAACTAATGGGGCCTACATGTCTAGCTTAACCCATGGTTAACTTAATCTAGGCCGACCCCACACTTGGTGGTCTAATAACCCTTTGACCCACATGGCTTACCCCCAATAGGGTGGTCTAATAACCCTTCGACCCACATGACTTATACAGGGCCAACCCCAACAAGGTGGTCTAATAACCCATCAAGTATAAGTTACGACACTTACAATATAAATGACGAAACTTTCGTATAGAGGAATAATAACATCTCTATAGGAATACAAACACTTTTGTATAGAGGAATAATAACATCTCTATAGGAATACAATATACATATATGAAATACATTCCGAAGTTACATATACATCAACAAGGGCATCGAGCAAGACGCGGAGATTCTCAAGGATTTCGTGATCCCCACTGAGGAAGCAACACCTCCCCCTCCAGCGGACGAGTCGCAGGAGGACGACTCTTTGAAAGTAGAGGAGTTCTTCGATTTGCAAGGCCAATTGAAGACTCGGGAGTAAGGTGGCACCCTGCTCATGGTACTTTTGTTTCCCATCTTAATCGGTCGGTTTTGAACTTGACACGTATGTAATATTCCCAATTTGGGGCAGTCAAGGTGGCGGCATAATTTTGCTTGTTTCCTAAGGACCAATTCAAGGGTGAAAGCCTATAAAAGAATTGTAGTAGAAGAACTAAGGGTTGGAAAATCATTTGGCTAAGGCTTGAGGGGTGAGCCTAGTTTTGAGACTTTCATATTAATACAATGTGCAGTGTCTATGGTAGACTGTTTTGCAGAGATTCCTATGTTGCTCAAACTTGTAGTCAGCTTTTTCCTTCTTCTCTATGTGTATGTACTTCCTGTTATGCCTTTACGTTATGTTTTTCATTTCATGTCTGAGATCAGTGTATAATAACTTAGAATTCTTTGAAACAAGCTCTGGTTATTATCTTAGGTATTCACTCAATATTGCTACTAAAGTTGATATTGAATTCATCTTTGTCGGATGCTCATATCAATGGTCTGTTCTTATTTTCTTCTTTTACCACCATAAAATAGCAGTACGATGACAAGCAGGTGGCTACCTTACCTCTGTTTGAATAGTCCAAACTATGGCATTGTTATCTGATTTATGTGTAATGCCTTGACTCCATTACCCAATTGTTTTTCCTTGTGATTATCCATCCAACGCTTTCACACAATTCGTCTCATCGGAAATATGACCTTCTCTGTATGTTTTAATTGAATATTTTGGAGAAATGAAGACTGGTGTGTTTGTTCATTCTTGACACCTTTGAGTATTTCCAATTGTTTCATAGATTTGTAGAGAGATCCCTCTCAAACTGTGTTGGGTCAGTAGCATAGATCTAAAGTGGTTAGTGGTTACCCCGATTCTACCCTTCCACAACCTTAGGGTACGTTTTGGGTGTTAACAACGAGTATGATGAAAGGTTTATACCCAACATTCTGATTATAACTCTGTGTAATAATTTTAGAATTACGAGTCGATCCTGTACATTGTTATAGAAGTACTGAAATATAATCATAATTATTTATGTAGTAAATAAGTTGTGTATATTTAAACGATTCAATTTGTTGTGGAAAGTTTATGTATGGATGAAAGTTCATGCCTTGTATACTCTTAGTTGGATGATGTATCTATTCTGAATTGATTTAAGTATTATATTACCTTGATGTATTTTCGGTTATAATATGTGTATGGTGAATATCATTAGTTTGATTATGAATATGTTAAACTCTGTGTTTACAAATGGTACTCATTCGATTTCCAATGTGATTTTTTTAACTATATAATATTCCTAACATCGATTACTATTCTACTTTGTAATACTACATGTAAATAACTGTGAACTGTAACTTCTAAATTTATTTGTAGTAATCTCTGTAATTTACTATTGTACACTATATAGGTTTGTATCTGAATATTATTAAGATCATCATTCAATCTATCAATATGAGATCATTGAAATCTATCTACTTAAGCTAACTCCCTGTACTAGATTACATCACTATTGTGAAGGAAAAATACAGGGAGGTTTTACTTCATCAATCAATATTTCCAAATCTATTTTATTCAAATTTTAATACATAAATGAATATAAGTTCTATCTACTATTCATTCTAACAACTAGGCTAATATCTAGGAAGAACCAACTACTTTGATAACATATAAATTGACGCAAGTCACCTTACCGGATACTTTCTTGCTTAACAATACACACGACACAAACCACAATGCTTACATGAACATGGTGTAAATAGAATGCCCGAAGTGGCTTTATATTACTTCTATGAATTCGATTACAATGCGGAATAACTATAAACAAATAACTAACTACAATCGGCCTCAGCCATTACAACTTAGAAGTAACTGTGGTGTGTTCTCCTTGTGTTTCGACCTCACCCTCTCCTGGTTCACCTCGAAACACTAAGCTATGGCTCGATCTCAACTCCCTTCTTGTTCGGCTGGTGTGACTCTTCACAACTTCTCTCGGCTCTGTTCTCTGATACTGCTGATCAAAGAATGAAGATCCCTGATCTCGTTTCATCCCTTCGTCTTCTACCATGTGGATGTTGTTCCCGAGACTGTTACAATCCCCAAGACATGCATCCTCCTGTGTGTCGATCCTTCCAAATTCTGCGAACCTGCAACTGCCAGCTCCTAGCCGTGCTGCATAGCCTCTATCCATGACGCCATCTATCATGTCTTTCACCAACTCGCAATAACTGTATTAACTTCCTTAGCAACCCTGAACGGTTACCAGGTACTGTTCCTTAACTTTTTTCCTATCTAACCCTACTACAGTAGTCGGTCACATATTGACCTTCCTATCGGTTTTCTTCTCATCTTCTGCAGTTTGCCAGTCCTCCCCTTCCTCCGCGCTTGGTTCTGCCAAAACTGTCGCGTCGTAGTTCGACCACTAGTCAACTACCCGACGTCTTACCACACTTGTCGTCTATCGACTAATTCCTGTCGATTCCCAACCAATCACAACATCTGTTGCGTTGCTCTAGTCTATCGCACTCCAACTGCTTCTGCTCGACTTGTTGACTTCGACAAGTCAACTTGCTCCCCACACCAGTTGTCATCGAAACTCCCACTGGTCGGCTCCCTCCTATCGATCAACCTCAATGGATCTGCCTAGGCCTCGATGCTCCTGCATCATAAATAAAATCTTCAGGAAATATATCAGCAGATTAGAAGTAATTGAACTAGAACAATGTAGAACCTGTGTAAAACTATAGAGGTGGACAAAGACCCAAAGAATATCGTTCCTCCCAACCATCTCCTGAAAGCAGCCAAGATTACTTGCTTTAGGACTCCCGAGCCTGTTCATTGAACCACCTAGACGAAGATAATATGTAGAAGTTTATGACAATCACTTTGTATCTCAGCAATCATGAAGACTTGCATACAAAACCCTCTCTACAAAACTTAACAGAATAATCTGATAGTCTTACTCTGCAACTCATTTTAGCATCCCCTCATCGAATCCTCTTGTGTGCTCAACATAACAGTTTCCAACAAATCACAAGGTAAAAGTTGTGAGCATCCTACCCCATTCGATGGATATAAGTCTGCCTAGTTCTTTGGGTCAGTTAAAAATCATTTAATGAGCCACCTGCTCAGTTCCACCTTCCTTGGGGAACATGACCACAATTTTAGGGAGCTTGTTTCCCGCAACAATAGTAAGTGAGGGCAGATGCAACCACTTGTCAATTTCCTTCTACAACAGTCTCATTCCCCCTAGTGGGTCAGTGAACACTCTTCAACTGTCTTCTTTGGATGAGTGTCTCCTAATTTAATTTATTAAATAATAATATTATTCAATTATAGTCATCCTTGACCATCCTTGGCCAATAATATAAAACTTTACAATAAAATTTAAAGTAATGTTTTTCCACAAACATAAAATGTTTCAAGTTCTAGGTAGGTTACATGGAGCATAGGACATATTAACACACCTATAAGACATCCAAACAAATTATATACCCATCCATGGTATGCAAATTTCATGGGAATAAGTTTCAGAACAAGACTAGTTAATTTGAGAAGTGGAGATACCCCCTATGTCTGACATTAGATGCTCTTCCAAACACTGTATGGACTTCACTAATTCTTGGTATGATACTTGGATATGTTATAGGACATTAGTAACAATATTATTTGCAGAATTAGATTTGGTTTAAGGGTCTAATAGGAATCCTAATGAACATCATCTTCTAGAGTCTAGTTTTTGAGGTGAAATTGGTGGGAAAGGAGTCTTGAATTTCTTCATAAACCATAGTAACACTTAAGAGGTATACACACATAATTTGGACCATCAAACTAAATTCATATTCATCTCATAACATGATAAATAACTCAACAAACTCTGGTATAAAACAGGTACAATATCATTCCAAAATCACTATGCAAATGCTATGGGGAAAATTGCTCAAATCTCTTCCTTGAATGTAAATATTACTTGAAATACATAATATTTCGAGCTGTGGCTCTGAGGATATGATTATTACACTACAACAAAATAACCCTTTAGGGGTTGTTTTGGCTTGCGGGGGTCTTGGTCAAACCCCCCCTAAAAGTTTTTTCAGACCTTTGGAGGCGGTCTTTTAAAACCGCTCCTAAAAGTCATGGAAATTGGACTTTTGGGGGCGGTTTGTTTAAAACCGCCCCCAAAAGTCTTGAAATTTGACTTTTGGGGGCGGTTTTGGGAAACCCCCCCCCTAAAATCCCAATTCTCATAAATTTTGGGGGCGGTTGGTCAAAACCCCCCCTAAAAGTCATGAGAATTGAATGTTTGGAGGCAGTTATTTTGGAACCCCCCTTAAAAGTCATGACAATTGAACTGTTGGAGGCGGTTGTTTGAAGCCCCCCCCTAAAAGCCCAATTCTCATAACCTTTGGGGGCGGTTTGTCAAAACCCCCCCTAAAAGTCATGAGAATTGAACTTTGGGAGGCGGTTTGTTTGGAACCCCCCTTAAAAGTCATGAGAATTCAACTTTTGGAGGCGGTTGTTTGAAAAGCACCCTAAAATTCCAATTCTCATAACTTTTGTGGGCGGTTTGTCAAAACCCCCACTAAAAGTCATGAGAATTGAACTTTTGGAGGCAAGTTTTTTGGAACCCCCCTTAAAACTCATGAGAATTGAACTTTTGGAGGCGTTTTTTTGGAACCCACCTTAAAAATCATAAAAATTGAGCTTTTGGAGGTGGTTTGTTAGAGCCCCCCTTAAAAGTCATGAGAATTGAACTTTTGGAGGCAGTTATTTGGAACCCCCCCTAAAAGTCATGATAATTGAGCTTTTGGAGGCGGGTTTTTGAAACCCCCCTTAAAAGTCATGAGAATTGAACTTTTGGAGGTAGTTTGTTGAAATCCCCCTTAAAAGTCATCCAAATTAAAAATTTGGAGGTAGTTTTTTAAAACCCCCCTTAAAAGTCATGATAATTGAACGTTTGGAGGCAGTTTTGTGAAACCCCCCTTAAAAGAAATGAGAATTGAACTTTTGGAGGCAGTTTATTGAAACCCCCCTAAAAGTCATGCGAATTGAAATTTTCAAGGAAGTTTTTTGAAAACCCCCTAAAAGTCATTTATGTATGTGGGTTAGATGTGTCACATGGGTTCAACAATGCATCTCATCAAAAAATTGGAGCTAAGTGCACACAAGCTATTGTAGTGTTAGGAAGGGTGTGCATCATCATTACTAAACACCATATCCCATTAGAGCTCTACAATTGAGGCAATCATGCTAGGTTTTTCACATCAAAGATGGTTCTCGCACTCCAACTTTCCATGATCCATGGTCAAAATACAAACTCGTGTTCCATAACATTATCCTTTATGGCTAATGGCCCATGTGTAGGGCCCTAATCACCACATGATTCCTACACAAGGAATATTTAGCTTGCAAGTGGGTATGGTAGCCATTTCAATATTTACAACATCATGGATGGCTCTTGAAGCCTAATCCATGGTGTCAATGGTGTTAGATCAAAATCTAGTTTATAATGACTGGTAGTTACCTCAAGGTCTTGTGACCTATGGGTGTTTCTCTGTACCACTAAATAGGCCATAGGCAAGGAATATTTAGCTTTTGAGTAACACATTGTCATTTTTTTTAGTATTTTCATGTCGTGGATGGTTCTAGGATCCTATGTTATGTTCTAGGGCCAAAATGTAGGTTCTTGGGAAATAAAACTTTATTTTGAGACTCATGGGCCATGCATAGGGACTTGAGTCATCATACATACCCTAGATAGGGAATATTTTGTTTATAGTCTAAGTTCTTGTGTTTATTTTTGCACTAATTTTGGTTTGATAAAATCCCATATAGTGATCTTCAAACCTTGATGTCAAAGTCTTTGATCTAGAACCTTGGTTATAAATAACCCAAGGTCAAAGTTTATTGTGTTAGTGTGTTTATTTGGTGTAGTAGGCATGTTAGTGATTGGGTTAGGGGGTAGTGGGTTAGGGTTAGACGGACACTGGCTTAAGGGGATATTTTCTACAATTTCATAATGTGGTAGGATTTGGGGATTTTTTGGATTAGAAGCAAGGCACCTACGGAATCATTGGGTTAGTGGGAAAGGGGTTCTGGTTTTGTTGGTACTAGTGGTTAAGTGGTTTATAAGTTATCATGTTATTCGGTTTGGGGATAGATGTTAAGATTAGGTGTGAGGTGAGGGGGTTAGAGGTTGAAGCTTCCTAGGTGCATGGATTCATTGCATGGATCAAGTGTGTGAAGTCAGTCATTTACATGGGTTGGTTGTGTTAGGCCAATGTCTATTTAGTGGCATTATTTATGGTGGCCATTTCAATATTTGTAACACAAAGGATGGTTCTCGTGGCCTAGACTATGGCATGTGAACTAAATTTAGGGTCTAATGCCATATTAATTTTCCATGGGGAGTGATGGTCCATGCATGTTAACCTATATTACCACATAAGAATCTCTATCCTACATGTCAGATCGTCATGATCATCATTGTCACCATCGCCGATGTCATTGTTGTTGTTGGTTTGTCCATGGTTATGTAAACCAATAAACCAACCATGGTTTGATATTTATAGGTTATGTAAACCAATAGTGGTCCTCATAACCTAAATAATGGTCCATGGTTAATAAATTTACTATATGCTTCATGGTCCATGTGTAGGGCCCTACACATAATTACTTTACCTTACAAGCGAGATATTGTTGCCATTTCAATATTTGCAACATTGACGATGGTTCTCGTGGCCTATAAACTAATTTTAGGGCCTAATACAATATTAATTTGCTATGGGGTTGATGGTCCATGCATGTTAACCTAGACTACTACATATGAATTACATATGGAATAAATAGCCTATATCTAACAATTCCGTCTGTTGCTCTTGAGTGATGATTAAGGACTTGCGACATCACATAATCTCTAAAGAGTGAATCTAATTTCAACTACAAGTGGGATATGTTGGTAATTTTTAGATCTGTAACACCAAAAATGAAAATTTTCTTGCCAATTTCAACATGCTAGTAATTTTCATTCCATCACCCTTTCTTCTCATTGTTTTCCCCTTTTTGTGAAGGGTGACTCAAGTGGATTCCAGTGGACAACAATGGCAACAAGAGAGCGTAACATAACACACACATGCCCATATCCAAGGCCTAGAATGTATTGCAAACTAATGTGTTGAGTGAATTCAAGATGCAATTACAATAATTATTAGACAGAGGGTTCATATGACCAAGTGCAGCACCTTGGATAGAACACATATTGTTAGTCAATAAGAAGGATGGAACCTTTTGGATGTGCATTGGTTATTCAATGTTAAATAAGGTGACAATTAAGAACAAGTACCTCCTACCCAAATTGATGATCATCTTTATTAACTTAGATGGGAAAAGGTTTTTTCAAAGTTGGACTCAAGTTTTGGGTATCATCACATGAGAGAAAAGACTCATCTACATTATTTAAGATGTGCCACCACCTGTCTCCTTGTTGTAGACACATGCCACCTTGTTGTAGACACATGTTAGTGCATACCACCAACTCAAACTGCGTGAAGAATAATCTCTCCACCATCGTCATTGGTGCCTATGATCGGAGATGGTCAGGGAAAAACTTTAGGTTAAACATGCCCGATAATGGCATGGTTCTGAACTTTACACGTATTGTTCCTGAGGAGTTGTTATTAACACGAAGCTTTGGACCCAGTCTAATAAAATACGAGGAGGAAGATTTTAAAGTTAACCAAAATTTAAATACACTAGTCAGGGCTGCTATATTCAACTTCATCATGAGTTTCATTTCATCATTTGCCATGTGTGCCTTAAAACAGTGAGTGGAGGTGTCTTTCACAAAAATCCTGATTCCACTTTGATCCTTTTTTATTGCGCCATTGAATAATCCCATGGGGGAATTACCAAATAAAATTGGATTTATCAAAAATTTTACTTTGTCTGTACCTGGATCTATGACGAATTCTGTTGATGCTTTAATAATCCTTCTCCCAAACTCCTCTAGGTTCTGTCTGTAGCCTTAAAAAATAATGGCTTTCATGAAAATACATAAGCCCCATGTGACAATAAAGGGAATTGATTATACCTTGGGATTTGTTAAAAACATGAGCTTTAAATTTTCTTATAGGGGCTGCAAATGCCAATTATTTTTTACTTGAAGAATGTTACAAATCAAAGTCCAAAGATCTGTGATGAACCTGCAATAATTAATTAATGCAAATACACGAGATATCAGAAATAATAGAACTCAGAATCACTTTTATATTGATCACGGGCCACTTCGAGGGGGCAACCTCCTTTGAGCAAGCTCAATACAATTAACTTCACAGTGCCTTCATAAGCCTCAACGCACACTTATATACTACGTCTAGGCACCAATACCATGGGTCAATACTATGTGTCAATACAAACCATGGGCTAAGTCTATACGCCAATACTATGAGTCAAAACCATGGGACATATAATACTATGGGATGACTTACAAAGCATATGCGTCCAATACTATGGGCTAATATAAACTATGGATCAACAAATACTACGGGACGACTTACAAAGCATATGCGTCCAACAACAATATACTAACAAAGTAAAGACATGGGTTCCTAACAAGATCCTGAGTAATGTTGCAATCTACTCACTACTACAATTTTGGCCTTAAGGGGGGGTTGTCTTCCGCCCCCAAAAGTGACCTACGGGGGGGGTTTTGGCTTTGGGGGTGGTTTTAGCAAAACCGCCCTTAAAGGCACCGATGTTAAAATTTTCTCCCTTTAAGGGCAGTTTTTGACGAGATTGGAACTGCCCCCAAAAGTGACTTTTGGGGGTGGTTTGTGACCCCCCCCTCGTAGAGGTCTACGGAGGAATTTTTAAACCCCCCTCGTAGACCCCTTGATAGAGACCTACGGGGGTGGTTTTGAACCCCCTTCATAGAGACCTACGAGGGCGATTGTGAACCCCCCTCATAAGCCCCTTCATACAAAACCTACAGAGGCGGTTTGGAACCCACCTCGTAGAGGACTATAGGGGTGGTTCCAAACCCCCCTTGTAGAGGCCTATAGGGGTGGTTGTGAACCCCCCTCGTATAGTCCTATAAGGGCGGTTTGGAACCCCCCTTGTAGAGGCCTATAAGGGCAGTTTAGAACCCCCCTCGTAGAGGCTTATAGGGGAGGTTTTGAACACCCCTCGTAGAGGCCTAGAGAGGCAGTTTGAAACCCCCCTTGTAGATGCCTATAGGGGTGGTTTGGAACCCTCCTCATAGATGCCTATAGGGGTAGTTTGGAACCCCTCTCGTAGAGGCCTACAGAGGGGGTTTGAAACCCCCCTCGTAGAGGCCTACAGAAGCGGTTCTAAACCCCCCTCTTAGGTACCTAGAAGGGTGGTTCTAAACCCTTCTCGTTGTAACATACAAGAGCAATTTCGAACCCCCCTCGTAGTGACATATGAAGGTGGCTTAGAACCCCCCTCATAGAAACATACAAAGATGGATTGAAACCCCCTCTATAGCCATAATAAATCATAATAAAATATATTTTATTAAAAATACCAATATTGCGATATCAATAGGGTATGGAGGAATCGAACCACCAACCTCTTGCTTGTAAGGCAGGCACTCTACCATTGAGCTAGCACCCTTTAAGAATTTGGGAGATGAGCAATATTAACACCCATATTGCATTATTGTTAAGTCTAAGAAAAGACAATAAGAATGTTCATGAGATGATTGGAACAGGATATCCACATGTACCCAAATATGCACAGATTATCATGCAAGAGCAACTTGCTCCTTGCAATCCTCACAAGGCATAAGAACTATAATTCCAAACTTTTAAATTACTTACTAAAACAACAAAAATGCTAAAAAAATTTGCATACAATTTGCAGACACAAATTTCAATCATGTGATATGCATTTCATAACATAGTGCAGTGATTCTTATTGTGGACATGACATATTGATGCAGTTGAGGAGCTCAATAGTTTGTGCATGGAAGGCCAATATTCAAGACGAATCATCTTCCTTGTTTGTCTCTTCCACTATGAGAATTTATGTATTTTGTTCAATATAGACAATATGAATAAACTAGAAGACGGAACATTTGTATCCCTTAACTAGATGATAAATGCCATATCATGAGATTGTGAATACTTGAATAGTCGGTTGCTTGACTATTTTGCTCAACTTCAAGTCGTCCATACATTGTCATACATTTTCATAAACTTAATGGGAATTTGGAGTTGATTCATTGCTAATATAGACATGCTAATGTTTGTGTGAATGAATATATTCTTTTTTGTCTAGGTTCACTAATATTTAATTTGAACAAGATAGTGAATAAGCAATCTATTTTTCGGTGTATGTCGTGATCCCTACTCATTGGTTGGCTTAGCAAGAACAAATGGCTCATAACTAGTCAATAAAAATACAGATGGCTTACCTCATGTATTAGTGTTGCAAAAAGTAATGTTTCATCCTTAGTTGTTAGATGTCGAGGTGCTACATTTACATGACCTAAACAGATAATTTACTTTTATCTATTGAATGAAATACTTTTTCCAAAAGCTAAGTTTTTGAAGAATGAAACTATGCTAGATAACAACTTCAATTGAACATGTTTGAGATGATACATAAGCATGCAACTTACCTGCAACTGCACGGCCCCATTGATAATGCTCAAATGCCACAGACCAAGCCAGAGTATTCTCAGTCATTGGCCTTGTCATTACTAGGAGTACTAGATCAGCATTAGCAACACCTTCTACAGATGCATATATATTTAGTCAAGATAAGTAGTTTTTCATGGATTGGCAAAAACATAACAACAATAATTGCACTTCAAAAGAGTAGTGTCATCGGTTGAAAAAATACCAATACTTGAGCTTCAAAATACATATAATTCTACGCACCTAAATTTCTAGAAAAGGGCAGGAAGGGTCCACAGCATATCCCACATCCTTACACAAAAAGTTCACCTTACAAGTAATATAATTCATGCATGGAATCCAAGAAAATGACAAAGGAAACCCATCTTCTTACCATCAACATACTACCCAACAAGCAACTCTTTGAACCATATAATACAATTAATCTAACCAGAAAATGAAGTCATCACGAGTTGCTATACAACAAGCCACAATCATATTTTGTGTGTTCTAAATTCTAATAGGGGATCTAACTAAACCACCTTTGATATAATTGTATTATCCCTCATTGAAAAAATCAACTCATTGTCCCACTACAAAAGAGCACCAACAAGATATGCTCTGATGGTTGAAGGGAAAATTCAAGGCCACCTTTCAGTGGAATAGGATTGCAATGCTCCCTCTATCTGATTCGATATTTTAGAACCTCCAAAATAATCACTTGAAACTATTCCTCTCTGGAAATTTTCAATTTCATCTTGTGTGCCCAAATCAAGTGCTTTTGCTAGCTTCCTAGCAGGTATAATTGAATCCTCTACTACTTGTCAAAATTTGGTGTCATGGGATGCCATGCATCTCTTGAAAGTGAAACACCCCCCAAGGTTTAATTTAGACCCATAATAGGACACAACTATATATCCAATAATGGAGTTCTCACAAAATATTCATATGGTGTTCAAATAACCCAAGACAAGGACATGCTTCAAGCATCTCACATAGAAAAAAGAGAGTCAAAGATCAATCATCCATTTCTAGAGTCAAAAAGAAAATAGCTTTCTCCTGGTTTTAGCTATCTCTCGACAGCAATAGATAGTACTTCCTCTTGTTGTAGAAACCTATGTGCAACAACTTTACTCCCATCAGTAGCTTTATTGGATATTATTGATTTTGTGGTCTCTAAGCATTTTGCAAGGATTGCTTCAAAACCCAAACTTTTTATCCAACCTGTAAAGAACAATTCCACCTGAAAAGTCCAACTGATATGGTATCTTTTTAGCAACTGCACCAGAGGTGTCTTTTGGATTACATGAATCACCATTAGATAACAGTAAGTGCAGTTTACTTTGAATATATCCAGTCATAAAGTCTTAGGTATTATCTTCAGCAATAATGTTTTGACAAAGTTCCAAAGATTGTTGATCCAAGTCACTTTTTTGGCTGCACTGATCCTGATGAGATAAAGAGGATCCATCCTTATGTTGTACTACCAACGATAGATTTGAAGAAAGTCCAGGGTTTGAATTCAGCCTCAGTTGAGATGCTTGAGATGGACTGGATGGAATATGACTTTTAAAGACAGTATCAACTTTCCTATGGGAAGGTGAAGGAATGGTACAAGGCGAAGCACAACCATAGTTAGGTCGGATAGAAAGATTTACATATGTGACTAGTACCCTTCCTTTGACATACATATACCCTCTGGTTACCGCTTATACATCGAACCTTAAATAGTAAAAAAAAGGCCAAAACAGACTCATTCACTCAATAAAATATCATTTTTCAGAGGGAAGGTCGAGGCCCCTCATCAGCTGGACGATAAGAGTGCCTGCTTCATAGTGCTGGAACACATACAATATAGTGCGATCTACACCTCCCTTGATCTACTAGCAGGAAATGGCATTGTATAAGGGCTAACTAAAATGCTCTCTATTCCTCGGAATTCGGTAGAGCAATTTTTGTCAAAATCACAATTTGGAGTGGTCAGATCGCAATTTCGGCAATCTGGGTTGTTTTAAAATTGGGCAAATTTTCTAATTAATCTAGAACAGACAATCCCAATTGCTGAAATTACAAAAATGCAAAACTGCAATTTTCAACCATAATTTTAACTAGTTTTTATCCCAAAATCGCCCAAAAAGCGGGGCATTTTGGTTGTATTTTATCCTACGCGGCGGGAAAGAGTCCTGGCATCGATTGAAACCAGGGCCTTATTTGTTCGAGTATTTTAGGATGAGGCGAATCAATCTCAACCTCATCATTATTGACATTATTAGAAAATTTCTTTAAAATATCAAGGCGGCCAATGGAAAATATTTAAACATAACTCGTTAGGGGTTGCCAGTGGAAAATGTTGAAGGATTTTGAGAGTCCCGAAATGGGTTTGTGCTGCCATTATTCCTACTGTTTTCTCTTTGGTTTGCAACAATGCTTTCATGGGCATTGCACAAACGCTCGTATTGTCATCCTCATTTTAATAAAACATTTCATCAAAACTATGTATAGAGACATTTATGGCATCCACATATAATCTATAAAATATAGTAACCAAGTAATTTATTCAGGTAAAAATTGTAGTCCACATACAAAATCCAAGCTATCTCCAAATGATTATAATAATGCAGAGGCATGTCAAGTGTTTGAGAAAACTCTACTAATGGAGAGAAGCATCAAAGATTTTTCAGCACAATAGCCCAATTCGTATATGGGTTTTCACCTTGCAATTTCAACTCCGACAATGATTTCAGAGGGATTATCCAATGGACTTTTCTCTGCATTTGATTAAGTGCACACAATATGTAATTTCACAGATAACAACAGTGTGGGCTTGTAATTACAGGAGAAGAAATTCATGCAACTAAGGTGGCAGAGGATCTAGAAATGACATTTTTAGCTAGGAAATTAGAGACGAAAGCTTCGTTTGGTTCCTCGATCATTAATTTAAAAATAAAACAGGTTTCACATGAGCTCCAAAGAATTGTATCCCTATCTTCAAGAAAAAACCCATCCCCAAGGGAGAATAAGACGGTAACAGGAGCAAAACATGCATTAAAAGGATTAAAATTTATCAACAAAACTGCTCATAATGCTGCCAACAGGGATTTTGAAGAGATTTGATGACCTTGTTGTTAATGGTCTGATCTCACGTTCATATTTTGGGGCATGTATTGGTAGGAAATCCATTTGTTGAGAAGAGACCCAAGATTCATCAGTGTGAAAAATCATAATAAGCCTGAAGTTCACAACGTATATTCATTTGATTAGAGTAGAAAAAAGAATGTTAAAGTAAACCAACCATATCAAAAAAACCAATTTTTGGTGATGGCATTCTTAATCACGATGGCCTCGATAGATTAACTCTTACTTGACTGCTCCCACTACTACATGAATTATCTTTGTTAACTGAATCTCTAGGAGTATTGCAAGCCATATTCAAATCATCCACATATGGCCTATGCATATTAGCTAAAGTTGCCCCACTGGCTACTGGTACGCTATCCTCAAGTCCTTGTCTTTGCAGTCGATTTCTGAAACCTGTTCATATTTAGAGAAGCCCACATCTATCGAAGATGAACTATGATTGTCACAAGAAACATCGTTTGTGTTTGACTTTGATGGGATGATGGTTGAGTTGGTAGAATGTGTCGAAGAGCTTTGTTATGAGGAGCTGAACCCTTTGGTTCACCTTTCGGAAGTTGTAATTGAGTATCTGGACCTTGCATTTTCTCTTGATATTCTAAAGGATCAATCTCTTCTGGAGGAAAATCTCGAGGAACATGTAAAGGAGGGACAACTTGTAAAGGAGGAACACATTGTGCATCTTCAACAACATTGGTTGACACTGCTGATTCAGGCATAAAATATGCCACAAGCTCTTTTGTTTCAATAGAGTTTGGTACAGCCTGCTCATTGGGGCCTTGGTTCTTTAGAAAAGTTTAGTCAACTTTCAAAATCCAAAAAGTTGTTCATTGGTAGATAAAGAGGCACAATCTTGTGGTTGACCCGGAGAAACTCATCGCAAAGTATCCAACTGCCAAATGAAATGTTTGATGCCCAAACTAAATTCCAATAGATTGTGAGTGCCCACATGGAGTATCAAATGGATAGCCATATGCCAAAGAAGAGCGCTCACTTAAACCACCAAAGGGATAGTTTGCAAAAAGTGCTCAAGGGTTGAAAGTGCTCAAGTTTATCACAAAGTGTCAAGCACAGCTCACCAATGGAGCATTATGATTCTCCCTTGTTTATAATATTCAATGTCTTGGAATTTTGGGAAACTAACCAGATGTTGTTTTGGATAGTCTTTTAGTTTATGGATTGGGCCTTGTGTGTCTTTTTTGCAGTAGCAGGGGCTATAAATTTTCTCACGAGTTCATCAAATGATCTTACATCAAGACCTGCTCACTGTTGACGAGTTTCTCTTAGATTCATTTCTTTACGAAGAATTTTACAATGCAATTTTGTGGGAAGTTGAAGGAAAGTGGGTTGTCCAAAGAGTGGTCAATGCTAACCCTTTGGCCGAGGATGTGAAAGACTTGGATTTCCATGCAGAGCATCGACCTAATAAAGATATGTGTTGGTACCAGGATCTGCTCCATCAAAAAAATTTGTTTCCGACAGCGCACATGTAAAGATAGACCCCAATTTTCACTGCCAAAATATTCACAAGTATTTTCGCCAAATTGATTCTCCTAAAGTCTGCATTCTTTTCACTATCCTGCAGCAAAATTTTCCTCTTCTTCCAAAACTTCGTCAACTTTGCCAAAGTCTTCATTAACCCACTCAATGACGAGTCTCGACATCATTTGCATTTAGAATTGATGCCAAGCTAAAATCTAATCTCATATTTATAAAATCTTGTACTTTTATCAAGTCTTATAATCCAACCAAACAATTTGAAATATAAATAACTAAAAGGTAAATATTAAAATATATTATTTTAAAATTATTTTATAATTTTAAAATAATATTTTATATTTGTTTTTATGATTTGGTTATGTTTTAAAAAGGATGGTTTTGTCTTATTCCATATTCCAAACTTAACGTAAGTTCTTTCTTTTTAAAGTTTGGCGTACGTTCTTTCTTTTTAAATATGGGCTTATTTGTTAAAGTTTTGGATATGTAAAAAAATTTTAAAAAAAACTTGTCTTTTTTTAAATTCAATACCATTCCATGTCAAATGAGAGTCATCTTCATACAAATTGTTGAGAGCACCAAGCCAACATCCACATGGAAGCACTCTGGCCAAAGAGCAAAGGAAAAGCCCACGGTCACACCTTTGTGCACAATGCGTCGGCTTGAAATTAAGGCACTTGTGCATATAACCTATATAGTATTGCATATAAATTAAGGCACTTGTGCATATAAACTATAGAGTATTGCCCGGGGGATTATTCCCATTTACAAAACAGAAAGCCCAGGTGTGACGACTTGAACAAGCAGGCATAAAAAAAGAGTACTCACATCAAGCACAGAAGAAAGAAACAAACAACCGAGCTCTCGAGTTCTTAAGAGAAGATTGATGGGGAAGCATTTTCAATAGCCACCAAAATTGTTGATCTTATGTTCAAGCTAAAATCTTCAAAGAAGTTTTAGTGATCACCTGATGAATTGACTATCATTCTCATAATACATGAAATGATACTGCAGAGAGTACTCCCAAATAGCAAAATGGCTTGAGTTTCTTTGCCACTGGTTTTCTTTGGCTTAACAATTCATCACTAAATATCATAGATAATCAAATCTCAAAATTGAAGCTTTATGAGTCCAAGTGCCAGAGATTGCGGTCAGTATTAAACACCAAATATTAAGATCAATGACAAAGTTCATTTGCAATTCCTTCGCTGAGATAAGGCTGAAATAGATGTGATGTGTATGGAAGAAATGATTGAAAAATTTCTATGATCCAAGGGTGAAGTTGCATCTTCTAGATTGGACAGGCTTCTATCCGGTGCTCTAAATCGCATAGCATATGATGTGAACAATACTCTGTTCCCAAAAGGAATGTTAAAGCAATTTCCAGGAAGTTGTCTCTCTCTAATTGATGATGACATGAGTAAGAGGTGATTTAGTGAACTTCACCCATGTATCCTCATTACTTGGGCAGCAAGGGTTGGAAGGAAAGTGTGTTCCTCGTATGGTTTCAGTTTATTAGGCAAAGGCTCGGTACAAAACCAACTCAATAAATTAGTTTTCCAACATTCAATGAAGACATCTATGCAAAAATTTACTCGAAGCTTTTGAAAGTAAGGTACAGGAATTCATTGGGGACGGGTTGGAAGTCAAAGGGACATAAGTGGCAAATCATGTTAAGGGCAGACTATCCCTCGAATATTCTTAACGTTCATTTCCAGATTTACAGAGAATTAGTTAGCAGCTGGCAGTTAAGCAATCTTTAAGAATTTGCTAAAATGGGTATCGATCCCGAGCTTCTAGGACAACATATCAATACAAATAATTTGCAACAAATCAATTCCCAAGTTTCAAAACTTAGCCTTTGAAAGTTGCAGAATGTTCTTATGGAGCTACTACAACAAGATAAAGGCAGAATGTGCTGAGATAAAGACATGGTTGAATGTGCTTATGGAGCTGCTACAACAAGATGAGGAGAACCAGAGAAGTGGATGGAATATGAGGAAAAGGGTCCAATGGCCTATTGAGAAATTATTGGCAAGGAAGATGATACGAAAACTGAGAAACAAATCGAAGGAAGAACTCAGGGCAGTTGAGTATGAGGAACTAGTTCAAATATGTGAACCTAAGCAAGGAGAAATTATTGGAGAGGATTGTAGTGGATATGTTGATGGGAGACATGATGATAGTCTCATTGAGTATATGGGATGGTCAAATCAACGCAAGGAAAGGATGCTTGAAGCATCAATAGAGATTCAGGAATCTTTACTTTTTCGAAATAATCATTTGTGTGTGATTGCAGGTGATGAAGATAGACAGCCTCTAGAAGTTGTCATAACATTGTCTCACGAAGATGATGTCAAAGATGTTTGTGGATCGAAAAAGGTAGAGGTAATTTCCAGTTGCCAAAATGATTATGTGTATGCAGGTGATGTAGATCATGGAGATGTATAGCCATGTACAACTGCCATAAAGGAAGATGATAATGCAGAATTATCCCAAGGAGACAGAGTTAAAGGGATTGCAGTAGGAGGAAAGCACATAGTTCCTATAAATTTTGATGAAGAGAAGGATAGAGATGCTGATGAGAGGTCTACTGAGGATCTCAAAAACTGTTTTGCAGAACCTGATCAACATGGAAGGTTGAAAGTGAAGGCATCAATTGAACCTGAAGAGCCTTATGGTTTTAAATCTAATGAATTTTGTTTAACTTCAGGTTGCACAAACAAGGATAGAAGACAGTTACTGAACATTGTCATGAAGGTGGAATTCAATTTCTTCATTTTCTCTATTCTGATGAAGATAAAGTAGGAATTCCTCCTTGGATACATTGTCATGAACACCTCATTTCCTGCTATTTGTATTGTCTCTGTGTGAAATCTGTGAATGAATTGGAAGAGTTACTTTATCTGCATGAAGTCTAAAACTAATAATAAGTTCAGCTATTGATATATTATAGATCTTATGCAAGAATTAGAGGCAATTTGGGTTTCTGTGTATGTGAATCGAATTGGATCCGAGTTAAGGTTGGGCACTAGTAATAGAAGTAAATTGAGCAAACAATTGTGCCAGAGCATTGGAAAATGATGAGGAGAGATCCTATTAAAAATGTTCAAACCTATGATCTGTAATGTGTGGGAATCACACATTGGAAGTCGCTACAGCAAGCTCTGCATTGGAAGCAAAACAGAGCTGCAATATTGGATGGCATAGTATTTGTTTTGCGTTGAATCATTGATTAGGTCATAGGAAATTCCTGATGTCTGGAGTTAATGCAAAGTGAGGAAGTCATGATAAGCATTCATGTTCAGAAATAGTGAAGAAAGACAATGAAATTGTAGTGGTGAAGTGTTGCTTTGATCTGGTGGAGGTTATCAACGTTGTTGTAATCAAGTAATAGACAAAAGCTGAGAACATGCTTAGAGAAGGCCAAAACCATTCCATATCGTTGAATGAAGATCATACCTTCAAGTGAAAACCTTGCAGTCATGGAAACGATGAGACATGGCCTAAATTGATGAAGGAAAACATCCTGAAGGAAACATTATTTTGGCGAGATCAACGTATGCACATTCAGTTTTGAAGGAACGAAGTAAAGCCTCAGAAGTTCTATTGAAAGTCAATGCAAACTCTAGCTGCAAATTGGCGGTGAAAATGATGATAGATATTAAAGAAGAATGATCCTATAGATATTTTTGTCATTGACAATCCCAAGGACCAGGTAATCATTGGAGCGATTGATAATGCGTTAATGGATATCCAGCACCACTACAGATAGATCTGAAACATAAATTTCCCATATCCAGGTAATCAAGTGTGAGGTTTTTGAACTGAGGAGAATAGTTGGAAGCTAAATAGCCTGCTGGCTATTTGGCCTGCATCACATCATCTCCCCTTAGAAAATTTGGGAAGTAAGAAAACACTAACAAAAATAAATAACTCCCACAAATTGTTCATTAGTTGTAACTAAATATTGGAGGAAGACAAATTATTTTCCTTTGCAAGAATCTCTTTGGAATTGGATCTAGGTAAGAGACTCCCAACAAAATCAATGGATCTACTATCTTTTCTTTGAAAGCACTGCTTTTTGTTCAAGAATATGCAAAGAGCTTGAGTTTTCCCTAAATTAGTAAACACCAAACATACTCGGAGAGAGCCTGAGATTATGTAGAGAACCTGAGATAATGCAGAGAGCCTGGTTTTTCATGCATGCAACGAGATTTGATTTCGATCTTTTTTATGGTGAACCTTGTTTCCTCCAACTCTCTGCGAATATCCTCCTTTTCTCAATCTCTCCTTTTAGGTTCTGCAGATCCATTCATCCAATTACAGCAAAACAAAAAATAACATAAACCCAAATCCAATCATCATGTTTTCATACATTCCACAATTAATCTAATCCAAAATTCAATCCTAACACCCAACTTACCATTTGAAGGCGGACCGAAGAATATCTGCGTGGCTCGCATGACTGAAACATGGCGATGTTTGATGGATTTAAATGGTTAAAGGAGGGTTTGAAGTGTTATCGATTATGACCATCTCTTCAGAGAATTTTGGGATTGTAGGGAGAATAGGGTTTCTGCTGCCATGAAAATGCAAATTCCAAGCATTAAGGGAAATGTAGAGAAATGAGCGGGTCTGAATGTAGGAGGAATAAGAGATGCACTCTCTTTCTTCGAATTCTCAATTTGAAAATTTGGAATCCTCCCCGCCATTAAAAAAAAATTATATTTCCTATTTTCAGCTCTTTTTGAGGTGTGTGAATTATTATAATATATATTAATGCTAAAAGAATGTAATCTATGTGAAAATAGAAACTAAGGTTCACATGGCATTCAATTAAGAGAGTACATTATCACATCTTTTTTTAAAACTAAAAGATGGATCATTTAAGGAGGATTCTTTATTTTATTTTTAATTTTTCTTTTTTTAATTTCGGCCAGAAATTCATGGATGGTTAGAAATGCAAGTTTTAATCATTTAAATTGGAGTGGGGAGGTTTTCTAATGAAAATGCGGGTTTCTAAATCCATGGAAAAGGATAAATATTGTCCCTGATGAGTGACAACAAGGATGGACACATTGTCACTCATCAACATGGATGAGATTTCGAGCTATGCGAGACATTGTGATGTGGATGCAGGGAGGATCAACTGCAGTTAGTGTTCCAATCTCTTGTCGATGAAAAACACTGATGGATTTTTCGTACGGGAGATCCCACGCAAGTAAGAAGTTTAGGTGAAGACTTAATTGCAATTAGTCTTCCTACTTCCATGCATCCTTAAATCCCCGCTTTAGACTACAGGTTGAACAGATAAAAATTGACTCATGTATATAAACAAAAAAAATTGTCTTCTCTTTACAGTGCGGGATAGGTTATGATCAATTAAGAGTGAATATATAACTATATTATGTACAACTTTAGAGCGGAATCAATCCCCGATCTCCGATGAAATGACAAGGATCTCTTGTTTTGATCTCTAGAATCAAGGTCGACCATGAGTCCGATGGAATCTCATTGATTATCCAATGATCTGCTCTATGGAGTAAACGATAGTCGAATTCTAGATTGTCCTTGCAGTGCTAATGATGAAATTTATAACTTTGTACAAATGACATCACTTATTATGTAAGATAATATAATTTTATTGATGCCTGACGAATGACCAAGAAGAATGTCGATGGGGCTCAAAAATACAATCTAGTGTGACCCATGGGAAATTGAGGTTGAACAAGAGCAAGAGGACGAATATATCTACAAGCGACCATGATCTCTCAATACTCTTACACACACTAAAACAACCAACCAAGATTCCACTATTTCCTAACAATAGAAAATCCAATTATTAGTTCACCAGAATCTACTTTACTTCAAAACATGAATAAATGAAGTATATTTGGTAGTGGGGATAGAAAATGAAATCTTTGCATTAACATAATTGAGAGAAACATTATAAAGGCATGGAAGTATATCACCTCAATTGTATTTAATGTAGTCTTGAATCTTCTTTCCATGGGGGTCCTTCCTCACTTTGGACTTAACTCAATCCAACAACATTCTTGCAGTTATTCGTTATTCAATATTCATTCCAAGCACTGAGAAGATGGTTAATGAATGATTTATCTAACTCCACAGCATGGATTCTCAGGTGCCCTTGGTGAAAGGAATACGAAAGGAAGTCACATGGAGGAGGAAATGTTACTACGTTGGCAACTTCCCCTTCCGCAGAAATGACAAATCCTCACAAGACGATGGCGGATGTGGGACAGAGCAAAGAGTCACTCATTCAGTTGGAAGATCGAATAGCCAGTAATGAGTCATTTGTTCTGTTAGAAGAGTGAATGGCAGTGATGGAAAAGGTCGTAGAGTCAGTGGTAGTGAGCTTGGAGAATTTCACCACATTCTAAAACACCATGGAAGAGAAACAATGTGGAAAGATGGTCGAGCTAGCTGCCACTCAAGCATGTGAAGGAGTAACTTTGGTTGCAAATGGGATGGTTTAGTTAGGCGATCTGCAAACTTAGAGGTTGTTTGAAAAAGGAAATGGCATAGCTAGAAACAATGTGCCACTCCTTTTATACTTAATAAGCTAGAAGGCTGCGAACAAGCAGAGGCCGAGTAAGAGTTTGGATGATGGAAGGTGGAACCATATCCTTTCCTCTACTGAGGCAAGCCTTGGAGCAAGGTATCAACCTTTGGCGTAGGTAGGAATGCCGCAGTTGCGTTGAGTGAAGGGCATTCTGAAACGAAGCCAAATATGGGTGAAGCGTGTAGGCTTCATCCTACTACAACAAGCAGTCACCAAGTTTAGGAACTTATGTGTAGAGGACACGGAACATAAGACCGACAAACTTCAGTGGACAGACTGATCACCCGGATGGTGTAGGAGACGAAGGGAAACCAAGACCAATGGACTAGCAAAGGGAAGCACATGGAAGGGGACTAAGCAGCAAAACCTGGCGTAAGGCAGTGTCAACATGTTTTGGAAGCAAGGGTATTTCAGATGCTTTCTCAAGTATGGAAAGCACTTCAGGTGGAGGAGGGTGTAATGGAATTTGGAAAGCGCACTTAGCCACATCACCTTCATGCCCATGGGATCCTAGCGTTCTTGTCCAAGATGGTTGGCTTGGGTGCCTGCCATGGAAAGACGCTTTGGTTGGTGGACATAGTGTCTTAGTGAAGGGGACGCCTTGTCCACGCAACTAGAACATCAAAATGGAACAAGTGGGGCATGTGGACAATGTATGGGCGTGCACCCACACCCGAAGCCCACACTTTGCCGAATTCAAGGCATGAAAAGCCCAAGCAAAATGGGAGTATGACAAACCAGAAAGAGGCATGGGACAAGTCTCTAGGAGACCCGCACACCCAAGTGGACAACCCGGTGTAGAAGACGTTGGAATTTGGGGCGGCTTGGACCAAGTGCCCACATAATCCACGGAAGACACACTGAGATCCCGCATCAAACGAAGAGGCATGGAAATCAAGACAAAAACCCGCTGAGGCTTATGATCTAGGGAAGTTATCCAAGATATTTCCAAGGTAGTTTGCTCAAGGAAGTTCCCTAATGCAACAGGAAGTCTATGTGAGACGTGTCTTGGAAAGCTTGTGTTCTTGAAGAGCTTGGATTCAAGAACATTTCAGCAACAGGTAGAAGGAGGGTTTTTGTAGCAGTCAACAACAAGGTTCGACAGAGTTGGTTGAGAGTCTATGCAGTCAAAGAGAGCTTTCAAGGAGATTTTCTAAGTCTTGTAATCTTCTTGGTTGTTGCGGTTTGTGCACACCGAGTGGGTGGAAGCCTGTGGGCTCACCCTTCTTTGCAACTGTTGTAACTCATGTATTTGCTATCTTATATATAAAACAGTGGAAATCCTTGTTGGGGCTGTCACCCACACAAGTTGTGTTGTCTCTTGCATTGTTCTTATGCTTTTACTGTTTTATGTGGATGTTAAGACACTTGTAAAATTGACTAAGTGACTACATTAGAAGTGTATCTCATGGCCTAGTCAATGTTCTAGGGTAAACATATAAAGTCCTAGTCCATAACATTTTCCTCAAGGGATCGGGGCCCACAAATGGCACCCTAGTCCATAACGTCATCTCTATGAGGGAAATATTTGGCTTACAAGCAAGAAATGGCCATTTCAAGCTCTATGCGACCAAGAATAGTTATCATTGATTGGGCCATATTATCAAGTCAAAACATAATGTCTAAGGGTAAGTGGCTCATGGGTCATGTGTGATACCCTAGACCACCTCAAAGGCCCCATATACTACATAGGTAATATTTCACCAATGAGTAAGATATGTTGGCCATTTTGAGGTTTGGCACACCAAGTATGGATTTCAGTCCCTAGGCCATGGACCAAGGTTTTAGGGTACAAGGCCATATGAATTACCTTGGGGATCATGGCCCATGAATGGAGACCTAGATTATGACACAAGGCCTACATGGGGAATCTTAGCCTATATTCGAGATATGTTCACCATTTTGAGGAAGGACACGCCAGGGATGATTTTCAAGGCCCATGTTATGATATAAGGTTAAATAAGGGTCTTAGGTCATAACATTTTTCTCTAAGCTCATGGTCCATTTTCAAGCCCTCAAACCGCCACACATACCCTCCATAGGGAATCATTAACCTACAAATGAGATATGATAGACATTTTCCTCTTTCTAACACTAGACATGGTTCTCAATGCATATGTCATGGTTCAATGCTAAAATCCCTAGGCATACACTATAACATTCATATATGGGGCTTATGATCTATTTTTTGGGTCATAAACCACCATATAGACCTTACAAATGGAATCTTCATCATGCCAACAAGATATGGTCCTATAATGGGGATGTAACTTCTTGGTGTCCAAGCCAAGGATGATACAAAAATACAAGTTATTGGCCCATAAAATTTGTCTTTGGATCTCATGGTCCATACATGGGACCCTGGACCACCACACAAGTCCTACAAAGGAAATATTTGGCATAAGAGTGAGATGTGGTGTTTATTTCAAGGTTTATCACACCATGGATAGTCTTCAGGAATTATAAAATGTTTTATGGTTGAAATTCAAGATCTTGAGCCATAACACCTTTTTTTAGAACTCATGGGCCATGTGTGGGCCCACAACAACCACACAGGAAATTAGTAGGAAATCTCACCCCATGAGTGCATTATGGTGGTTATTTTGAGGTTTTCCACTCTAGAGGTTAGTTTTAGTGCCTAATACATGGTCTGGTGCCAAGATATAGGTTTTGTGGCCATAACATTTGTCCTTGAGCCTCATGGGCCATGTGTGGGGCCTCAATCCACCATACTTTGGCATGTGAGAGTGATATGGTGCTCATTAATTGAAATATTTGGGATGCTAAGTGTGGTTCTCATTGCCCATTCAGTGGTCCAATGCCAAAAGTACATTTCCTTTGTATGGCATGTGTGGTCATTTGGGGTGCTACACATGACCCGTGAGACCTAAAGGAAACTATATGAACTTAGTCCCTAGAAGTTAATCTCAAACCATGGCCTGGTTGTAAAAAATTAATCATGGTGTTATACATCCCAAAATCGCCAGCATATCCCACTCATAAGCCCAAAATTCCCTTTATAAGGCCTATGTGATGGAATCGGGCCTTGCGCAAAGTTATGGGTAATTAGGGGTTAATTAGTGATAATTTAGGGATAATTTGTGGTCAATTATGGGTAATCAAGGGTCATTTAGGGGTAATTTTTGGGTAATGAGTTGTGGTAATTAGGGGTTAATAAGGGGTCAATTATGGGATAATTAGGGGTCAATTATGTGTTAACTAGGGGAAATTAATGGTACCTATGGATCAATTATAGGTAAGTAGGGGCCATTTGATCCCAAGGACTTATCTAAACTAGTGGTTGTCCATGATGTTGGGAATTTAGTTAGGTTCATGGCGACATGTGCCCATTTTGAATCCTTGTGGGTGAAGCACACTAGTCTACATTGATGGGTTTACTAGGGAATATGCCATCTATGAATGTTTGGAAAGATCCATTGGGTTTCTCCACAAGGTTTTCCTTGGAAAAATGTAGGGGTCATTTAGAGGTTATCAAGGGTTCATTACTGGTAAACATGGATTATTTAGGGGTAATTACTAGTTAATAAGGGGTGAACTATGGGGTAATTAGGAGTTAATTAGTGGTAATTAGGAGGGAGTTAGTGGTAATTAGGGGTCAATTATGGGTTAACTAGGGGCAATTAATGGTACCTATGGGTCAATTATGGGTAAGTAGGGGCCATTTAAGCCCAAGGAATTAGCTGAAATAGTGGTTGTCCATGATGTTGGGCATTTAGTTAGGTTCATGGTGGCATGCGCCCATTTCGAATCCTTGTGTGTGAGGCACAGTAGTCTACATCGATGTACTGGGGAATATGCCATCTATGATTGTTTGGAAAAATCCAATAGGTTTCTCCACGAGGTTTTCTTTGGAAAAAAGTAGGGGTCATTTAGAGGTTATCAAGGGTTAATTACTAGTAAGCATGGATTATTTAGGGGTAATTAGTGATCAAGTAGGGGTCATTTTGGTGCAATGAGTGATAATTGGGGGTAATTAGCAGTCATAGGGGTGCTTATGGTTAAGCGTTGGTCTCCGAGTTTCGACCCTTTTACAGTATTCTTCCAAAAGAGATGCTTATGGATGCTAATGCCTGACCTTCCCATTGAATACTGGTATCTAGCAGTTTTGAGAGGGGTAGGAGATGTGGTTGGCAGATTTGTTTTCTTTGATGAAGGGGACCTAAGGTGGAATAACAAACACATGGCCTGGATTTTAGTGGAGTTCGACATGGACCTAGGACTTCCAGAAGAAGTTGAGATTATCACTAAAAAGGGGTCCTTCATTCAAACCCTAGACTATTGGAGAGAACCGTTTCGGTGTCATGTATGCAGATCCACTGGCCATATAAAAACAAATTGTCCTTTAGTGGTTGGAGAGGCTCAGTCGCTGGAGTTATTTTCAGAAGCGGGAGAAGAAGACTTAAATGGGAGGATTCAGAATGCTCAGATGGAGGTGCCCAGTCCATTCCCCTCTACTGAATCTTTCATTGGTAAGTTAAAGATTTTTTTTCCAAATTTCTTTACTTCTTTAATTGAATAAGACATTCTTTTGATAAGTAGTAATGAGGAGTGGCTGGTCGATATTTTTGAGGGTTTCTGGGAAATTTTCTTGGAAAAATTTAACAATTCCCATCCCTCTACTTCTCATTTGAACCTTGTCATCTCAGAAAACCCTCCTTTGATTTCCCCCTCATCGACATAACTGTTGGTTGTTACAGATCCCAAAAGCCCTATTTTGACTGAGACCTCTCCTCTAGGACCTCACACTAACCCTTATTTACACAGTGAATGCAACTTGGCTTCTCCCCCTCCATTGGATACAAATTTGTTTACCAAACCCTTGCAACCCTCATAAAAAGAAGTTCGTATTAATAAAGCGCCTCTTCAGACCTATACCTCCTTTGCAGACAGAGCTGGCCTTGTGGATATTGCAAATGTCACCATCAGGAAGAAGCCTAAAAACAAATCCACTAACAAGAAAAATGACATGAGGTTTGTTGAGGGAGGGTTGGCAACATACCCCATAATGGTTTCTTTAAACCCCGTTTTTGTTCCTTCTGCTTCTGGGAAATTTAGAGCATTGAACCCTAATATGATGGTTCCTTAATGCTAGTATTCTCTCTTAACATTAGGGGGGTTGTGGGTGCCTCCAAGATGCTAGCCCTCAAGGTGCTTTTGTCTTCAGTTAAACATGATGTTGTGTTTCTTCAAGAGACTATGCTGGATCATGTTAGAGATAAAGATTTTTTTCTAAAATTTTGTCCGACATGGAACTGTGTTGCGACAAATTCAGTTGGAATTTCAGGGGGGTTACGATTTGGCAAGATGGTGTTTGATAGCAAAGCCAAAAAATAAGGGAGGTTGGGGAATAATAGATCTCAATCTCTTTAACAAGGCCCTAGCTTCCAAATCACTGTGGAGGACACTTTTTCGTGCTGGTATTTGGAGTGACACTATGAGAAGGAAATATTTGAAAGTAGTTGATGTCGTGTCATGGTTGAGGAAGAAACACTTTGCTTTCCCAATAGCCTCCATTATCTGGAAGAATCTATTGACTACACTACATGTGGTTAAGTAGTGGATTGCTTGGAAGGTTGGTATCGGTACTAAATTTCTTTTAGGCTTGGATCCTTTTCTGGGTGGAGGATCTGGCTATATATTATCAAAAGAAATGCTACCACACCTACACAGTCGGGGCCTTTATTATATTGCATATATACATAAGACAAATATCTCCAACTTGACAGGTTCTAGTATTTGGCTCTCTGCACAAGATATCAGACTCATAAGAACTCTAGCCAGTGAATGGAACACATACATACAGGGAATTGACCAAAATGGGATCACTCTGTCTACAGAAGCAGATAGGTTGGGTTGGACTTTGAACAAAATAGAAGGGATTGTGACAGTAAAAGAGGCCTATAATGCCTTTATATATATTTATGAGGATGATGATTTGAAGTGGTGGTATACAGTGATATGGAAAATTAAAGCTCCTCCAAAATCAATTCAATTTATATGATTATGCTTACGAAATAAAGTCTTAACAAGGGAGATTTATAGAGAAAGGGGTGGAATTGGACCTTCAGCCTATCCATTATGTTTGAGCAGTGAGGAGACCATACAACATCTTGCAGTAGATTGCAACATTACTCAGGATCTTTGGACTTTGATTTGTAACATTCTTCAAGTAAAAAATAATTGGCATCTGCAGCCCCTTTAAGAAAATTTAAAGCTCTGGTTTTTAACAAATCCCAAGGTAAAATCAATTCCCTTTATTGTCACATGAGGCTTGTGTATTTTCATGAATGCCATTATTTTTTAAGGATACAAATAGAACCTAGAGGAGTTTGGGAGAAGGATTATTAAAGCATCAGCATAATTCGTCATAGATCCAGGTACAAACAAAGTAAAAATTTTGATAAATTCAATTTTATTTGGTAATTCCCCCATGGGATTCTTCGACGGCGCAACAAAAAATGATCAAAGTGGAATCAGGATTTTGGTGAAAGACACCTCCACTCATTGTTTTAAGGCACACATGGCAAATGATGAAACGAAACTCATGATGAAGTTGAATATAGCAGCCCTGACCAGTGCATTTAAATTTTGGTTAACTTTAAAATCTTCCTCCTCGTATTTTATTAGACTGGGTCCAAAGCTTCGTGTTAATAACAACTCTTCAGGAACAATACGTGTAAAGTTCAGAACCATGCCATTATCGGGCATGTTTAACCTAAAGTTCTTCGTTGACCGTCTCCAATCATAGGCACCAATGACGATGGTGGAGAGATTATTCTTCACGCAGTTTGAGTTGGTGGTATGCACTAACATGTGTCTACAACAAGGTGGCATGTGTCTACAACAAGGAGACATGTGGTGGCATAACTTAAATAATGCATATGAGTCTTTGCTCTCATATGATGATACCCAAAACTTGAGTCCAACTTTGAAAAAACCTTTTCCCATCTAAGTTAATAAAGAGGATCATCAATTTGGGTAGGAGGTACTTGTTCTTAATTGTCACCTTATTTAACATTGAATAACCAATGCACATCCAAAAGGTTCCATCCTTCTTATTGACTATCAATATGTGTTCTATCCAAGGTGATGCACTTGTTCTTATGAACCCTCTGTCTAATAATTATTGTAATTGCATCCTGAATTCACTCAACACATTAGTTTGCAATACATTATAGGCCTTGGATATGGGCATGTGTGTGTTATGTTATGCTCTCTTGTTTCCATTGTTTTCCACTGGAATCCACTTGAGTCACCCTTCACAAAAAGGGGAAAACAATGAGAAGAAAGGGTGATGGAATGAAAATTACTAGCATGTTGAAATTGGCAAGAAAATTTTCATTTTTGGTGTTACAGATCTAAAAATTACCAACATATCCCACTTGTAGTTGAAATTAGATTCACTCTTTAGAGATTATGTGATGTCACAAGTCCTTAATCATCACTCAAGAGCAACTGAGAGGGAATTGTTACATATAGGCTATTTATTACATATGTAGTTCATATGTAGTAGTCTAAGTTAACATGCATGGACCATCAACCCCATAGCAAATTAATATGGTATTAGGCCCTAAAATTAGTTTATAAGCCATGGTATAGGCCACGAGAACCATCGTCAATGTTACAAATATTGAAATGGCCACAATATCTCGCTTGTAAGGTAAAGTAATTATGTGTAGGGCCCTACACATGGACCATGAAGCATATAGTAAATTTATTAACCATGGACCATTATTTAGGTTATGAGAACCATTATTGGTTTACATAACGTATAAATATCAAACCATGGTTGGTTTATTGGTTTACATAACCATAGACAAACCAACAACAACAATGACATCGACGATGGTGACAATGATGATCATGATGATCTCACATGTAGGATAGAGATTCTTATGTGGTAATATAGGTTAACATGCATGGAACATCAACCCCGTGGAAAATTAATATAGCATTAGACCCTAAATTTAGTTCACATGCCATAGTCCAGGCCACGAGAACCATCCTTTGTGTTACAAATATTGAAATGGCCACCATAAATAATGCCACTAAATAAACATTGGCTTAACACAACCAACCCATGTAAATGACTGACTTCACACACTTGATCCATGCAATGAATTCATGCACCTAGGAAGCTTCAACCTCTAACCCCCTCACCTCACACCTAACCTTAACATCTATCCCCAAACCGAATAACATGATAACTTATAAACCACTTACCCACTAGTACCAACAAAACCAAAACCCCTTGCCCACTAACCCAATGATTCCCTAGGTGCCTTGCTTCTAATCCAAAAAATCCCCAAATCCTACCACATTATGAAATTGTAGAAAATATCCCCTTAAGCCAGTGTCCCTCTAACCCTAACCCACTACCCCCTAACCCAATCACTAACATGCCTACTGCACCAAATAAACACACTAACACAATAAAATTTGACCTTGGGTTATTTATAACCAAGGTTCTAGATCAAACACTTTGACATCAAGGTTTGAAAGATCACTATATGGGATTTTATCAAACCAAAATTAGTGCAAAAATAAACACAAGAACTTAGACTATAAACAAAATATTCCCTATCTAGGGTATGATGACTCAAGTCCCTATGCATGGCCCATGAGTCTCAAAATAAAGTTTTATTTCCCAAGAACCTACATTTTGTCCCTAGACCATAACATAGGATCCTAGAACCATCCACGACATGAAAATACTAAAAAAAATGACAATGTGTTACTCAAAAGCTAAATATTCCTTGCCTATGGCCTATGTGGTGGTACAGACAAACGCCCATAGGTCACAAGACCTTGAGGTAACTACCAGTCATTATAAACTAGATTTTGATCCAACACCATTGACACCATGGATTAGGCTTCAAGAGCCATCCATGATGTTGTAAATATTGAAATGGCTACCATACCCACTTGCAAGCTAAATATTCCTTGTGTAGGAATCATGTGGTGATTAGGGCCCTACACATGGGCCATTAGCCATAAAGGATAATGTTATGGAACACGAGTTTGTATTTTGACCATGGATCATGGAAAGTTGGAGTGCGAGAACCATCTTTGATGTGAAAAAACTAGCATGACTGCCTCAATTGTAGAGCTCTAATGGGATATGGTGTTGATTAATGACGGTGCAGACCCTTCCTAACACTACAATAGCTTGTGTGCACTTAGCTCCAATTTTTTGATGAGATACATTGTTGAACCCATGTGATACACCTAACTCACGTACATAAATGACTTTTAGGGGGTTTTCAAAAAACTTCCTCGAAAATTTCAATTCGCATGACTTTTAGGGGGGTTTCAATAAACCGCCTCCAAAAGTTCAATTCTCATTTCTTTTAAGGGGGGTTTCACAAAACTGCCTCCAAATGTTCAATTATCATGACTTTTAAGGGGGGTTTTTAAAAAAATACCTCCAAATTTTTAATTTGCATGACTTTTAGGGGGGATTTCGACAAACGACCTCCAAAAGTTCAATTCTCATGACTTTTAAGGGGGGTTTCAAAAACCCGCCTCCAAAAGCTCAATTCTCATGACTTTTAGGGGGGGTTCCAAATAGCTGCCTCCAAAAGTTCAATTCTCATGACTTTTTGGGGGAGCTCTAACAAACCGCCTCCAAAAGCTAAATTCTTATGATTTTTAAGGTGGGTTCCAAAAAAAAACGCCTCCAAAAGTTCAATTCTCATGAGTTTTAAAGGGGGTTCCAAAAAAAATGCCTCCAAAAGTTCAATTCTCATGACTTTTAGTGGGGGTTTTGACAAACCGCCCCCAAAAGTTATGAGAATTGGGATTTTAGGGGGCTTTTCAAACAAATGCCTCCAAAAGTTCAATTCTTATGACTTTTAAGGGGGGTTCCAAACAAACCAAATCCCAAAGTTCAATTCTCATGGCTTTTAGGGGGTTTTTTGACAAACCGCCCCCAAAGGTTATGAGAATTGGGATTTTAGGGGGGGGAGTTTAAACAACCACCTCCAACAGTTCAATTCTCATGACTTTTAAGGGGGGTTCCAAAAAAACCGCCTCCAAACATTCAATTCTCATGACTTTTAAGGGGGGTTTTGACAAACCGCCCCCAAAAGTTATGAGAATTGGGATTTTAGGGGGGGGGTTTCGCAAAACCGCCCCCAAAAGTCAAATTTCAAGAATTTTGGGGGCGGTTTTAAACAAACCGCCCTCAAAAGTCCAATTTCCATGACTTTTAGGGGCGGTTTAAAAGACCGCCTCCAAAGGTCTGAAAATTTTTTTAGGGGGGGGTTTGCCAAGACCCCCGCAAGCCAAAACTGCCCCTAAAGGGTTATTTTGCTTTAGTGATTGCAAGATGATGTATGGTCTCCTCACTACTCAAACATAATGGATAGGCTGAAGTTCCAATTCCACCCCTTTCTCTGTAAATCTCCAAGTCTCTAATAGCCATAGGAGAGCACTTTCAAATTGTTTAGAGAAATGGGTATCTAAATTCAGCACATGCTTCTAATTTCTGAGGCTAAAATTCCATAGGTGATGCTTGGTAAATTTGGTAGATGATAAATTGTTGATGGTAGGGAACCATTGAATATGATCAATGATGACCTAGGTAGGTAGGGAGGAAAGAATGTTTACTTATTATATGTGGGTAGAAGGATCAAGGAAAAACTCAATAGGGTGATCTAGAATTATAGATAGACTTAGGTTGAATCAAAATTTAGCCTTCAATGAGGGATGGAATTGTCAATTAGTATGGTACCTATATCTATAATTAAAGAATAACTTTCAATCAAATCCTTTAGAATCCTTAATACCTTGGGAGCAAAGGACAAGGAGGAAAGAAACCATCGAGATGAAGGGGATGACGACCATCGACAAGAAGTAGTAGAGTGACATTTAGGATGAGGGATTCTTAAAGTTCAAAAGTGTACCTTTGAAGGAGACGACTTTCTCAAGTCATGATCCAAAATCTAGACTATATGGACTATGGATGGGTCCAAAATCTAGACTATGAGAATATCCCTTTTCACTAACATAAAATGGAATTAGCATCGCCATTAACTATGGGACAACACCCTTAATGTTAAACATGTGCAAGTGGAGGAGAATGGAAATAGGAACTATGATGGTTGAGTAGTAGTTTAGAGGAAAGGGAAGGTGGTGCCACTAAGAAACCCAAACCAAGGTCCCTTGCTTCATTAAACTCACTCATGAGGTGAATAACCATGAGAAGATGGAGAAGGAGGGATATAAATCTCAAGGAATAAATAAAGAAGACAATCAAGATCATAATGAAACTAAAGAGAAATTAATAATGAAGGATACAATACACACTAATCAAACAACAAATTAAAATCATATCCAAGGATGGGAGGAGGAAGAAAAAATAACTAGGAGACCAAATAAGAGGATATATACATAAAACTAAATGAATTTAAGATAGAAACCGCACCAAAGAAATGGAATCAACAAAGGATAATGAATGAGATTGTGGCAATGGTAAAATAGTAATATTGCAAATGACCTTGATACTAAAAAAGGAAAAGAGAGCATAAAGAAGATATATATATTAGAATTGAATGCAAGAGAATGAGGAGGATGTGGAAGAAGTGCACATGGAGTTATTATCCTTGCATTATAATAAAACATTATAAAATCTCCCTTTAAAGTTAGCAACTGGTGAATATACACTAGCACATGATAAATGGAAATGGGAGGATAGAAATATTGAAGGATTCTCAAGTTCCCATAAGAAATAATCATGAATAGACACAAATCCCACAAAGTTGACAACATCCAAGTTAGGACGAGGCGAGAAAATTTTCAATGATAACTTGAAGGAGAAAAGGGATCAATTAATTAACCCAAGACAAACAACCTCACTTAAGGAGACATTTCTTCAAACGCCTAGGCCTTCTAAATGAAAATTCTCTTGTGGAACATAAGGGGCAATAATGCACCTAAGAAACAAATCATTTTGAAAAACAAAATAAGAGTAGAAAAACTAGACTTAGTGTTTATTCAATAAACAAAATGCAAAATGTATAACATGTATAAGTTCACCAAAATGATATGGCGAGGATGTGATTTCTCGACTAGAGGATTGAGAGGATTTTCAAGAGTTATGGAAATGATGTAGGATCCCATAAACATGGATCTAGAAAACCAACTTACCACCTATTGATAGATGACTAGCGATTTATACTTTAGACTCAAGGGTAAAGGGAAATATAACTAATGTATATGGGTTCATTGATCCCTAACAAATTCTAGATTAATTTTTTGAAATATTAAGTACAATTAAGGTCCTCCCCAATTAGGAACATTGAATCATTAGAGAATACGGCCTAGCCGCAACAAAGTCCCTCTTTGAAAAGAAAGGATGAGTGTAAAGGTTGGATGCGGCAAGCTAGATTCTTTGGGACCTTTTACAGCATTGATAATTTGTGGATGTATTTCCAAAGAATGCCATCTTGACTTGGAACAATTGGTGTGTAGGGTTGATTATAATATGCTCATCACGTGGCTTATAGAATGTCTAAATGAGACACCATTTTGTGGACTATAATGCTTATGAAATATGCCCATAATGGTAGGATGGACAAAGCTAAACAATGTTTAATAACGTTGATTATAATATGCTCATCACGTGGCTTATAGAATGTCTCAATGAGACACCATTTTGTGGACTATAACGCTTATGAAATATGCCCATAATGGTAGGATGGACAAAGCTCAACAATGTTTAATAACATGCTTGAGAATAATGTTGTCTCGTGGAATGTTGTGATTTGGGATTGCATATAAAATGGGAAAATCAAGGAGGTTCACAAATTGTTTAAAAGAATGCTACAATGGAGATATGCATTGTTTCAAGCATGGAGAGATGTTCTTACATTGGTCTTGTTGTTTCTTTATGTGGACCTAATAGATACTTGGAGTGGATTTGACATACCGGTTACAATTACCAACAAAAATTGCCAAATGGTGAGGGAATTTCATCGTGGTACCTTTTAAGATTATCATCATAGTTTGGACATTGACCTTCATTTGTCGAAGACATGACTAGTGAGGAATTTGAGGGAGTAAAAGAATGTAATACGTGATTAATGTGTCAAGGAAAATGGACAAATACAAGGCAAAAGCTGGCCATTTACAAGGTGGGAGGACACACTAATTAAACTCAAAACCTCACACATCCAAATATGCCATGTAAGTAAGGATAATTCTTCTTCATCAACCTTACTAGCTTAGGCCATTTTATCTCTAGGGATCATGTGACATTAATAAGCCTATGTCCACCATACAAGCCCTATAAAGGGAATCTTTATCGTGTAGGTGGAATATAGTGTTCATTTCAAGTTTGGAACACTGAGGATGGATCTCATGGCCTAGTCCATGTTCTAGGGTAAACATATAAAGTCCTAGGCCATAACATTTTCCTCAAGGGATCGGGGCCCACAAATGGGGCCCTAGTCCATAACGTCATCTCTATGTGGGAAATATTTGGTTTATAAGCAAGAAATGGCCATTTCAAGCTCTATGCGACTAAGAGTGGTTATCATTGATTGGGCCATATTATCAACTCAAAACATAACGTCTAAGGGTAAGGGGCTCAATTCTCATGACTTTTAGGGGGGGGGCTCCAACAAACCACCTCCAAAAGCTCAATTCTCATGACTTTTAAGGGGGGTGACAAAAAACCACCTCCAAAAGTTCAATTCTCATGAGTTTTAAGGGGGGTTTCAAAAAAACCGCCTCCAAAAGTTCAATTCTCATGACTTTTAGTGGGGGTTTTGACAAACCACCCCCAAAAGTTATGAGAAGTGGGCTTTTAGGGGGGCTTTTCAAACAACCGCCTCCAAAAGTTCAATTCTCATGACTTTTAAGGGGGGTTCCAAACAAACCGCCTCCTAAAGTTCATTTCTCATCACTTTTAGGAGGGTCTTGACAAACCGCCCCTAAAAGTTATGAGAATTGGGCTTTTAGGGGGGGGGTTCAAACAACCACCTCCAAAAGTTCAATTCTCATGACTTTTAAAGGGGTTCCAAAGAAACCACATCCAAAAGTTCAATTATCATGACTTTTAGGGGGGGTTTTGACAAACCGCCCCCAAAAGTTATAAGAATTGGGATTTTAGGGGGGGTTTTCCCAAAACTGCCCCCAAAAGTCAAATTTCAGGACTTTTGGGGGTGGTTTTAAACCCCCCCCAAAAGTCCAACTTCCATGACTTTTAGGGGCGGTTTTAAAAGACCGGCTCCAAAAGTCTGACAAAAATTTTAGGGGGGGTTTTACCAAGACCCTTGCAAGCCAAAACCGCCCCTAAAGGGCTATTTTGTTGTAGTGAATGATGCCAAGTGTAGTGGGTAAATCTAGCCATATGTGGGTCCCACTTCCTCCACATGTCTTCATGATCAAATGCCGCTTTGATTTTCACTTGTATATATTTATTTAGCTCATTTATTAAATATTTATGCCATTCTAATGTTCAAACATCATTTATTATCCCCATTATTCCAAATCCGAAAGCTTCCACCCCAAACCTAGGAAACTAGTAATTTTCCTCCTTGGCAATTATTTGACCTTTAGCATCAATTTGACAAACTCTAATGAATAGGGCCAATGTGATTAAGCCATTGTGACCCAATGCCAAATTTGGGACATGACAAATCCTTCCTTCCCAATATTGCTTGTCCTCAAGCAATTTTAAACATGGGTGTTGAAGAACCTGCTTTCTGTATAATTCTTTGAAGTTGCATTGAATTGCCCAACCTTGAGTCTTTGAGTTTCCATGAATATTTTAGAGAGGAACCACCATGCTTGTTGCTGCACTACTCTGATAAAAATAACTTTATTAAGTGGGAAATCCATCTCCCATACTGCTTGTTTCCCCCAAAAAATTGAAACCAATCAGATAAAAATTATTCCAGCGTCCCATTGCTTATATTGCACCCCAACAATTAAGAGTGCTCTCCAACCCACACCATTAGATAAGAGGATTCATGGATCTCATTTTCTTGTATGCATCCTTCCAAACATCATGAGTACCAAATATATATCATCAAAGTACATAAAAACATAATGAAAATGTACATCAAGGATATGCTTCATTAAAGAGTCATGAAAGTGCTTATACCTCCAAGCAAGTAGACCACCATTTTGCAAGTGCATACAAGCTTCAAGTGACCAATCAAATCTGCTCCAATGACATAGGTGAGGATCCCATTTCCTATAATGCTGCTCCAAAAGGATGTGATATGCATCAAAATATTCAGCCATGTATTCTTTCATCCAAGAAGTGAATGAAGAATCTCCACTAAAATTTGAACCAAATAATGAGCAGAAAAAACAAGGAGACTTCAAATGACTCAAAGAAGTCTCACCCATACATCCCTGAATGTGAGAATCATAAAGATATAACAAAGTATGTGGATTGCAACAAAATTTTTCTCCAATCATAAATCTATTCACCCAATTGTTGGATGAAGTTCCTCCAACATCAAATGAATCAAGTGTTGAGCAAGAAAAACCATGAGTCTTCAAGTGACTCAAATGCATATCATAGATGCATCCGTGTAGATGTGCAACATCATAAAGTAACAAAGGATGCTGCTGCAAATGTGAATAAGAATGTGCTCCAACCATGTCATCATAAAAGGTAAATCTAGGAGTTCCATACCCCTCATGTGGCACCATAAAAAAGAACCCTTTCACCCATACTTCATTGAGACTAATGCTGCAAAACATGGAATCGTAGGATGTAGGATAATGAACTAACTCACCCAAATGATAAAAAAATGCATAAGTTTCATCATGGGAAATGATCCATATGGGTAGTATCATGCAACTCCTTCAAACGTGTGAAACCTTTATCATAGATTGGTTCCAATGTAGAGGAATCATGCTCTTCTTTAAAAATTGCATAACCTTCATCAAGAGACAATTCAAGTTACTCTTCCACCACATCAAGTGTTTGGATCTCTTCAAGTTCAACTTCAAACACATTAAGCACATTCAAATATCCACATTTCTCATGATCCACCATGTCATGAGAATCCTCCAAACAGTCTACCATTTGACAATCTGGAACATAGGAGGAAAAACAAGTATCTTGCAACTTTTCAAGAAGTTGCTAATTTTGAATTGTGAGATTATGAACATCCTCATTATTCTTCAAGTATGCATCATGTAACAATTCATTAATCTCAAACAAATGGTTTCTATCAAAAAGAAAAGACATGAAATTATCTTTGATGTGGCACATTGCTCTTTGAATCTTCTCCATGTCTTCAAGGAAGGATGTTTCCTCAAATGAAATAGCTCTCCAACAAGAATTTGTCACCCATGCTTGAGTGTCATGGAGAATGCTGAGGGAATCTTGGATCTTATTTTGATTCATCTTTAAGGACCCTTCAAGAAAATGAGGCTCTTGCAAATGAACCTCCTCATCTTCTTCATTTTTGCTTGGATTAACTTCATGAAGCTCAAGTGGTGATGGGGAAGTTGATCTCGGTTCTTCTTCAACTGCTACAAGGTCTTCATTATCATGCTTAATGGAACTTGGGATTGCAGCAACACTTTCAAAACTGATCTCTATGTCACCAACATAGAGGTGCGAGCACCCATTAGTAGGTACTCCTTCATAGTTTAAGCATCCATCAATACATGCTCTTTGGTTCATGTCTAAGCTAGAAGGTGTTTCGAAATGATATTCGATATTTTCAATAGAATCTTATTCATGCTCTTGTGATGTCTCTTCATTTTTATCCTTCAATCAAGATGATGCATTTTTCCCCTTGTTTTCCTTATGATCAATATCTTCGGAATCTCTTTTTGAAGAACTCCCAAAAGCTCTCCTCAAGAAAGACATAATTTCATGCACACATATATGATACTCACTCCAAGGTTCTTTACAAGAAGGGCATAAACCTTTCTTTACTAACTCCACATATTCATTTTTGGGCCTATTTTCAAAAATATGTTCAGCACAGTACTCAAAAGACATGGCATTTTGTGTATTTTTGCTCGAAGCAAGATATTCTTGATATTTTTTATATTGTTGGGGCAAGGTTTTATATTTTTCTCTCCATATTTGGAACTCACTCATAGAATTATCCTTGGTTGGTGTGACACACTCATATTCATCAGATTTAAAGTCATAAGAATAATCTTCATTTCTCTTGAAATTGTAAGAAGTGTTGCATGATGGAACCTCTTCCTCATACCATTCACATTCTGCTTCATATTGCTCATAAGCATTTGCATATTCCTCATAAGAATTGTACTCATAGGATTCATCATAATAGTAAGACATGGCTGCCAATTATTCTTGAATGTATGTACCTAATCCACAGGTGCAAGGACCATGCTCTGATACTCTACTGATCAATGGATTGTACCTGATGAAGCCACCACACACCTGATTGGAGACATTATGACTCTTTCACCCGCCAAACACACGTACGAGTCTATCCAATCAGCTCTGGAGGACCACTTAGCTGTGGCCTACACCTCTTGTTCTCTACAGTGGATGTCATCCCTACCCGATCCTCTGCTACGGGCTTTTCATTATGACGAGTCTATTATGGAAATCATGAGTGTGGATGATCCTCCGTGGGAAGACCTCCATCATCATTCGTCTTTCCTTCCTTCATTGGATGCTATGGAGAATAGCATTAGCACCATATTTACACCGAATGTTTACCCTTTCTCTTAGTCCTCAATACTCACGTGTCAAACGAATTCTGAAGGCAACATGGACAACATTGAGCCTACCATTTCGGTCGACATATAGGTTACTCCTGGTGTAGTGGAACACATTCGTTTAGGCCAAAAGAGTTCCCTTGAGGAAATCACAACGTTCATGACTTTGTTCAAGCAATTTTGAGACGTGTTTTCTTGGACTTACGAGGAGATGCCCGGGATAGATCCTGCTATTGTTTCACACACGATTCAAACCTATCCCAATGCCAAACCTGTCCGACAAAATTTGCGACCGGTGCACCCCCTAAAGACTGCGGCAATCAAGGTAGAGATTGGAAAGCTCTTGAAAGCTGGTTCTATTTACACTGTATCGTTGACAGAATGGGTCTCAAATGTCATCCCTATAGCTAAGAAACATGGTACCATTCGTGTCTGCGTCGATTATCGAGATCTCAACAAGGCTTGTCCTACGGACAATTACCCGACTCCCTTTATCGACCAGATCATCGACAATTGTGCGGGAGGCGTCATCTTTTCATTCATGGATGGCTTTTCCGGCTACAACCAAATTGAGATTCACCTGGATGATCATCACAAGACAACTTTCATCTGTACTTGGGGTACGTTTTCTTATCACAATCTTCTTTTTGGTCTTAAAAATGATGGTGCTACATTTCAGCGGGCCATGTCGTATGCCTTTCACAACGTGAAGGACTTTTTGGAACCTTACTTGGACAATCTACCTGCACATTCATGGCAGCACGAGTACCACATTGATAATATGATGACAGTTTTCCTCAGATGCAGGCAATATAACATCGGCCTGAACCCTCACAAGTTCATCTTCTGCGTCGAGTCTGGATGCCTTCTCTGTTTCATATTTTCGAAAGATGGGATCCGCATTAATCCCTTGAAGGTGGAATCCATCATCGCTCTTCCACCTCCCATTGGCATATGTCCCGTTCATATGGGATGACCAAGCTCAACAATATTTTGAAAGCTTGAAACATGCTATCACGCATGCCCTTGTGCTCCAACCACCCAATTACTACAAGGATTATAACCTTTATCTTGTTTCTTCTACCACCACGATCGCCATGCTGTTGGTCCAAGAAGACAACAACGCCCATGAACATGTGATATACTATGCAAGTAAGGGTCTCATTGACGCCGAAACTCGTTATTCACATGTCGAGAAACTCGCTCTCGTGGAAGTCACTGCTGTCCAAAATTTCTGACATTACATCTTGCTTCGCACCACCACCATCATCGCCGATTCGAACGCCATGTACCATGTTTTGACATTTCAGGTGCTTGGGGGAAAGTATTCATGCTGGATCGTGATACTGCAGGAATTTGATCTCCTTTTTTAAAAGGCTAAGTCTAAAAAGTCTTTGGTGTTTGCTGAGCTGATCTGTGATCTTCCCCACGTTGATGTTCATTTTGAGCCCAATGATTCTCTTCCAGATGAATCATTGTTCCTCATTAGCATGTCTGATCCGTGGTATGGAGATATCACTTTATATCTTCAAACCCAACGTTTCATCCCCCAACTCTTGCGAGATGACCGTCATCGAATACGCCACCATGCAAAGTATTATCTAATCATCAATGATACTTTGTACTGCTGTGGTATTGATTCTATTCTTCGACTTTGTCTCACTCATGAAGAGGATGAACACATCTTAAATGATTGTCACACTGGGGCATGTGGTGGTAATTTCTCTGGTATGGCTACAGCCTAGAAGATACTTCGTGCGAGATATTTTTGGCCATCTATCTTTAAAGATTGTATCCAGGCCGCCAAAAAGTGTCCTCCATGCCAACACTTCCAAACTAAGAAATGCACCCACCCTGCCCCGTTACACCCGGTTATTGCCGTTGGCCCCTTCGCTAAATGGGGTGTCAAATTCATGCACTATAAGCCTACCTCGACCGGGGGGCATGGTTACGTCATAGTAGCCATGGATTACTTCACAAAGTGGGCCGAGGCTATGCCTACATACATGGACGACAACAAAACCGCCACACTCTTCATGTTTAATCATGTTATAACGCGGTTCGGAGTTCCTCAAGCTATAGTTACTAACCATTGTTCTCACTTTGTGAATTGTTGGTTGTGGAGCCAGATCTTCCAGTATCCTAGATGATGATTCAGCTGTGTCTGTACCCCAGGTTTGGTTATGATCCTGGCCTGACGCTCAACGGGTCTGGGGGGGTCGACCCCCCCCGGTTGGGGGGCGCAGGGTCTAGCGGGCCCTCGAGGAAAATTTTTGGGGCTTTTTTCGCCACCAGTTTTCGGGCCCATGATTTTGGGTAACCCATGGTATTTTCCCATTGTATTTACCTTATAAAAGAAAGACATTGTAACACGACTAGGGTTAAAAAATGATGTATTAGGTTTTATGCATTGTAAATATCTCTAAGATCAGGAGAGAGACTGTGAGACAATGAAGAGGAAGTGCAGCGGCTGTGCTGCAGGTTGTATTTTTCACCTTGCTGGATGGAAATAATAATAAGGACTGAAAAATTCAGTGTGGACGTAGCCCAAGTTGGGTGAACCACGATATATCTGTGTCTCTCTTGTAATGTGTATGTGTTATTATATTTGTATTTCTGTTTATTGTTATTGCTCTGCATTCCTGTTTTTCTAACAATTGGTATCAGAGCCAAAGGTCTATTTGGAAGATAAACCTGCAGGAAGCTGGGGTTTCTGGTTCGAGTGGGAGCAATGGCAACAGAAGGAAATTTTAAGGTCTAGAAGTTTAACGGCCAAAACTTCCAGTTATGGAAGATGCAAATGGAGGACTATCTGTACCAGAAGGATCTATTCCTACCATTGGAAGGAAAAGCAAAGTAGTCAGCGGCTATGAAGGACAAAGAATGGGAGGTTCTTGACAGAAAGGCTCTGGGAACAATACGACTGAGCTTGACTTCATCAGTGGCTTTCAATATCTCAAAAGAGACGACAATGGAGGGCTTTATGAGCGCATTGGGTAAGCTGTATGAAAAACCGTCGGCCTCCAACAAGGTATTTCTAATGAAGCGTTTATTTAATATGAAGATGTCTAAAGGTGGATCTGTTACTGATCATTTAAATGAGTTTAATACGGTTACAAATCAGCTAAGTTCTGTAAGTGTGAAATTTGATGATGAGGTTAGGGCTCTTCTAATCTTTTGTTCATTGCCAGAAAGCTGGAATAGCTTGGTCATGGCTGTAAGTAACTCTGTCTCTAGTTCAAACACCTTGAAATTTGATCATGTTATTGGTGTTATTCTTAGCGAGGAAATGCGAAGAAAAAGCACAGATGACACATCAGGTAATGTGTTGACCATGGAGAGTAGGGGAAGACAAAAGGAGAGAGGAAAGAGCCAAGGTAATCATGGCAAGTCTAAAATGGGCAGATCCAAGTCCAGACTGAGAAAAATAGAGTGCTGGAACTATGGAAAGAAAAGACATCTGAAGAAAGACTGCAGATCTCTAAAGAAGAAAGGAGACACACAGAAGGAAACTACCCAGGAAGCAAATGTAGCAGGTAATGTGTTACAAGATGCTTTGATTCTTGCATTAGATAATACTAGTAATTATTGGGTAGTAGATTCAGGAGCTTCATGTCATGCTACACCCCATAGGAAATACTTTAATGAGTATGTTCCTGGCGATTTTGGACATGTTTTATTGGGTGATGATGAGCCATGTAAAATTGTTGGAATGGGTAAGGTATGGATAAAAGTTAAGAATGGAACTGACTGGCTATTGAAAGATGTTAGGCATATTCTTGTTATGAAAAGAAATCTGATCTCAATAGGACAGTTGGGAGATGGCGGCTGTCTATCTACATTTGGCGAAAAGTGGTGGAATATCACTAAAGGATCAATGGTGATAGAAAAATGAGACAGGATAGGTATGTTGTATTTATGTCCTCATAATACTGACCATTCTATCTCTTTAGCTTCCACAGGAACAGATACAACATTGTGGCATCATAGGCTTGGCCACATGAGTGAGAAGGGGATGTAGATTCTCCACTCAAGGAAGTTGCTGCCAGATTTAAAGCAGGTAAGTTTGGAATTCTGTGAAAACTGTGTTTATGGAAAACAGAAGAGAGTCAGATTTCTCAGTGTTGGGAAACAGAAGAAGAATGAAAAGTTAGAGCTAGTGCATACAGATGTATGGGGATCGGCTCAAGTACAATCTCTTGGTGGCTCTCATTATGTTACATTTATTGATGATGCAACTAGGAAAACTTGGGTTTATTGCATTAGACAGAAATTTGATGTGTTTGCTACTTTTAAGAATTCGAAAGATTTGGTTGAGAATGAGACAGGGAAAAGGTTGAAGTGTCTCAGATCTGATAATGGAGGTGAGTACTGCGGCAAGGAGTTTGATAGTTACTGTTCATACCATGGGATTCGTAGAGAGAAGACAGTCCTAGGAACACCACAAGAAAATGGTGTGTCAGAAAGGATGAAAAAAACGATCATGGAACGTGCAAGTTGTATGAGACTGCATGCGGGGTTGCCCTTACAGTTTTGGGAGGATGTTGTAAATACCGTTGTTTATTTAATAAAAAGAGGACCTTCAAGTGCTTTGGATGGTGGTATTCCAGAGGAGGCATGGACAGATAAAAAGGTAAACTACTCACTTTTTAGAACGTTTGGTTGTGAAGCATTTGTCCATATTGATAAAGAAAATAGAACAAAGCTTGAAGCTAAATCCAAGAAATGTACCTTTATTGGATATGGGGTTGATGAATTTGGTTATCACTTATGGGATTATGAAAATAACAAAATCATCAGGAGTAGAGATGTGATATTGAATGAAAAGGTCATGTATAAAGATCAGTTGCACGGAAAGAAACAGGAAAAGGAAACCACAGAGTACACAATACTTGATGAAATTCAAGAAAATGAAGTTCCAAAGGTGTGAGAAAATCAAGAACAACAGCAAGTACCTAAAACTCTTGCAATTGTAAGAAGATCTACCAGGTTAAGTAGACTCCCTGAACGATACTCTCCTTCAATGTATTATTTGTTGATGACTGATGCTGGTGAACCAGAATGTTATGAAGAAGCAATGCAGGTGGAAACTATAAAGAAGTGGGAGCCAGGCATGAATGAGGAGATTGACTCACTGGTAGGAAACTAGACTTGGGATCTGGTTCACTTGCCTACTGGTAAAAGAGCATTGCAGAACAATTGGATTTATAGGTTGAAGGAAGAAGAAGGAGGCAAGAAGCGGTACAAGGATAGACTTGTTGTAAAGGGGTTTGCACAAAAGAAAGGTATAGATTTTGATGAAATATTTTCTCATGTTGTTAAGATGACTTCAATTAAGACTATCTTATGTCTAGTGGCGGTAGAAGATTTGAATCTTGAACAGTTAGATGTAAAAACAACCTTTCTCTATTAGGATTTGGAGGAAGAGATATATATGCAGCATCCACAAGAGTATGAGGTCAAAGGTAAGGATAATTTGGTGTGCAGGTTGAGAAAGAGCTTGTATGGTTTGAAGCAAGCTCCAAGGAAGTGGTATTTAAAATTTGACAGGTTTATGACAGAACAAGGTTATAGTAGATGTCATTCTGACCACTGAGTTTATTTCAAGAAGCTAGACAATGAAAGATACATTATCTTGTTACTGTATGTGGATGAAATGCCTTTTGCAGGGTCTAACATGCAGGATATAAATGTACTCAAAAGGAAGCTAGCTAATTCATTTGCGATGAAGGATTTGGGTGCTGCAAAGCAAATCCTTGGTATGAGAATAATAAGAGACAGGAAAAATCGTAAATTGACATTATCTCAGAGCAAGTACATACAAAAGGTGTTGGAGAGGTTCAGAATGCAGAATGCAAAACCAGTAAGTACACCTTTGGCCAACCATTTCAGTCTAAGTAAGGAAATGTGTCCCAAGACACAGGAAGAGACATATTACATGTCCAAGATTCCCTATCAATCAGCAGTTGGCAGCTTGATGTATGCTATGGTGTGCACAAGACCAGATATTGCACAAGCAGTGGGAGTTCTGAGCAGATATATGAACAATCTAGTTAAAGAACATTGGAAAGTAGTACAGTGGATTCTCAGGTATTTGGGAGGTACTACCACTCAAGCATTATGTTTTGGAGGTTCAAACACTGTTCTACAGGGATATGCTGATGCAGATATGGAAAGTGATAAGGATAGCAGGAGGAGCACCACAAGGTATGTGTTTACTGTAGGTGGAATAGCAGTAAGTTGGATTTCGAGACTACAAAAGGTTGTTGCACTTTCAACAACAGAAGCAGAGTATGTTGTTGTTACAGAGGCTAGTAAAGAGATGATTTGGTTGCCGAGGTTTATGGAGGAAGTGGGTAAGAAGCAGAAGGATAGAAGGTTGTATAGTGACAGCCAGAGTGCCATTCATCTTGCAAAGAACTCAACATTCCATTCTAGGACTAAACATATACAGCTCAAGTACCATTTCATACGCTATGTTCTGGAAGATGAACTGTTGAAGCTGGAAAAGATATATACTAGCTAGAATCCTGCAGACATGTTAACAAAGGTAGTGACCAGAGAGAAACTGAGTTCCTGCTCGATTTCAGTTGGCCTTCTAGCATGAAGGTGAACATGAGAAAGTTTCCAAGTCCAAGGTCTAGTAAGTACAACAACGGTGGAGTTGTTGTGATCAGTCTCCAAGTGGGAGATTGTTGGTTGTGGAGCAAGATCTTCTAGTCTCATAGATGATGATTCAGTTGTTTTCGTACCCCAGGTTTGGTTATGATCCTAGCTCGACACTCAGGGGGTCTAGGGGCCAATGAGCCCCCGCCAGGGGTTTGGGGGCAACGCCCCCGAGAAAATGGCGGTTCAGGGGCGTAGTCCCCGAGGAAAATTTTTGGGTTGTTTTCGCCACCAGTTTTCGGGCCCATGGTTTTGGGTATGTTATGGACACAACATATCCCATGATTACTTAAGCACGGGAGCCCCGATCTTAATAAACACTATGGTGTTTGGGTGAGTCATTTTTGTAAATATTAGATTTTTTTATTTTACCTTTAATGTTCTTCACCCATGCCTTTGGTTTGCTTGTTTGCAACTGTTGTTCATTTTTCAAAGGTGTTTCGGTCTAAAAGGAAAAGAAAGCTAATTTTTTTATTATTTCGTTGATTGTTATCATCATTCCGAAAATTAGCATTTGGAGTCTCCGAAACCCGCAACTCGACATTTGCGGGTTGCGGGAATGTTGTTTGAAATTTTGGTATTTGGTGATCCCGCAATCCGCAACCCGACATTTGTGGGTTGCAGAACTGATCGGTAATAAGACCAAGGAATAATTACCTCGAAACCTGAACTCCACAATGGCGGCATTTGGCTTTCGAGATGGTCTTTTTTTCGTTTATTTGTTGTGTGCTCCCAAAACCCGCAAACTATAATTTCGGGATGCGGCTTTCGGGATGGATATTTTACGTCACAGTTCAACGTTCCGAAGCCCACCACCCATACAGTAGGTTTTCAGCTTTCAGAAATCTTTTTTTTACTTTCATTTTTGTGAACCCGCAACCCGCAAATCCGTACTTTCGGATTTCAGCTTGCAGAATCTTTGAATAAAACTTCGTGAACATAATTGAATTCAATTCCGCATCTCGCTCCAGCTAATCTCAGCCGTCCATTGCTATGAACTTACGATGATGTTGATTTTGGGTAATCAGTTAAGTCAGGATGCGTTATTTTGTTTGTTGAAAACTGGTTCTCCCAAATTATCATTTTTCTGTAACAGTGGATACTACTACAAGATTATCAAATGCCTCATGTTGGATGGACACCATTGCTCTGCTTTAAGTTCATCGTGTCTGATCTCGAGTCTTGACAATTTGTCGTTATTCTTCCACTTTTTAATGATCATGTCTTTTCACTTAAATTCCGACTTCAAAGATTCTATCCTTCTCATCGAAGTTGGGTCAGATTGATCTGATTTGTTACGTGTGAAGAACTGATCACTCGTGTATTGGAACTCCTAATTGATATTTTTTGCAAGTCAATTCTATCACCGCAGTCTCCGTCTCCATTATTAATTACCAGTTATAATTATTGATGGGGGGTTGCCTATAACGATGTGATCGTAATAGCAATTCAAAATCATGCAAGCAGTAATTGAGCCTATACTTCACACAAGCTTAAACTCAAATCTCGGCTTTTTCATGATAGTTGAAGTAATTATAATGGGTTCGTTGTGTAAGTTTAATCATTGCAAATTGCCTCACTCAATCGACATCACCCTGCCTGTTGGTCTTAAAGTAGCAATTAACATGAAAATTCTACATTGTTCATTGCTTTCTGTAATAGGAAATATTCTGTGCAGTGTTCTGGGCATCTTGTCATCTAAAATTTATCCAGGATGAGTAATTTTCATGTAGGAGGTGAACCTTATAATATTCATGTTGATAATGAGGAACTTTACCCCTTGTTGTATCAAGAAATGTTGTCACCACCATTTGATGGAGGTGTTCCTGATCTTAGCAGTGGCAGTAGTGAAGAGGACTTTGAATCGGTATCTTCCTATGTGCAAAATTCCATGGAACAGAGCAAGGAAGTTCTAGAATAACCAGCTAACCTTGATGACGATCTCATACAACAATTTATAATCAATGGAGAACCTGACGTACCAACCACTGTTTCTGAAGTAAATCCTTTAATGGATTTCTCTGTTTTTGACCATGAATTACTTGATCCTGAATTTCCTACAGCAGATGTTTCACAAACCATGCCACCTGTCGAAGATAATGAACAATCTGTTATTCAATTTTTATGGTGCCACGAGACCCTATCTGATTGAAGAGCAAGTCTTTGTAACATCTTTTTGGTGATAAGGTGGCGGAAAATCCTTCAAGCTGGAAAATAGAAAGTTTTCTTGGATCGATGGTTGGAGCCGATTTTGTAATTTCTATTTCGGTAGAATTTCTCCCTCTCAGACTTTGATGTAAATTGTAGTATTTAAGGAGGAATGTTTCCCTTAGCAAGAGGGGGAATTTTGGAATTTTGATTCAGCAGGAGTATGGACTGAAGATGCTCTGTCTATTCGAGCCATTGTAATTTTGGTACAAGACTTTTATATGCAGTAAAGTTATCTTTTCAACACCTTCTCGTGTTCTTCAAATTTCTTTGAGAATCGTTGAGTTAAATGTTTCAGATTGTCATCGGTTTAAATGTATTTAATCTTTTGTAGGTTATTTATTTATGCACAAAGCCTTCATATTGATTTTTTTGTATGTTAGGTCCAAGCTATTAATTGTTCTATTAAATTTCTTTGATTGAACAGCTATTACTTTTATATTTCTGCAAATGATTCGACGCAATTAAATATGCATAATCAATTGTTAAATTTTCAATTAACACCATGATTACATATCAGTTATTTGAATGAGCTTAAACACTTTGAAGCATTGTCACTTAATTTCTTAATTGATAAAACTTTAATTAACAAGTGAAGAACCAGAAGACATTTCTGTTTAAGGTACTTGATCACTTGTTTATCATACTTCAGTTTTGATCTGCACATGGTCAACTTTTCCTCTTTAGGTTAGATCTGACTTAGGATAGATTCTTTCCCTAGGTAGGTTAGGTTAGGTTTGTTAATCAACTATCACATTCTGTTTTCCTTAATAGGAAAATTGATCTTTGAAAGATCAAACCTTTTACTCTTAGAGTGCCAGCGAAGGCCAAATATCTGTGGGTAATTACCACACCAAACAGCTCGAGGATAGGGTAACTCTTGCGTAGGGTTAACTAAAGCCTTTGGATGGGTTTTCATCCCCTGTTGTGTGACTTGGAACCCATTCCAACACTTTCCACTTACCCTGCACCCCCGAGGCATCAACAGGGTAACCCGTGGTATTTTCCCATTGTATTTCCGTTATAAAAGAAAGACATTGTAACACGGCTAGGGTTAAAAAATGATGTATTAGGTTTTATGCATTGTAATATCTCTAATATCGGGAGAGAGACTGTGAGACAGTGAAGAGGAAGTGTAGCAGCTATGCTGCAGGTTGTATCCCTTCACCTTGCTGGACGGTAATAATAATAAGGACTGGAAAATTCAGTGTGGACGTAGCCCAAGTTGGGTGAACCACGATATATTTGTGTCTCTCTTGTAATGTGTATGTGTGATTATATTTGTATTTCTGTTTATTGTTATTGCTCTGCGATCCTGTTTTTCTAACATGAACCACATGGTTGACGAGCCGAGCACTAGATTGGGTTTTCACCATGAAAACTCAACACGGTACTACCCACAGTCCAATGCACAAGTAGAGGCCATTAACAAGGTCTTGAAAACTATGATCTAACGCATGGTGGGTACGCACAAGTCCAACTGGCATAATATCCTCTTCTTCGCACTACGGGATTACCGAGCTTCCGTCAAGACCGCCACTGGATTTACTCCTTTCCAATTAGTTTATGGATTGGAGGTTGTCGTACCGATTGAGTGCGATATTCCATTCCTCAAACTCGTAGTTGAACTTATCCCTAACACTACTGCCGAGGAAGAACGCTTCCTCTACCTAGCTAAACTCGACGAGGCTCACTGCGATGCTGCTCTTGCGAACGAGGCTCATAAGAAATGCATCAAAGTGCAATACGACAAGTCGGTAGAACCTCGCGCCTATAGTGAAGGTGATTTGGTCCTTGCATACGACCAAAGACATGATAAGCTAGGGGCAGGAAAGTTATAGTCTATGTGGCATGGACCCTACATAGTGAAACACATCTTAGAGAAGGGAGCTTAGGAGCTTGAAGACTACGATGGGATATATTTAGGTGAACCCCGCAATGGGATTTACCTGAAGAGGTACTATGCCTGAGTCTTTCATGCATAAGTAATTTGTATATACTGTATATGGCGTGTATTTTGTGTGGTGTGACGCTTTGATTTTTTGCGTGCTTAGGTATTGTTTCGTTACTTATACCATGTTCTATCTGCGTGTGCAGATGGAAACTTGCTACGGATTCGCAGGCGATACCAGCTGGCATACCCGCAACCTTGCCTCGGCATCCTAGGTTCTCTATTCACCTACCAGCAAGCTTATCAGCTCAGGATGAATGTGTCTAGGTTTCGCGACCAATAATGCTGCGGAATATCAGGCAGTCATTGGAACCCTAACCGATGCTATTTATTTGGGTATGGACCATGTTGTCATCCATTTGGATTCTCAATTTGTGGTCTCTCATCTTAACCGGGTTTACACCATCGTGATCCTACCTTACTCCGTCTCTATAGATGAGTTCGTCTTCTAGAAAGGTCCTTTAGATCCATTCAGTACCTGCACATTCCATGAGACGTAAACACAATTTCTGACTCCATGGCCAACTTCATTTTAGATTGTTACATTGCACATACATTAGCATATTCATGAACTATAAAAGTAGACATAACATGTAAATAATTCATCATATAAGAAAACACATAAACAAGATCTCATATCAAACACAAATGTATAAATCCTCCAAAATGTATGTATATATATATAATCAAGATAACGTAGTGCTGATACAAAAAGTCTGAAGCACGACGACTTTCAGTGAGTCTATACAAAATATGAAGCCTGATAGCTTTTAGTAGTACAAAATATGAGGCTCACAAGCTCTCATTACATAGTAACATCACAAGGCCTAACGCCTAGCCCATGCACCCCTAGGTCTCGCAGCTCTCTCCTACTGACTGTGGAAGTAGTCTACCACTCTCGCTACCTTGCGGAGTAGCTCATTGAAGTGCAAGGTCACACCAACTATGTACCTCTGCACGAGCCTCGGTAACTCATGCACTGCTGCATCTAGAATGCTCAATGTCAACTTGGTAAGGTTCTCATAGATGTCCTCCATCTCCATGATGGCATCATACATGGCTAGGGCTACTGGTGGTGCCTCTCCTCTCCTTGCGATAAGCGAAACTCCCACCAGTCGTGAAGGACCCACATTTGCACAGACATGTTATTAACTCATCAACACTATCCAAAAAAAATATAAATACACAAAATGGAAAAGTACAAGGGTCATTGTTCTTATCGATCTCTCCCCACTCTGCTCCCTCAAGAAGTACGAGGTCTGAGTCCTCCCTGAAGTCCGTACCACTGTATGGGTAGTACTCAATCATGAGTAGCTGGCCTTCCAACCAGGTGAAGAATCCGGAACCGTACCCAATGATCGGACCCCCACCACCATGGTGGGCCATCACCTCTATCCATCGGGCCATGTGTGGATCCTTGGGATCCATGTCATCCAAAGTCACCTGCGGGCACAAGAGGGGAACCCGCTCGAACAAGAATGAGATCACTATCGATCCATACCGAACTGTTTGATCTCTCCACATTGACACTTGGTTAGCTGAGCTTGGAGGTTGGTGAGGAGTCCCTCACACCAGTTGAACACCTTCAGAAACATACAGTCCTCTGCATACAACATCTGGGACTTCGTATCCAAGTGAGTCGCTTGGCTCCCTGCTAGCCTTAGTATGGTGAAGAGTATAACACACAGTGGACGATCTCTCACCTCTTTAATCGAAATCTTCCCACTAGAGGCACGGTCATGTGGAGTACAATGTTGGGAAATCAAGTCATCTACCGTTTGGTCACTCCCTCGTGATCTGGTGTGTTATACATTATCCCCCCTCTGGGATAATCCAGTCAAGAAATAGATGTCATCAACATCTATAGTCAATATATGCTCCCCGATTGTGAAGTACTGCTACGATGCATCCCAACTCTGAAGCATATGCTCCAGTAGTGGGACATGGGCCCTCATGCCCTGGACCTGTAAGAACTTCAGTAGCCCACAGTTCCTCAATGCCTCGACAAACACTGAATCATTTGTTTCTTGCACATCTTCCACCTCATTTTCTCACTCGTGCCACTCTAGAACCATGTTGACAGCCACAAACCTGTCAAAGGAGGCATTTAACCATTAGACCTCACCCAAGCCATTAAAACGTTTTCTTTTGGGATAGGTTTTGAGTTGAACATGGACGTTTCTTCCATCGCACCCCGTCTTTGTAGATAGGGAGACATCGTCACAAGACACCCATGCGGGCTTTGCGACGACCTGGGTTCATCGTAGTTCCCATAAGGGAGGCCTGCAACGACCAGAGGGCGCACAAACTCCCCATAAATCAACTAAAAAAAACTAAAAAAAATGGACAAAAAATGAAATTCTAAACCACTAGAAAGATGTTGGATGAGATTTAGGTTTACCTGCTCTGAATGGTTCGTGAAATGGTCACTCATAGATCCAGCAATCGACGAATGAAATTATGCTCCAAATGGCACTTTCTTCTCCCCAATTTGGAAAATAAACAATGGTAACTATATTTGGTCATTTTTTCTATTTTATAAACAAAAAGTGAATATTATTTTTCAAATTGAGTTGCTCTTTGGGTTATTGGCTATAGTTTGGATCATTTTACTGCATTTGAATTCCCGGTTGACTATTTGATCTAGTTTTCAAGCATGCAGGAGACGTTAAGTATTCCATTTATGCCATTTTCACATCGTAGTGATCATCTACGGTAAGAACAACCCCTTGAATGTTTTTGTTGTTATTTTCCATCCATTAGATTTCAATTATTTAATGGTGACGAGCTTACTCTTTGTTCTTTCTCATGCTTTTAAAACCATGAGAATAAGTCACCGAGTTATGATTTATCACTTTTTTCAGGCTCGTTAAACTACTGTGGAAAAGGAACCTCTAGGAGTCTATCTTTAAGCTCTTTTCAGGCTCTCAAAATATGAAAATATTGCCAAGCAAACTTGTCGCGTTCATGCTTGCTAAAGTATTTGAATGGTCGTCTCCGTGATGATAATTTACCCCTTTTTCGGACCAGGGGGCACTATTTACGAAAAAGGTATACTCTAGCCAATCATGACTGGAAGAGTCCTCTCCCACATTGTTTTACCCTTTTTGGGGCAATGAGGTTAACTTTATGAAAAAGGACTATTGAAGTATTCTTTAGTTCTTTTTAGAATCTCTAAACATGAAATGAAGACCGAGTTTACCTTCTATGGACTCGTTAAAATTTGACACTGAAGGGCCTGTCATGGGACGAACCCCTCCTCTCCCAGGTTCGGAAAACATTTGGGATTGGACTCATCTATGAGGTGAGCTATACCGAGCATTTGGTTACCCTCATCAAGCTCGTAAAAAGCACACGAGGCACTCATCATTCATGATGGGGAAAAATGAAATCTTTTATGTTACACTCTTTATCTGTGGCAGTACCTAGTCGTTCTTGAACATGGCACTCATTTGCATTTGCATACTGCACTTGGATCATCTGTTTGTCCTCGGTTTTTTCCTACTTCCTGAGTCTTGTTACTCCTTTGGGTCATCCAAAGAATACTTCCACCATTAGTTGCATTAGGAGTCGATGTCATACTCATCATGTCAATACTGCCAAGTCATGCCATGCCCATGTTCAAGAATACTTTCACTACTCATTATCTGCAGTCAGTACACCTTCCACCATGTCGGTCTAATCTGAGTCAGTCATGTATGTTACTGTACCATCCGATCTACTCCAAACATCTATTGTCGTGTTTCATGTCGATGATGGGGGATTCATCATGGCCCTCCTTCGACGGATTAATCCTTGTCGACTTCAAATCATCATCCGAGGATGGAATCTAGAAACTAATAGAATACCTTGGGCCTGCATGCCTCAACGATAAATTACCTCTCTTTTCGACATGATTTTACATCATTGACTCTTGATTGAAATATTCGTTAAGCGTTCGACTTCAATTCATTTATTCGCGCTTGACGATATGTACTGTGATACCTTGGGAATCATTGGCATTAATGGTGATCTCCCTCGTGCTTGTTAACGGTATACATCAATGACCGGTAACCAAGTGGTTTCTACCATGTTTGACATCGAGACATTTGTAATCACATGGATAGATTGGTAACATTGTGGGTTCAGCATGAAGACCCTGGGGAGTCATGTTTTACCCAGGTTGCAATGGTGATTGTTTTGAGTCACATCACATGGATCCACTTTTGTATTGGTCGTGGCTGTTTTATCATCTCATCATGGATCTACACTTGTGTCTAGTAGCCATGATTGTGTTTAGTCAGTCATTACTACCATGGATCTGCATTGTATTGGGTGACAGCCATGTTGTGAGTCATATGAGACTATGTACTCAGAGTCAATTGTATTGCAGTAGCATCCTTCGTTCAATAAGTACATTGCCATTCCTTCTGTCAAAGCATTTCACCTGTCCAGTTTCAAACAACTTCATGCTTTGGGGGGCATCAAACTTGAAGAGATAAAAACCTTTTTCTACTAGGTTTTGAGAGGTCATCGTAGGTTGTCCTAATGCAACCTGCGACTTCGCAGGTTGTCTGTCCTCTTTCAGCCTGCGGAGATGTCAATTAATTGATTAAAATAGCTTCTTCGAGCTCATTCTCAAAGGTAGCTGATGTGGATCCCTATTGCTATCCTTTAGGTAAGGTGGCATTCGGTTCCTAGCCTCTTGGAAGGATCCCCTATCTCTCTCCTACCATATCTCAACCTACCGTATCCACTTAGTCTTATAAGAGTGAAGCTCATTCCCATTCCAAAAGGAGGAAGTCTATAGCATCTATATGTTGGCGAAATTAGCTTAGGAGAGGTCTCTATTCATCCCTTGAGAGATCCATCATCCCTTTGGAGGATTTGGAATTGGCTTGATTGAAGAAGGATTGCTACATTAAGTCATTGGTTGTGATCACTTCCTTCTATGTATTTCCCTTTTTAATACAGTAATATAAATGTTTTCCCCCAAATCTCATTGCATTGATGATATTTTGTGTAGTTTGCTTACTTAACTGCTTACTTAGATCTATTATTGTGTAGGTGCATTTTACTGCTTGTGTTGTTGTGTTGTCTTGACAGGTTTTGCAGCTCAGATTTGAAGACCTTCAAGCTTGGAGCAATACTCAAGGAGAAAGGATCAGCAATCTGAAAGGTAAAGCATCTAGTTACTTGATCTCTAATTAGATCTAGGAGAGTTATTTATGCTCTGTCTCTATTTGTTCTAGAATCGCGTTGAGCTAGGGAGATCAAGCCTTGAGTCCGCTCTTGGTAGATTGTTCATCAAACAAGAATCTAAGTAAAACGAACCTCAGTTAGAGGACTACCCGGTATTACAGGAATTTGCAGATGTATTTCAAGAGATACTTGGAATGCCTCCTAGAAGAGATATAGACTTTTAACTATTGATCTAGTTTCTGGTACTGTTCCTTCATTTAAAGTCCCTTATAGGATGAGTACACCTGAGTTGGAAGGTTTACAGATGCAGTTAGAGGAATTATTAAAGAAGGATTATATCAGACCTAGTGTATAACCTTGGGAAGCATCGGTTTTGTTTGTAAGAAATAAAGATGGTACCTTCAGACTTTACATCGATTACATGTAGTTAAATAAAGAAACTGATGGGTTCCTATTTTTCCCATCTTATCTCAAATTTCAAGCCTAAATATGTATGGGAACTAGACATTTTGACTAGGTTGGTGCAGATCAATCTTTCCTTTTGGTTCTTAATCTAACATTTTGAGGAGATTATATTATGGAGGCTTAATCAAAGTAATTTTTCATTAATTTTAGTTATTTTTAACCCTTTTATGAATTAAAAATCATACTCAGAATAATTACTTGGTTTATACCTTGTTGCATTGGGAAGAGATGAAATTTTGCAATCTGACACTCAATCTAGCACCTGTTCCGACACCTCTACGAAAGAGCAATCATTGGCTAACATATATGTGGGCCTCCATTGCCAAATCCGTCACATGGGTTTTTAAGGTTGATGTCTCCAGATGGTGTGGTGTTGATGACAACTTACCAGGTTGCTGAAAATCATCCCTAAATCTCAATCAAAGTAGCCAGTTACGTGTTAAAGATAGCCCAGGAATCTAACATATTGTTGGAGTATGTAGTTACAGGAAAAATCAACAAAATATTTGTTGTATGATTTTGGAATCTGATTAACCTCCAATATAAATAATTTCATCATTTCTCATAAGGGAATTGAAAAGGAATTTTAACCGTTTCTAATATTGGAATTTAGTATTGATTAGCTGGGAGGTCAAGTCATAGATTCAATGTGTCTCCTCAGCCTTTTGTAAATGCTATAAAATTCATAGAATTGTATTTTTTTTAGTAGGAGGGATAAGAGTCTTAGAATCAGATCAGCAGTCTGTAAACTCAATATCTTTCACCGAGAATTGAATTCCCAGGAATAAATTATATGTACAATTTGTGAAATCCCCAAGGATTGGCCATCCCTATGGATCAAATGTGTGTCTTCTTCTGCAAATTTTATCTCTAATTTTGTACAGGTATTTATTTTGATTGTCAATTTGTATAATAGAATTAATTTCTGTGAGTAGTTTGGAAAAAATGTTTTTTGAATTTTTGTGTATAAAATTCATACTCGTTGTTAGCACTGGGATTGTGCTAATTATTCGAGGGAATCTTTTGGGTGAAACTATGGGTTAGATGAACTAGGGAGACTTTCAAAGTGATCCCCAGCTAGGTCTGTGTCCACTAGACAACGAAAATCCACACCATGAACAGTAAATATGGCCCGAAGAAGAAGCATTTGGAAAGACTCAAGGATTTGATGGTGGTCGAAAGGACAAAGTTTAGAGGAATGCGCCTGCATCTCCGATTGACCAGGATGGATGACTTAGATCAGATACGATGAAAATCCAAGGTCGTAATATTCTATCGCTAAACAAGGTGACGGGGGTTTAAGCACAGGCAGGGCACTAGCCAGCAGGAATGTGAGAGCTAGATCAACGGCGGGCGATGAAGATCGACGGTCGGCATTTAGTTCACAATTTGAACTTGCACGGAAAGGGTCACGATGCAAATCTACGAAGTTGTGTTAACATGCCACACTTTTCAATGACGCAGATTCAGTCCGCTGTAGATCTACGACTCATATTATTTTTGCAAAGTTAACTCGTGCACCAGACCGACATGACTGTTATTTGCGAAGATGGTAGAGACCGCATCTCTGGACGACCTAGATCTAAGCAAGGGGCCGATCAATTGTTGGGAAAGCTTCACAAAATAAGGGTGCTGCTGAAGTAGCACATAGTAGAGTTGGAGGCCACAGAGGTGATGGAAAGCAAAAAGGCGGGAGGACCTGCGGCTGAGGATTGCCAGCGCGGATGGATGGCTAGCATGTCTCTATCGTCGACATACCTGTAAGGAGGATATTGGCAGGTTTATATTATAAAAAATTGGCTAGCGCGGGGATCCACGCCATATTTGTCTTGAGTGCATTGGATAGTGAAGGAAGTTGACTGTGCAGAGCCGACCAGCCAACCAGATGCCCAGAAAACCCTCCCAGTTGTCGGGCGACCAGGTAGGCCATTTATTTTTCACCGAAAGATATTTAATGGCAGAAGCTATAGAACCTCCAGGTTTCAAATCTCCCGAGTTAACTAACCTGATAGAGGATAAATATTATGACATTTTTTACACCATGTTGATAAGTTTCCCTCTGGACACCATTAAAGAAAAACTAGAAGCTCTAAGAGCCGGCCTGACAGATACCCACCAAATTTACTAGTCTTTTTTCCATTTATTTGCTATGATTCAAACCCCTAGCTGCCCCGAGTTCCTAGATTGGTGTGCCGACCATTACTCCCCTGAGCAGAGAGCCGTCATGGATGCATAAGGATCCAAAATACTATGCTATGTAAATGCCCCTACTGTTAGGAAAGCCTTGGCTGCCCCCCATAATTTTGTCAGAAAGCCCAAGATTACAAAATGGAATCCCTCATCTAGTACTTTCATCAAGCCCCCAAGGACCTTAAGAGGATTTTTTACCAGGCGACCCTGCTACCCAGTGTTTTCCCTATAGAGACCCCTTTCCCTAGTGAAGCTGAGCTGTTCAAAGAAGAATATAAGTATATTATCTCCATACTGGCCCAGTTCCTAGGGAGGGATAATGATAGGTACATAATCGAACCCCTAATCAGCCTCATCTTCGTCCTGAGCAATTTCCCCATTGAACCCACAAACCCCAATTTGCTAGATCAATGCTCTTGCCTGAAATTCAACCAAGCCCTAGCAGAGAGCATTCATGCTCAACTCATTGAGTTCCCCAAAACTAAGTCTTTTAGGTTCCAATCCTATCTATTGAATATGTTCCTGGCAGCACAGGATGAAAACCTACAGGGACCAAAGCTACAGATGACTAAAGAAATGTACTCCAATTTCCAAGTTTTCATGAATGATCTCACGGCAGAGGTTTATTTTGTGTTTTTCCAGGAGATATTTCCAAGAGTCATGCCTTTGTTGTAGCCCTCTATGGAAAAGAGGGTTGGGGATTGGTTCATGTTAAAGAATGGGACTGTAATCATGGTATACGGTTATTCTTATGCCCCATACGTATTACCATATTTCCTAACTCCCAGGATACTCACCCTGGAGTTCATAAGACATAAGCTGAAAGTGGAATGTGAAGAGTTCTTAAATGACAAGAAATCTGCTGATATCAACTTCCCATGGGCGGTGGTCCATTTCGTTATAAAAAAAAGCATCCCATCCTAAAATTGACTTGATGATGAGCGATCTGGATTTCTCCTCTAGAGTTGCAATAAACTACGACCCCCACCACATAGTCTCAGAGAGGAGGAAGGGAACAAATATAAAAGGATACGAGCATTTTGAGCTCCCTGGCCTAGCAGAAAGGGCCAATTGGTTCGAGTACATGGACAAGGGTTAGATGGACATTGACCCAACTGCAGGCTCCCTTTCTTTGATACTTGGAAGCACAGCCTCAGTCCCCAATTCACCTGGAAGAGACTCATAAATAGCAGTAGCCATGGCGCTCACTAGTATTCCAGGGAAGCTCGCACAACAGTAGGATGGTGAACCTATGGACGTGGACAGTGGGGGTGAAAGAACACTTAATAGATAGAAGGTAGAAGATCTAGAACAACAAGTAATAAAGGTGAAGGTAAAGCAGCCTAAGAAGAAATAGGTTAGGTTCTCGGTTCCATCCTTTGAGATTAAGGAACATGTGTTCAACAAGACACTTTCTGGACCTACAACACCAAGCATGAGCAGGACTGCGCTGCTGGAAGAATATGAAGAAGATCCTGAGATACTGCCAAAGGAATCAAAATTGTATGATGATGTTAGGAAAATATCCTCTAAGGAGGTAACCCTGGTGGAAAGCAGAAACCTAGTGCAGAATACCCTAAACCTTGCCTTAGCTACCAAGAGTAAAGCAACAGAGCTAAAGGTGAACCTGGAGGACATTCTAGTGCCAGATGTGATCAACTTGCACAAAGAGACAGGGGATGTTATTTACAACAAGATACTCAAGTATGCCCTCGACCTATCAAAAGCACGAACCAACAAATCCAAAGTGCAGAATCAATTGAGAATAGAGAAGTCAGAGAACAAAAGTTTGAAGGCACAGGTGAAGAAATTCCAAGCCTCTCTGCTGGCCACTGAGACCATTGAGAGAAAAATAAAAAGCATCCAGAAGTTGTTGGAGGAGAAGGATGAGGATATCTTGAAACTAAAAAAGAGATTAAAAAGGTTAGCTTCCCAATTGGTAGATGCAGCGGAGATTGCAGAGCTGGAGGAAGAGAAGGAAAAGCTGCAGACTACAAAGCCAAATTGATAGAGTTTGATGAAAAGGGGAAGAAGTTGAGGGAACAGCTGAAATCACTAATGGACACCAAGAGTTTTTAAAGTTTTAGGTCGAAAATCTTGAGAAGGAGCTCAAGGATAAAGAGCAGGAGATAGAGTCCATGTTCACGCCATCCATAGAAGCTGGAGATTTCTCTATAGTGGGGAAAATAGCTAGGACCAGTTTGGATAGCACATAAGTGATAAGATTGAAGAAACAAAATGCCAACCTTAAGGCTATGAGGGATACTGCTGAGAAGGAGAAAGAAGATGCAAAGAAAGACAAGAAGGCCTGGGAAGCCAAATATCAGGCCATGTAAGAGGAATATGATCAGTTGAAACAATATGTCATAGGAAAAGAGGCATTACAATAGGCAAGAAAAATCATCTAGAGCAACATCATTGTGCAGGCAGAGAAACTAAGGCCATACCTGGACTTTATAGAAGATAAAGAGATCGTGGTCAAATTAGCAAGCCCAACAATCGTAGTGGAAAATGAGAAATTGAACAAAAACCCCTGGGTTTCCCACAAAACATAGTAGATTTTCTCAGTGGCCTGTCTGAAAGCTAGATGAAAGCGGTAGATATGAAATATAGAATGACCATCATCATATGGGCCAAGAAAGTGATGCTAAAACATCAACAGGTGAGCTCCGTGCAGACATGAATAGATATCCTAGCCCGCAGAGTGAAGATGTTCAAAGAAGTATTCGATCCACTGTTTAAGAAAGGTTTGCCTCTATTCTGGGAGGAAGATGGGACCATGATGACAAAGGAAGAGTACCAGGAAACATTGGAGGAGTGTCAGTCAGACAGGGAGTGTTTTGCAGGTTTGGAGAAGCCCCTGGAAGGAAAAGTGGTGGTGGAGAAGTAGACCCAATATTTCGAGCTCCTCACAATGTTCAAAGAGGCATGCATGATCCTCGAAGGTTATTCAAATAGAGAACACACTGAAATGAGAATCCTCCTCAAGCAACTTGCATCCTTAGACTTACCAACAGCAGAACAATGGAAGTTGATTGAGAAATATGGCAAGGGAAAGTTAAAGCTAGGTGCGTGAAGGATTCTAAGAGAGTGGAAGCAGCCAGTTGGAGCATCTACCGGATCATTTTTTGTCTTTTTGTTTGAGTCGGCTGCCATCTAGTAAAAATGACCAGTGAATGTAAAAAGGCAATTAAGCTGATTTTTTTGCCAAATTTGTATTAGTGTAGTAGTGGTGAATATGCCTAGGATAGGTGTCATAAGAGGATGTAACTGTTTTTTGTTTAGACCAACTCGAGCCTAAGAGCTGAGGGAGCCCTACAAATTCAAAGTAAAGAAATGAAGTAGGGTTGAAAACTTTTGGAACCTGTGTACTGCTTTGTATTGAGCATTCTGAAACTATTTTTATAAAGTTGGCAAAGCCTTGCAGGCATTTCTTTTCCCGAGATTCATGTGTCATCATATTTACAGTATGTTCATTTGTTTTCCCATGTGAATGTGTTCCTTCCATTGTTAATTCATTATGTTATGCTATTCGTGCTTGGGCCAGTGTAATATTTGAATAGGATTCATATTGATTATGCCTTATTCTTATCGCTCCAAGCATTTCATGACGATTTCTACTAAAATCGGCATGGAATTCATATCTTTATGCTCCATATCGGTGGATTGTTTCTTTTTCTTCTAAATCCCTCAATTAAAAGCACTTCGACTGTAGATGGGTGGCTTCCTTGCCTTTGGGTGAATGTATCTGCAAAGCATTGTCATAAGTTTATCAGCTGTATGTTTTTGACTCCAATTCCCAACAGAAATCCATGCTGCTTTCAACCAAATAACAACTTAAATGATTTGTTCTAATAGAAATTTGACCTTTTGAGTTTGCTTTGAATGATTATCTTGAGTAATAAGAAGTTTGTGTGTTTTTCATTGCTGAATTTGTGACCATTTTCATTTTTCTTGAGTTTAAGAGAGATCCCTCTTTGACTATGCTGGGTTAGTAGCATAAGTTTAAAGTGGTTTTGTGGTTACCCCATTTTGGCCTCTCTGCAACCTAGAGGTACGATTTAGGTGCTAATATATTAGTGTCATTTCCAGGGAACGAGTTGTCTTATCATCCCTGGGAGAACGAAAAAAGATTTATGATTGTCAAGAGGAATTTTCTATGGCTAGACAGTGGTTTCCAAAATTTGAAGAAAGGTTGTGTTTTTGCCCTGGCGACTCCACTCATTTGTATTTCCGTTAGAAGAAAGCTCCATTGGGGAAGTCGACAAGCCCAAGTTTCGCTTCTATAGAAGTCTGAGAAGACACCCTGGCCCCTAAAAAGATCCATACTAGAGGTAACCCTTTCTATGAGATTCTACTAGGCGTGGATAATCTAGAAATCTTGCTTAGACATAGAGGTGAAACAAGTAAGGCTAGTGCTGCCAATGTTGACGATTCTGTGTCTAAAGAGTCATATGAGTTTCATGAACTAAATCTAGAAGTGGATATTGGAAGACACCTATCAAAATAAAAAATAGAGTCCAATCTAAATTTAGATGAGAAAGGTTTGAATGACCTCGAATCCTATTGTTAGACCCTGTGTGGTATAGCCTACAAAATACCGTAAAATCCGGAGAACCCAAGGCTCATTTCCTGAATATCTAGCCTCATATCACAAAGCCTACTTAGAACATCCCCCCTGCAGATCAAAATCCACCAGGGACGATGGATGCTAGGTTTGACCCTTTAGTTCTTCCATCTTCCCTACATGACCTCCCTCAGAATTACTCACAGAGGATTATCACATACGATGGGGAGGGTCATATATCAATGAGCAAGCATGTAGATAATTTTGAAGATTTCACTGACCGAGAAGAGGTGGACTTGAAGATGCTAAGGTGAGGCTATTCACACAAATTCTAGTGGGAGAAGCTAGGAAATGGTTCAGGGATTTACCAAATGCATCTATCCCCAACTTTGTAGCTTTCATGACACTATTACTAGATAGGTGGGAAGCAACCAGGAGTCCTTCACAAATCTTATCCCAATATAACCATCTAAAGAAAGGGAACTTTGAATCTGTACATGAGTTTTCTAGTACGTTCATGAAGGTATACAATTCTATCCCTGATGATATAAAACCCCTAGTAGGTGCTGCAAAGCTTCGTTATGCAGATGCATTTGATGGAGATTTCTCTTGTTTGTTGAGGGAAAGAAAGTCACCTTCCCTACCTGCTATGCTAAAGGATGCTATAGAAGTAGAGGAAAACATGATGGCTTCAGGAAAGTTGAAAGGGAAAGAAGAAGTGGAAAAGAAGAAAATAGATATCCATACCTCTACCTCTACTTCCTCCTCTACCAACGATGTGAAGTTTGAAATGATGATGAAAACCATGGAAAAATCGATGGATAGGTTGTACCTAGATAACAATCCTCCTAATAGAGAGCAGCCTGAAAATCCAGTGAGGAATCCCAAATTTAGAAGACCTCCTCCCCAAAGAAATAAAAGGAACCCTGATGAACTGCAAATAAGGCCCCATTTACCTGAAAATATGGTCGATGAGGAAGGGTCGAAGGAGCCAATGAATGAGCAGATTCATCTCTTTGACACTCTTGATCATGAGATATACATGACTGAAAGGGAGCATGATTTTTTCACCAAAGAGGGTTTTAGTTCCATTCCAGAGTTGGACTCGGAGCAGTATCAATTAGGCTACTGGAATGCTGTAGATGATTTTCAAAGAAATATGAAGCTACAGAATAGGGAGGTGAATGTGAACAAGGGAAAACCTAGTATGAACCAGTCCTCTAATTCTCAACAAAACACTGATAAATAGAAGGAGAAGCAACAATAAACTACTGCACAAAAGGGGCTAAAGAATCCAAAGGAAAAGCGTCAGGAGACCGTTGCACATAAAAATCTAGAAAATAAAGGGCAGCAACCCAAGGAAGTGAGACAACCTGAAACTATAGACATGTGCAAAGTAGTATCATCCTTCTGTTTGAATACTGAGCTGTCAAAGGTGAAGATATCTATCCCTTTTAATGAGCTGTCAAAGAACAATGAGTATAGGGAGCAAATCACCAAAATGGTCAGCGGTCAGGGTGACTGTCAGCAAGATATTCTGGAAGTGATGATGATGCTCCTACAATTGTCTTCGGGCCCAAGCTCGAAGAAGAAGATGATGAAGATGTTCCCCCTTTCTATTTGAGTTGAATATCCATGACATGACTTTGTACAACACACTGATAGAATCTGGCGCCTGACACAACTTAATGCCCAAATCTGTGGTGGAAGAACTGGGTTTGGAAATCACCAGGCCTTACAAAGATCTGTACTCCTTTGACTGCAGGAAGTTCAAGTGTTTGGGGTTGATAAAAGATATGGTGGTAAAACTGACACAGCTTCCAGCCAAAAGCATTATGATGGACATAGTAGTGGCTGACATCCCTGCAAAGTTTGTCATGCTATTGTCCAGATCTTGGGCATTGAAGCTGAGAGTGAACATGCAGCTAGATTTATCTTACACCACCATCCCTCTATTTGGAGGAAACATGAGACTGTACAGGGAGAAAAGATTGGCTTATATGGTTAGCAGTCCAAGCAATCCTGAAAAGCATCCCATATATTCAGTTGATACAGATTTAGGGTCATCTATATTCTTTAATGATGAGCCACGAGTTGATCCTAAGGTCCCTATACACCTGGATGCAGTGGAAGACAAGGAGTTTGCAACAAGGCATGAATCTCTAGTGAAGAAGCAAAACGAAGAGGGCTTGTGGAAGATGTATTTTGATGGGTCACTAAGCAATACAAGAGTGGGGGCAGGAGTATGGATCATCCCTCTCGAACTGGAATTTAAAGCCCCGTCCTACAAGTTGGAATTTGAATGCACAAACAATGTGGCAGAATATGAAGCCTTATTGCTGGGTCTGCATACTTTGAAGGACATGGGAGTGAAAAGAATACAGGTATATGGAGATTCAGAGCTGGTAATAAACCAAGTGAATGATAGTTATCAGACGAAGCATCCCAGGATGAGATCCTACAGGAATGAGGTGGGGGATATGTTTGGTAACTACTTTTCAGAGCATAAGATCAACGTGATTCCCAGGATTGAAAACCTTGTGGCAGTCTCCTTAGGAACTACAACTGGAGGTTTCAAGACCCCAATTTACTCTTAGACAAAGTACGAGGTGGAAGTAGTAAACAGGCCGTCCATCCTAGATAATTTCAAAAATTGGCAAGTGTTTGACGATGACTTGCAGATAAAAAGATTTATGGAGTTGTCTGTTGAGTTTGTCAATACCCAGATTGATACTGAGAACGCGAATGTGGAGTGTCTCCAAGATGGAGAGTCAGCTGAGGACAAGGGAGCCAAAAGAAAGGGGTGGAAAAGTATGCTAGGTGGGAAGGATGTCATCCAGCTAAAGAGTAACTATATTCCTAAGGGTTTAATTCCCCTGGAGAAGCTATTCAACCAGAACGACGTGGCTAAGAATCCTAAGGTCAAATCTACCAATGATGCTTTGGAGGACCAAAACCTGGGCATCGAAGAGGAGCCTCATATTATAAATTTGTCCAAGAAGCTCCCTGCTAAAGGGAAAAATGAATATGTGAAACCGATGAATAAGTATACTGATGTTTTTACCTAGAATTACGAGGAACTAAAAGAGTATGTCACTTCCATTATTCAACACTCCATCCCAATCAAGCCAGGAGAGAAACCTTTCAAGCAGAAGCTGAGGAGGATAAATCCGAAACTGCTGCCTGTGATAGAGAAAGAGATCAGGAAGTTATTTAATGCCAATATCATTGTCACTCTAAGGTTCTCAAAATGGATAGCCAATCTGGTACCCGTCAGGAAAAAGAATGTAGAAATCAGAATCTGTATAGACTTCAGAAACCTCAACAGAGTGTCATTGAAAGATAACTATCCCCTACCAAAAATGGAGTATATCTTGTAGAAAGTACTAGGAGCTGAGAGGATCTCAACCATGGATGGGTTCTTAGGATATAATCAAGTCAAAGTGTGCCCAGAAGATCAAGAAAAGACCGCCTTCACCACTCCCTGGGGCACATTTATGTATGATAAGATTCCTTTTGGGCTAATGAATGTTGTAGCTACATTCCAAAGAGCCATGGACATAGCCTTTGCTGAAGAGAAGGACAAGTTCGTGGAGGTTTATATGGATGAAATAACAGTATATTCTAGGTCTGACAGAGAACACCTTAAGCATCTAGAGATGGTCTTCATCAAATGCAGGAAGTATGGTATTTCTCTTAACCCAAAGAAGTCAAATTTTGCGCTGGAATAAGCTAAACTCCTGGGCCATATCATTTCAAAAGATGGTATCAAGATTGACCCAGAGAGGGTGAGTGCAATTCAGAAGGTTGGGGAGCCGAGAAGTAAGGAGGTGCAATCTTTCATTGGGAAAGTAGGTTTCCTGAGAAGGTTCATCACTAGTTTTGCTGAGATAATGAGGAGTATTACTAATATGCTGAAGAAGGAAAATCAGATAAAGTGGACAGAAGAGGCTAGAGAGTCATTCAGGGGCATTAAGCAAGCCATCACCGAAGCCCCTGTGCTTGCAAGTCCAGATTTTTCTAAATATTTTCTGATTTTTTCCTACACATCTGAGCATACAATAGCATAGGTCTTATTGCAGAAGAATTCCTAGAACACCGAGCAGCCCATTGCATTCTTCAGCAGAGTGTTGAAAGATGGAGAGCTCAAATATGACATAATGGAAAAGCAGGAATATGCTTTGATAAAGGCATTAAAGGATTTCATAGTTTACATCTTACACTCACCTATTATTGCACATGTCCCAAATAACGCTGTAAAGAGCATCCTCACCTAGCTGGATCCTGAAGGGAGAAGAGCCAAATGGATCATTGTTCTCTTAGAGTACGACCTGGAGATAAAGCCTACCGAACTGATCAAAGGACAAGGGTTGGAAAAGCTGATGACTGAGACAAGTTGTGAACCTTTGGAGCTAAATTTCCTATCAAGCCACTCAAACCAGCTGGACGCAGGTGTGTAGGTAATGCCCGAATTTTCTATGTGTCCTTGGTATGCTAATATTGTATATGTGCTGCAAAATCTGCAAGCTCTTGTAGGTTTGAGCAAAACAAGGGCTAGGTATGTAAAGTTGAAAGCTGCGAAATTTTGTGTCATAAACCAGTACTTGTACTGGAAAGACCCTGGTGATAATAGAGGATGTTGTTTGCATGTAGGGAGTTAGATATGCAACATATCAATCTATCTTACTAAGAAATGGTGAGTTCCTATGTCAGCAACATGAAAATATTATCAAAGGTTTACAAAGATCTATATTCATTAATCAAAACTCATTAATATCTAGATTCATTTAAGAATTAAATTCATGCATGATAAGCCAAATTCAAACTCTTAGATGGTAGAAACTTGAATCCATTCATATTAAAACTAAGAAGAAGTACATCCTTACCAATGATCTTGGTGCGAATCCCTCCTCTATTGTCATGAGCTTCCCTTCCTTCACCCTTGCTTTTGAATAATTTGAGCTCCTTCTCCTCCTTCAGAATCTCTTCAGCATGCCTTTGCTCTTGCTTTGGTGTCCTCTACAATGCCTCCCATTCCTTTCTTATATAGCATTGGGAAATGAGCCCTCATGTTTCTCTTTCAATGTGGGATTATCCCTTTTCATCTATTTTGATTATTTTAGCTCAAAAACCCGCTTTTCCATAGTTTTTAGGCTTTTTGCACAACTTTAACATACTTTAAGTACAATTAATGCACTTTAATGCATTCATCTTCACTTATTGATTGGTGTAGCTTAGTTTTAGACCTTTTATGAGCAGTTCAATCACTGAACTTGGTCTTCTTAGGTTCTTACTTTCTTCACCTAATCCTTCCATTTATGGGAGAAGTGATTAGATCAGAGAGGATTTGTCTCTGAATGTACTTATGTTTCTGTCTTCATGTTGCGGGCGCATGGTAAAAATGTGCTTCTTCTGTCACTTACTAGGGTGTTAATTTGATTTTTAACAGATTCCCCCTAATATGTGAGGTCCGCAATACATTACTGAATTTTATACTTTGTATACTTATACTCTTTATCATTCAAAGCAAGGATAAGGGAAGGAAAGCTCACGGGCACAGGATTGAGGATCACACCTGCAAAACATAGCAATTTCTCAAATATATAATATCTTCTTGAAGTGAGCATACCCATGCTTAGCAGTATGCAAGCATGGCCACGAACAATACACAGTGGATCCATGTCAAAAGCAATTTTTTTTTTTTTTTTTTTTTTTTTTTTTAATGTAAATATGCACTTTGATGAGTGTGAGAACAAAGTCTTTATTGAACTTCTGACATGGCAGTCTAATCTTGCACAGCTCGGGAAGTGCATCGATGAGTGATACAACTATTTTTCCCAAGGTCTTCAATACAAACTGACGATAGTACAATTTTATATCATGCGAATAAGTGATATGATTTCGAGCATAATAAAACACCATTTGATTACCGGTCATTGATGTATACTGTTAACAGATGCGAAGAGACCCACCGATAATGATGATGGACTCTAAGGTACTGAGTACAAACTAACAAGTGTGAATAGATGTTCTGAATTCGAACACTTGTAGAATGAAACAATCAGGGGTCATTGATGTATACCCACTGTCATTTGCGAGGAAACCTGCCACTAATGACTGCAAGATCCAAGGTACTCTTGGGTTTCTAGATCCATGTCATAGATGGTGATTTGATGTCGATAGGAATAGATCCATCGGAAGGAGGGAATTAATGCATCTCACATTAACCGATACGAAACAAAGATCATTATTCTGATATAATTTGGTAGAAATGCAAGATCCAACACTGTATACTAACACAAGGAAGGCCGACATGATTGGTCAAGAATATTTGAGGAATGGCCAACTCGGTTTGGACTTCCCTTGAACACATAACACGAAACAGAACAGACACTTGGCAACATAGGAATTTGAGTAACCGACCTTAATGAAATATGTTAATTCCAGATGCATTAACGAAAGCTCCATTGGTGACAGAAAGGATAACCCATCGGTGGAGATCTATTCAAAATAATGGTACAGTTTCCTAAGGCAAATGCAGATGGTGTACTGACAGCAGGGACCAAATTATGTGCCGTGTTCAGGGGTGACAAGGACTGAGTATTGCCGTTTTCTTCAAGAGTTATAATATGAAGTGATTCAAGTCTCTCCCTTTTTGGATTTTTGTGTTTTTCAATTTTATGCTTTTTCATTTTTGTAAAAAAGAATAAAGAGTGTTATGATACATAGGAAGGAACGAGTGTTGCATGGGAGTATGCCTATTTTTCAAGGGCATGGGTTAGGCCAAGGCAAAGATCCATATTGCAAACAAGGGCTAAGCTGGTTGTGCACACTTTTACAGTTCTTCCTTCCCGGGGGAGTCTATTTGAAGCAGGATTATGTGTCGACGGACAGTGAAGTAATACCATGTGACTGAAGTTATCCGATTTGGGGAAATGGCCAAGTAGGAATGGTTCAATGAGGTTTACTTCAGCTTGAATCTTATAAAAATGCCAAAATCATAGATCATCATGAATCATGGTCTGTCTCAACTACTTGAGTCAAATAGTTTGAACTGTTAAAGTCTTCAAGTCCTGAAATCAAAAACCATTTCACTAGCCAACAATTTAGTTAGACACTGGTTCAGATGTGCATTTAATATCTAAAAAGATAGCTAAAATTGAGGAATTATGTATCTTTCTATCATTCAAAAGGATACGGTTTGTACATGTATGAATAAAAGATAGGTAAAAATACTCATGATTTACCATATGTGTTCATTATGCAGCCGATATATGAGAGGAAGCATTCCTTTTCAGCTTGAATTCCTAGAAGATATGAACCTTTAGTCTTTGATCTACCAGTAGTGGATTAGTTTCGATGTCGAACTAGAAAATTTTGAAACAGTTTCCCATGTTTTCGAGTTTTTCTAAATTTTTCATTCATTTTTTTTGTTTGTATCGGAACATTTTTTGGGTCTTATTTGTAAGAAAAAGAATAAAAAATGGAAATAGTATTTACACTATTCTTTTTGGTGTGTGCAAAAATTACACACTTTTTAAGGCTATGATGTAAGCTAGATAATTTCGGTTTCACTTATGTCCTTAAATAATGTGTTCATGTAATTAGCCATGAAATAATGTACATGCTTTCTTTTTGGTATGATGTTAATGACTTAGATTCCAATTAAGTACATAGTTGGCCAAAGAGTCAGCCAAACTATTTAGACTTCTAGGAACGTGTATGTATTCAATAAACTCGAACTGACGCTCTAAAATACGTACTCGTAGAAGCTTTCTAAACAGTGTAGGATGTCGAACCTGATACTGACCATTTAACTTGGATACAACTAATTCTGAGTCCAGTTTAACGATTAATCGTCGGATGCTAAGGGTGATAGCCTCGACAAGAAGCTCAATGACTGCGCTATATTCTACAACATTGTTGGTTGCAGATCTGAGAAAAGTGCCTCTTGAACTAAGAACTTCGTTATTAGGTGTGAAAATGACCCATGCTGCGGAAGCAACGTTTCGAGAACTACGACCGGTGCTGTCCGCATATCCCAAATATGTGAAAGATTCTTGTGCCATCTGCCAAACTGACAATGCCAAGCAAGATAAGTGTGTGCCCGAAATAACTAATGTACAAAAGTTTATACAAAGAATACAACATAATACAACAAATGGTGCGAGGCATCAATGCCTATGCGAAGTATTTCTTTAGATAGAGACCATTTCTGATCTCCAACATGGGTTCCGCATCAAAATTGACCAATTCATAAGCTCCCTTTTTTAACACAGTTTTGACAACAAGTGGGCCAAACCAGTTAGGTACAAATTTTCTTCTCCTATTTTATCTTGGTCTTGTTCATAAACTAAAACCAGATCACCTTCATAAAAGACTCAGGGACAAATGGACTTGTCATATTTTTTTTTGACCCTCTTCTTATGTACTTCTATGTTTAGAGAGGCTTCTCTTCTAGTTTCATCCAAAGCATGGAGATGGAGAAGCCTTTCCTCTTCCACAAAAGTTTTAGGTAGGAGTTCGACAGCTATCTTTAATGATGGGATTTCACATTCAATCGGAAACACAGTTTCTTATCCATAAACCAGTTGGAAAGGAGTGAATCCAGGTGCAGTTTTAGCAGTTATTCGGTAGGCCCAAAGAGCAGTAAACAACACCAAGTGCCAATTATTCTTGTTTTTATTAATCATCCTTTGTAACATGGTTTTCAAAACCTTGTTGATGGCTTCTACTTGTCCGTTAGCTCGAGGATAGTATGGCGAGGATAAGTCCTGCCGTAATCCTAACCCATTCGTAAGTTCATCCATACAGGAATTCCTAAAATGACTTCCGTTGTTGGTAGTGATTTCTTTGGGTACACCAAACCTTGCTATCACATGATTGAATAGAAAGTATGTTGCAGTTTTACCTGTGCAATTGAATGTAGGCATCGCCTCAGCCCACTTGGTGAAGTAGTCCACTGCTACAATGATGTAGTGGTGGCCATCGGCTGAAGGTGGCTTGACTGTCATATAATCAATGGCCCAGTTTGAAAATCGACCCACGGTTACTACAGGATGTAAAGGAGTAGGATGTGCGCGCATGTTTCTTATGTAAATTTGGCAAGGGTGAAACTTTTTGACATCATTTACGCAATCTTTGAAAATTGTAGGCCAAAAGTATCCTACACGCAAGATTTTCTGAGCAGTTGCTAGCCCAAAAATATGACCTCCACATGCTCCAGCATGGTAATCATTCAATACTTGTTCAGCTTCCTGGTGTACTAAACAATGTCTTAATATCATGTTTATTCCTCGACGGTACAAAGTATCCCCGATGATGAGGTATCTTCGAGATCAATGTCGAATATGACATCGTTCAATACTAGAAAAATGAGGATAGATCCTTTGGGTTTGACGATATATAATGAATGCTCCATACCAAGGATCAGAAGGTGCAATGAGGAATACATGTTCATTTGCCCAAGTTTCAAAAGATATAGTACCCTCCTTCTCTATGGGTAACTCAGACATTAATTCAGCAAATGCCAACAACTTCTTAGCTTTAGCGTTTTTGAATTCGAGGTCAAATTCTTGTAAAATTACTATCCATTTTGAGCATTTTCCACCAATGACACGGTGGGACAAAATGTGTCTCATGGGGTTCATTTCAGCCACTATGGTTGTTTTCCTTGGAAGTATGTAATGTCTAAGTCGTTGGAAAGCATGGACCGCTGCCAAGGCCAACTTCTCGACCTGGGAATATCTCAATTCGGGACCTGCAAGGCCCTTACTAAGATAGTAAATAACATGTTCTTGAGAGGATTCATCTTCTTATGCTAAGACCATTCCAACTGTGGTAGGAGAGGCAACCAAATATAGCAGAAAGTCTCTATTATAGTTCGGTGGACTAAGCACCGAGGCAGAGACCAAAGCTTTCTTTATTTCATCAAATGAATGTTGAGCTTGGTCATCCCATATGAATATTGCATCCTATTTTAAGAGACATATGAAACCTTTAGCTTTTTCAGCAAAATTCTCGACAAATCTCCTCAAGTAGGTAGCTTTCCCTTGAAGGCTTTAAAGTTGAGTGATTGTTTTTGGGGAAGGCAACTGAAGTATTGCCTCAACCTTGATGGGATCAACCATGATCCCTTTTTGGGACAATATGAACCCAAGTAACCTCCCAGAGTGCACACAAAACATGCATTTATGTGGATTTAACCTAATGTTGTACTTGCGGCAATGCTCGAAGATGGTTTGTAAATGTGCGCCATGTTCAGCTCTCTTTTTAGATTTAGCTGCTAAATCATCAAGGTAAACTTCGACGATATCCCTAATATCCTGAAATGCATATGACATAGCTCTTTGAAAAGTAGCTTTGGCCTTTTTGAGGCCGAATGGAAGTTTCCGATATGCAAAAGTTCCCCAAGGGCATATAAAAGTTGTTTTATGTTGGTCTTCCTTTTTTATCTGGATTTGGTTGTAACCGGAGAAGTCGTCCATAAATGAGAAGATTTCATTCCCGATGCATTCATCGATGATCTGATCAATGAAGGGTGTGGGAGAGTTATCCTTAGGACAAGCTAAGTTTAGATTTCTAAAGTCGGTACAAACCCAGATAGTTCCTTGTTTTTTGTTAATTGGAACAAGATTGGATACCCAATCAGTCAAAGGAACAGGATAAATGAATCCAACGTTCAAGAGCTTTTCGACTTATGCTTTAATGGCAGCTGATTTCTTAGGGTTCATTGGACGTAGTTTTTGCTGCACAAGTTTAACATTGGGATAAGTTTTGAGCTCATGTTCTACGATGCTGGGATCGATGCCTGACATTTCTGCATAAGACCATGCAAACACATCACGATACTTTTTAAATAAAGCAGTGTAAAATTTTATTTCCTCAGGAAAAAAATTCTCACCTACGTTGATGTGCTCAACAATGCCAGGTTTGATGGATATATCAATTCGGATGGTTTTTGAAATGTTCGCCAAATTTCCTTCTGAACTCACATTGTGTATCTAGATAGGGCATTGGTATTTACTAATGTCATCATCAACGAAAAACCTTTTCATCCAATTTCCTTCTGAACTCACATTGTGAATTTAGTCAGGGCATGGGTACTTGCTGATGTCATCATTGAAGTAAAAAAATTTCAGGTTTGACTTCTAATGAATCGATCTTAGGAAGAAACGAGGATTTGTGATGCATATCATCCCAGGGTCATTCTGAGATGTTCATAGCCTGTAAGATGGCTTCATCCGAAGAGAAAGTCTGATCTAGGAGATCATAGTTACTTTGAGAGTTCAAAGCCCAAATAGGTGAAGTACAGGGATCATACTCCTCCATCTTGGGAGGGTTTTGATTCGGTTCTACCGACGCCATTTGAATAGCTTGATAAGCGAGCTCCGCGGAAAAAAAGGGAACACTACTCTCCATTTCCTCATGGTGTGCATAAGTATGTATCTTTCCATCATTATTTTCATCTAAGGTGTTTTCTTTGGAGGTTCCAACCGATGAGGTGGAATCGACCTCCGAAACAAAATTAGAGAAAAATCTTAATGGAAAGTATACCTCCGATGTTATGGTGAAAATTGGAGCAATGTTAGGGGTCAATATTGGTGGTGGAAGTGGAAAAGTTCCCAAAAGGGATGAGTCTTTAAACATTCCTACCCCAACATCTTGAATAACCCTCATTGCATCCCCTACATAAGGTACATTCGAATGGATACCAGTTTTGGGTGAGCAGTAATCTTGTTGATTGATTGTAACAATCTTCCCTTGGTGGGGGAACCGAATGACTCGGAATACGGAAGACACTATCGCCGTCATCTTGTGTATCCAACTGCGTCGCAATAGAAAATTGTAGCCTATGGGTGTGTTGAGGCCTCGGGGGTGCAAGGTAAATGCAATGTGCTGGAATGGGTTCCAAGGCTCCCAACAGATGGTGAAAACCCAAGCTAACAGGCTTCAAAAGACCCTACGCAAGGGAAATTCTATCCCCATCCTGTTTGGTATGGTGATCTCCCATGGATATTTGGCCTCCGCCGGCACTCTAAGAGTTGATGATTTGATTGCTTGGATCAGTTCCCAATTAAGGGAAACATAATGTGAAATCTGCTTAACAAATCCAACTTAACCTACCTAAAGAAAGAACCTATACTAAGTTAGATTTATCCTAAAAGGAAAATATTAACGTTGTGCAGGTAAGTCTTGAGGTATAATAAATAAGTAATTAAACACCTTTGACAGAAACGTGTTTGATGTGTTACTTATTGACTTAAATCACAATCCATTAATGAAAATTAAAAGACAACAATTCAAGTACTTAAGCCTGTTCAAGATTCAATCTGTAATCATTTTGTGAATTGAAAAATTAACCATGATTATTGTGTGCAACGAATCATTTGTAGAAATAGAAATTGAAAGTATTCGAATTGAAGAAACTCAATGAAATACTTTGAAACATAAACTAGTCATATAGAGAAACCAATATAACAGATTTGTGCATTATTAAATGTATGCAAAATTATATCATTCACTGTGGATGACAACCTGAAGTACACAACCAGTAATTCTCAAATAAACTTGAGGAATAACAAGAGATAGATCAAAAGATGACTTTACTGTATTAGAAGAGCCTTGTACATAAATTACAAAAGCTCTGATGAACAGACTATCCCCAGTCCTTTCTCCTGCTGATGTGTAACTCCAAAATTCCCAACCCTTAACTCAGTGAGATATTCCTTTTTAAATAGGTAATTACAACAGAATAGAAAGGTGGAGATTCCCCAAAAATAGGGATTACAAAATCAGATCAGACTATTGATCGAAGAAATCTTTCCATTTCTCATATATTTCTAACAACTCATCTATATTGGGGAAACTGACAGATTCTAAGGCTAACTGAGCATTGCATGTATTATTTTCCATGTCATGCTTGGCCAACTTGTGCCAAGTGCGAAGGTAAATATGAATCTTGCCCTCCATGATAATCGGTTCTCCAACCAAATGATCCACATCATCAATGCTGACTTGATCAAGATCCCGAGCATTCTGTGCAAACTCTTCACACCTGTGCTCGACCTCCTCAAGTTTGCATTTTGGTGGCAAAGAATCCAAAATGGGCTCCATAAGTGGAAGTTTTAGAACCTCCATGATGTTATCAACCGCATACCAGCATCTTGTGCATATGTCTTTAGACTTCCTGATGATCTCCTCAGCGGTTTCATTGAAATCAAACCAATTGTTTAGAGAGGCTTTAATCTTCTTAATTTGGAAACTGTTGAGGATCGGGATGTCTTCTGGCACATTCTTAAATTACAACTGCCATTCATTGATTTCTTCCTCTTCCTTAGAAGCTTGAATTCTCTTAGCCTTTTGTTCCTCAAGAGTGGAAGACATCTTGGAAAAACTAATAAAGTTCTCCCTGATCTCATTAAGAGTGAGATATACCTTCTCCAACAATTTGTGATGGTCTTGATTTACCTTAAGGGGCAAATTCTTAAAATCAGACGATGAAAACTTAAAAAATTCAGGAGGCTGCACTTGCAGTTGCATCCTAAACTTGCTTTTCCAAAGAAACTATCCTTTCTTCATCTGTGAAATGTTGAGATTGTGAGAGACGAAGTTCAGTGAGAAGAGTAGCATTGTTTTGCTCCAGGTCTTGCACCTTATCTGCCCAAGTTTTCCTAAGGTCAACGTCATAATTTGCATGCTGTATTTTGATCTCAGCCAATTCTTCTTTCAGGCTTTTCATTTCTTCCTCTTTCAGGTCAACTTCCTTATCCAGAACTTGGACTGAACCCCATTTTGCACTTGCAAAAGCTCCTAGAGCTATAGTTGTTTCTACGGCTTCAATTCATGGATTGTTGGTCCTTGGATCCCATATTACCTGATTTGGGACAGATGCCTCTAACCTACCTTGATCTTTGCTCCTCTTTCTGGTTCTCCTCATATCTACCTTATCATCATGGATATAAAAGTAGTCTCCAAGGGGAACTACATCCTCATCCGCATACTCAGCCACTACCCCTGTAGAAGAAGAAGTAACACTTGCTGTTGTAACCAAGGAGGGTGTTTGAATGACTGCTAGACCAGGTACAAGAAAAGTAATTTGAGGGGTAATCAAAGGTGTGGAGGTGACTTGGGTAGCTGATAAGACTTTCGTTGGTGAAGGTACTGAGATAGAGGCTTCAGAAAGTGGAACTTGATTGTGAACATTGGCTTCTGGAAGTGGAAGTTGCTTATCAGCCTTGGTGGGTGATTATGGAGGGGAAATCTTGGAAGATTCATTAGTGGTAGTTGATACTAAATTAACTAAGGGTGACTGCAAAGGAATAGCTAAAGGTTGGACTTCTGAAACAATGGATGGTGAAATGGAAAAAAATGTCTGGGTGTTCTGGTAATGGAATGGTGTTATCAGTGAGAGTGTTAAATAAATATGATAGGGAAAATTGAAGTGTCACTCCTAAAGGTGCAGTAGAGGTTTGTTGGACAGATGGCAGTGAAAACTCTGAAGATGCAATGCTTGGGGAAGCATTAAATTCCAACATTGATTGCTTAGAGAAGGAATGATCCATGTCAATACTATCTAGCAACTCAGTGACAGTCTTTGGATCTTCAATGACTTCTTCTGTTACTGATACTGGAGGAAGTGGCACTACTTCTACATCACAATCGATTATGTCAATTGTGGACACATGTGATGCAGAAGCCAAAAATTTCTGCCTCTTTGCCGGACTGGCCTTTGTTATGGCCAGGTCATCATCTTCATGAGCCTCTGTAGTAGACAACTAAATATTCGCGGTAAGCTTAGGAGGCTCTATAAGTTGAGTATTGATCACTGATGACAACCGTGCCATCTTTTATTTGGAGTCTCGAGATGCCTACAATAATATCTTGGTTCTTTCAACAAGTTTCTCTTGTGTAGGTTCCTCTAGAGGAGCTTTACCTTTATCCCCATCAGGACATGTGATCATTAAGGTAGCTTCAGCTTTCTGAGCTTCCTTCTCTTCTCTGTCTCTTCTTGTCTGCTCAATTAGCTTCAACTGCATGGCCCTATAGCTCAAAACTCTAGCTTTGAGCTCCTTCTGGTACTGCGAAATATCATGCTGTTCCTGTGAATCTTTAGCTCTGGAAAGGACTTGGGAAAATGTGTCTTCCCCTTGGTATATGAAATCATCTGGAGATACCTCATGTGCATAATCCATTTTTACATGTGTTTGTTTGAAGTGTGCATCCAAGAATTATTTGGGACCATGCTTCCTTTTGACAACAGTGCCCAATTTTAAGGCAACTATTTGGTCACCAAGTACTGCAGCCCAATTTGAGGTTGGGATAACCAGCTGACCAAGTTTCAGAGAAAACTTAGGCCAACCTTTATTCATGGGACCTGTGAGTTTCTTATACATGCCATCCGTAACAGTTTGGAAAGAAATGTGATGTACCTGCAATAATTAATTAATTCAAATACACGAGATATCAGAAATAATAGAACATAATCCTTTTATATTGATCACGGGCCACTTCGAGGGGGCAACCTCCTTTGAGCAAGCTCAATACAATTAACTTCACGGTGCCTTCAATGACCTCAACACACACTTATATACTAAGTCTATGCCCAATACTATGAGTCAAAACCATGGGACATATAATACTACGAGACGACTTACAAAGCATATGCGTCCAATAATATGGGTCAATACTATCGGCTAATATAAACTACGGATCAACAAATACTATGGGATGACTTACAAAGCATATGCGTCCAACAACAATATACTAACATAGTAAAGAGAAGGGTTGACATAGGTTCCTAACATCCCCTCTCCCTTAGAAAAATCTTTGTCCTCAAAGCTTTGGTTGGAGAAATTGCTACAGAATTTGAAGGAGTGGTTCCCCGGTAGCATCCTCGGTTTGCATTTCGGGCCACTGACGCCTTTGGAGTGTCAAGGAGGATTTCTTGGAAGGCTGTAGATGAAGAAGAACCCTATCAAATGCGTGAAAAATGCGCTCAGAACAGTGTTGATCGGCTTGTTGTTTCAGGCGAATTCTGGCCATGTGAAGATTGTCCTGCAGAATGAGAAGAATCTGATCGCGGTTTCGAAGAACCGAGTCAATTTCCTGAACTGGAGAGCTGCTAAGGGTGTATGGAAGAAGAACAGGCGGTGTTTTTCCATAGACTACTCCATATGGTGTCCTTTGAGATGTGGTATTGTACCACCAGAGCGCTGCTAGGAAATCCATAGAAATAGTTGGCCAAAGCTGTGTAGGGATGGGAAAGGGTTTGAGCAATCCCGAAAGGAGTGTCGTTTCCCCCTTGTTGACTTGGAAAGTATCATTGTCAGCCACCATCTATTCAATTGTCATTTTTAGTTCCGACCAAAAGAAGTTACATTGTTCTCGGTCATACATTTTGCAGAACCCATAGTGCCCTGTTGATGACGAAGCATGGAGTTCATAGAAGAGATAGCCCTGTTGAACATATTGCAACCAATTTGGAACAAGCAGAGAAAGAGCTGTAAGAGAAACTGGGTCATCAATTGTGCGAGAAGGAGCATCTTCCACCATATTGTCCTTACCCTTCTTGTAAGTGATCACATAGGGACAACCCATGAGTTGGATAACCCATTGCAGGTGTGTTGGGGAGGAGACCCATTGTTCCAAAAACATTTCCAGACTCGGGAGATCAGTCTTGATGCAGAAATAATTCCCTAATAGGTATGGCTGCCACTTCTGTAATGCATGCAAAATAGCCACCATTTCCTGCTGAGAGGTAGATGTGGCTACATTCTTACCAGAAAGGTCTCTTGAAGGAAGCAAGCGCATTGGTTCAGCAAGGATACCTGCATATCTATCCAAGGAAGTAGTGGAGACTGTTGATGGGTGCATTTGAATGGAATTGAGTTGAGCGATGACACCATGTGAATTCTTCTTAAGGATTTTTTCCAGGCGATGTGAACTGATGATGCAGAGAGACCCTGGTTGTAAGCCCATAAATTTTTGTTGTGCCCCATTGACTTTTGTTAAAATTCAATATGCTAAGACAGAAAATAGCAGCATTACATTCCATTTCACAATAATAGCATATACAGGATCACTGAAGAAACAACAAGCATAGCATAAACACAAGAGACAGAGATTTATCCTGGGAAACCCTCATGGGGTAGAAAACCCAGCAAAGCTTCCTCAATATAGATGACCAGCAATATACAAAGATGCAAACCCTGAGCATAAGCTCCTTCTCCTCCATAGCAGACCTCTCCTCCACAAATGCGCCTTTCTCAAGTGAGTGAGTGTGTGTATAATGAGGAACACACCTCCTCTATTTATACGCTTCTCTGATATGTATTTTACACAAGTACATGTAGGCTCGTATTTAACCATTAGGTTAAATACCCCATTATAACTGACTGGGCCGACCCCTCTAGGGTGGTCTAATAACCCTTTGACCCACATAACACATTTAGGGCCGACCCCCACTAGGGAAGTCTAATAACCCGAGTTACCACATTCCGACGGAGGAATAAACATCTCCGGATATACAATAAGATCTTCACGGAGGAATGAATCATCTCCGGAATAATAAAGTACAAATATAATATTCTTTGAAGTTACAATATCTCAACACTCCCCCTTAACGAGAAGGATATTATAACAGCATCTGCCCGAGCAAGGAGTCATCAACATCATACATGATACATCTATAAATCACTGGAAGCTTTCTCAACATCATCAGTAACTCAAGCAGTTACTGGAACATCACTGTCAACATCAATCATCAACATCACGATCTTTAGCATCGTCTTCATACGATCAGCAGCATCGTCATCACACGATCAGCAGCATCGTCATCACATGATCAGTAGCATCGTCATCACACGATCAGCAGCATCATCATCACACGATCAGCAGCATCGTCATCATACGATCAACATCATCGTCATCACACGATCAGCAGCATCGTCATCACATGATCAGCAACATCGTCATCACACGATCAGCAGCATCATCATCACACGATCAGCAGCATCGTCATCACACGATCAGCAGTATCGTCATCACATGATTAGCAGCATCATCATCGCACGATCAGCAGCATCGTCATCACACGATCAGCAGCATCGTCATCGTATGATCATCAACATCATCATCATACGATTATCAGCATCGTCATCACACGATCATCGGCATCGTCATCACACGATCATCAGCATCATCAAGGAATGATGTAAACCAGTCATGTACCTTTTGAACCGAAGTCCAGGGATGATCCAGTCCTATCTTTATCGAAGACATACGTCTACGGCTCTTCTTTTGGACTTAAGTCCAGGAATGATCCAATCCCTTCATTATCGGAGACATACGTCTACGTCTCTTCTTTCGGACTGAAGTCCAGGAATGATCCCAATCCCTTCATTATCGGAGACATACGTCTACGGCTCTTCTTTCGGACCGAAGTCCAGGAATGATCCCAATCCCTTCATTATCGGAGACATACGTCTACGGCTCTTCTTTCGGACTGAAGTCCAGGAATGATCCCAATCCCTTCATTATCGGAGACATACGTCTACGGCTCTTCTTTCGGACCGAAGTCCAGGAATGATCCCAATCCCTTCATTATCGGAGACATACGTCTACGGCTCTTCTTTCGGACCGAAGTCCAGGAATGATCCCAATCCCTTCATTATCGGAGACATACGTCTACGGCTCTTCTTTCGGACCGAAGTCCAGGAATGATCCCAATCCCTTCATTATCGGAGACATACGTCTACGGCTCTTCTTTCGGACCGAAGTCCAGGAATGATCCCAATCCCTTCATTATCGGAGACATACGTCTATGGCTCTCTTTAGGACTAAAAGTCCAGGGATGATCCCAATCCCCTCAACTGTCCACTAAGGACTTCATTCTCGGAGACCTTACGTCTACGGCTCTCTTTAGGACTGAAAGTCCAGGGATGATCCCAATCCCCTCAACTGTCCACTAAGGACTTCATTCTCGGAGACCTCACGTCTACGGCTCTCTTTAGGACTGAAAGTCCAGGGATGATCCAATCCCCTCAACTGTCCACTAAGGACTTCATTCTCGGAGACCTCACGTCTACGGCTCTCTTTAGGACTGAAAGTCCAGGGATGATCCAATCCCCTCAACTGTCCACTAAGGACTTCATTCTCGGAGACCTCACGTCTACGGCTCTCTTTAGGACTGAAAGTCCAGGGATGATCCAATCCCCTCAACTGTCCACTAAGGACTTCATTCTCGGAGACCTCATGTCTACGGCTCTCTTTAGGACTGAAAGTCCAGGGATGATCCAATCCCCGCAACTGTCCACTAAGGACTTCATTCTCGGAGACCTTACGTCTACAGCTCTCTTTAGGACTTGAAAGTCCAGGGATGATCCAATCCCCTCACATGTTCATCAAGAACATGTATCCTCATCATCATAGCATGTATCACCTCAACATGCATCATCAATATCAAAACATGTAAAACCACAACATGTATCATCATCATCAAAACATGTATAACCACAACATGTATCATCAACATCAAAACATATATGACATGTATCATCAACATCAAGACATGTATAACCACAACATGTATCATCATCATCAAAACATGTATAACATGTATCATCAACATCAAAACATGTATAACCACAACATGTATCATCAACATCAAAACATGTATACATCACAACTAGCATGTATTCTTACTAATACATCAAAACATGTATACATCACAACTAGCATGTATTCTCACCAATACATCTATCATCAAAAGCATGTATAAGTAAAGCTAAGTATTCTAAGTATAAGAGTCCTAAATCTAAATATTTCTAAGTAACTGGGTGTAGAGAACAGGTTACCTCATCAACGACCTTGTTGTTTGATGAGACAATCTCATCAGTAGTGACTATACTACTCCCCCTTTCGAGGAGGGTCCTTTTGAACTACACCAAGCTTGTCTTGGAAGTATTCAAACTTCACTCGAGACAGAGGTTTGGTTGGTAACTTCTTCATTAGACGTAGAGGCTTGGTTAGTACAATGGTAACCTGTTACAAATTCAAACTTTTAGAGTTCCTTTCTGTGTCATATCTTGTTAGTTCCCTATGTTCTTTGACTTATCATGGAACACTAGATTCTATGTCATCTTGATACAACTCTAATTATCACATAGGATCTCAGTTGGTTCTATCTCTAAGTCAAACAATCCTAAAGCCAAACTTCTTCACAACTAGCAGAGCAAGCAGCCATATATTCCGCTTGTGCTGAGAGCCACACTAGACTGCTTCCAGCTAAACCACGAGATCATGGCTAATCCCAGACAATAACATCCTCTCGATGTGTTCTTCTTGTCTGATACACTTCCTGCCCAAACAGAATCTGAATAGCCATCTGAAGTCATGATCTTCAAGATAGCATAGATCAAATTCTATCGAGTCCTTTATGTGCCTCATCACATACTTTGCAACTATCAGGTAAACACATCTAGTTTCCACTAGATACTAACTCAAGGTGTTCATAACAAAGCATATATCTAACCTAGTATATGTTAGATATATCAAAGACCCAATAATTTGACTGTACAGAGTTATATCCACTAACTCTGATGAGTTATCCCCTAACAGCTTCAAGTTGGAATCCATAAGAGTGGCCATTCCAACACCTCAAGTCATATTTCTCATCATACTTTCCCTGGTTGAGAAATATTCCTTCTGAGCCTTGCCATACTTCCAGACCTAGGAAGTAAAGCATCAATTTGAGATCTTTCATTTTTCATTTCTGCATTGAATGATCTTCTGCATATCAATCTGTGCCATCTCTCGTTAGATGGGTCTACTGATATGAGCCTCAATATCATTCGAACTCTGTGGTGAGTTCCTTCTTGCATCCATGTCATATGTGTATCATATTCAACCTTGTAGCAAAGGGTTGAGATCCACATCACCCATGGTGACATTAAGCTTATCAAATTATTATCGATCCTAGGTACCTATACAGAACCTGATTCATACTTCTTCTTTAATTACACCATACTTGGAGCAAACATCTTTTCGTGATTCTCTTCCCCTTTCTAAGAGAATCTTCTAGCCATGAGCCTTCTATATTTTGTTTGATTTGTAAATCTTCTTGTTTGAACATCCACCACTTGTACGATGTCCATCATTCTTCATGACCTTCCCTACAAATCAAAATTAAGTACATGATTAGTAATACTTCATAATCATCAAAAGATAACCCATTATGCATACAGATATCATTTACATAGTGATGCAACTATTTTGACCAATACTTTGGCACAACACTTTCCCATATCCTGTATGCATAGAGTGGCTATCTAGATGCCTTCCATCTCTACCAGAACATACTATCGAGAGTGTGCACAACTCTCAGCATGTCAGCAAGGAGGTTTCATTCTAGACAAGCAACAATGGAATGTTTGTCCAAACATATGCACATTAGTTGTATACTGTTCAATGCTTTATGAATGTTTACACTCAGCATTATATATTCTAGGAATACAAATATGCATGCAGGCAATATCATTACTATTTCAAATAGCAACTCAAATACTTATCTTTTATGTTTGTGTGGCTGCCTCCCGCTTGATCTTCTGTATGTCTTTTGAACTTCTATTCATTCTGTACCACTGTGCATGCTCAAGAGTCATCCTCATGATCTCATACACAAACATACATTCATTAGGATATCCTAAATGCTATCAAAACTAAATAATCTTGAAAACGTATAGTCATGATTATAGTTACTAAACATTAGTATTCAAGATTTCAGGGAAGTCTTCTTTTACTCATGCATATCATTGATAAAAGATATAATATGCATAATCCCTTGATTACTAACTTTATGAATAAGCATAACCAATCATTCCAAGTATACTTATATAAGGGATCCTAACACAAGGTAAGATTCATGGGAAACATACCTGGATTAGTATACCTACTTGGTTATGTACAACATACCTAAACAATCTCTTCAATGATTTAGAGATCCTGAGCTAGAACCTGCATGTCTCATAGGTTAAGCATAATATAACAAAGTCATACATACCTCGTAAGTAGAACAAAGATTATGGATGAGTCTTTGTCTTCATGTTTTTCATGGTCATGGAGCCTGATTTGTCTTTTGTGATGTACCTGTATCTTGTTAGCAGACAACCTCAACCTCACACAACACCATAATGCATTAGTACAATCATAATTGTCAACACCCTAACCAATGAATATCTTCTATCATTCATTCATAATTTTGTTAAGGTGATACAACAAATCTAAAATCAAGATTGTACTAACTGTAATAACATGAAGACAAACATACCATAAACTTAATCATGAACAAATCTCAAAACATACCTCGATGAGTCATACCTATCGAGATCGTTTGTAATCTCCTTATGTAAAGCCTTAGCCTCATCTCCCTCTGAAACATGAACTCCTTCACTTATGTAGGTGACCAATCCATCTTCTTCTAGGATTAACCCTATCCACTTGATTTGCAAGAACTGGACCTGGAGCTGGATATGGGTTTGTCAGAGAAACCCCAAAAATTCAAACTTTGAATTTCAAACTTCCGAAAGGATAGAGATATGCGCCTTGATGAGCTGATCAAACCGATATATTCAGAATTTGAAAACTGCAAAGTTTTACTCCTCAATTTTGCCTTTGAAACTTTCGGATTCACTGGACGTGACCCTGAACTGGGGTTTGATGAAGCCCACTCTTTTGCCCCATCAAAAAGTTTGATCCAAAGGTCTAAGCTTCTATTTTTCTGAGGAGCTTCCAGCCGTGGTCACAGATTTCAAAAATTCCCATTTTTACAGAAGCCCTAATTTTCCGCTTTTCTGATCAAAGTCCCGAACTAGGGTCTAATCAAGCCCGGCCTTCTGCCCAACCAAAAATTATGATCTTGTCTCTAAATTTCTATTTTGATGAGTAGCATCCAGCCATGGTCTCTGATTACAAAAATTCCAACTTTCTCCAAAGCCCTAAATTCCGGAAGTCATGAATGAAAGTACCAAAAAATAATTCTGTTTTGACAGAAATATGTACCTGATTGTTTCTGGTGTAACTCTGAAATTTTTGATCCATAGGGTCTGAAAACGTTTCCTGAGATAGCATGACCTGTTATCTTTCCATCCTGACAGGTCTGACCTCAATTGGATTCTCTGAGAGAGAGTTATGCCAAATGTCGCAACGTGACCTGTTTTGGGAAAATACAGGAGAGCGAACTTGTACGGTGTGCCACGTGTCACTGTTTGACCTTCGGCCTCTGAAAAAGTTTTCTGAGATAGCTCGGCCTGTTATATTTCCATCCTGACAGGTCTGACCTCAATTGGATTTTCTGAGAGAGAGTTATGCCAAGTGTCGCAACGTGACCTGTTTATGGGATAATACAGGAGAGCGCACTTGTACAGAGTGCCACGTGTCACTGGTTCCACTTCGGCCTCTGAAAAAGTTTTCTGAGATAGTGCAGACTGTGTAATACCTGTCACTTTTTACGAAATTTCATTTGGAGCTTCCTAGCCCAAGATATGACCTTTTTCCCAAGGTCACCTGATTTTGACTCAGATTTGGAAGAGGCAGAAACCCTATATTGTACAGATCATAAATCACAAAGTACAACGAATTAGAGGTTGTCCTTTGGACACAAGGGACCTGGAGATTTTAGCTTCGGCCTGTAACAATTTCAGATCCGAAAACTTCGCCAAAACGGATTTATAGCGAAAGTGCTACGATGACTGGTTTTTGCTATGTAAAACCCTAACCTTCAAATTGTCGTAAGTAAAGCAAGTGTCTTTAGTGCCATACCTTGTCTTCCTTCAGGTCAGCTCTGATACCATGTTAAAATTCAATATGCTAAGACAGAAAATAGCAGCATTACATTCCATTTCACAATAATAGCATATACAGGATCACTGAAGAAACAACAAGCATAGCATAAACACAAGAGACAGAGATTTATCCTGGGAAACCCTCATGGGGTAGAAAACCCAGCAAAGCTTCCTCAATATAGATGACCAGCAATATACAAAGATGCAAACCCTGAGCATAAGCTCCTTCTCCTCCATAGCAGACCTCTCCTCCACAAATGCGCCTTTCTCAAGTGAGTGAGTGTGTGTATAATGAGGAACACACCTCCTCTATTTATACACTTCTCTGATATGTATTTTACACAAGTACATGTAGGCTCGTATTTAACCATTAGGTTAAATACCCCATTATAACTGACTGGGCCGACCCCTCTAGGGTGGTCTAATAAGCCTTTGACCCACATAACACATTTAGGGCCGACCCCCACTAGGGAAGTCTAATAACCCGAGTTACCACATTCCGACGGAGGAATAAACATCTCCGGATATACAATAAGATCTTCACGGAGGAATGAATCATCTCCGGAATAATAAAGTACAAATATAATATTCTTTGAAGTTACAATATCTCAACAACTTTGAACTGCATCCAAAGTTCCGCAAAATCCCATAAGATGGGGCCAAGTGTGCGTAACCATTGAACGCCCAAAACCACATCACATCCGCCTAAGGACAAGGCAAACATGTCAGAGCGTAGATTATAATCTTCCATAGAGATACGCACATTGTGACACTTCCCCTTGCAAGGTAAGGTACCCCCATTGGCAACCATGACTTCAAAGTTGGAGCAAGGATGGACAAAACAATCAGCTTGTTTGGCAGTCCGAGGGTCAATGAAGTTATGAGTGCTACCAGAATCAATGAGGATGGTAAGAGGGAGCTTCTTGAAGTATCCCCTGACTCGCATTGTTTGTGGGGTGGTGACTACGGTTACAACATGGAGAGAGATCTCGGGTGGGTCGTCCTGAGATGGGGTGTCAACACGCAGGTGTTGAATGTCGACCTGATCATCTACTGTATTTGTAGCTTCTTCACCAAGTTCTAAGGTAGGCAGAGAATCCACATCCAAGAGATAGAGATTTTGTTGAACACATCTATGTCCTCGAGTGAATTTCTCATCACAATTATAGCAAAGCCGTTTTTCTCGACGTGCCTGCATTTCTATTTTAGACAAATGCTTGATAGGAGTTGGTTGAGGAGCAGGCGTGATGGAAGGTCGTTTGGAACCCATATTTATGAAGGGAACAAAGGTGGGTTTGGAGCATTGTTTAGTTGCGATCATTTCCTCGGCTAGCTTAGCCAACCCTAGGACTTCCATCATTGTGTTGGGACAAAACATTTTGACCTCTGAGCGGATTTTATCCTTGAGACCATTGATAAAACAACTCCTGTAGAATTCATCAGACAATCCGCCTGTTTGATTGGCTAGTTTCGCAAATTCCATCTGATACTCTCTCACTATGCCAGTTTGGTGAAGTTTAGTGAGTGCTCCTGTGAAGTCGTCAAAAGCACTAGGACCAAATCGCGGCAAAATGAGGTGGCAAAAATCTGTCCAGTTTGGCTCAGGATGGGCTTTGATGTACCAACGGTACCATTGAAGGGCTTCCTGTTCCAAATGAAAGGATGCAAGTGGAACTTTCTGAACATCAAATGTATTATGCAGACAGAAATATTGTTCTGCCCGATATATCCATCCAGTCGGATCAGTACCATTGAAATGAGGAAAATCAAGCTTCGGCCCACGAAAATTGCTAGAAGAAGAGGACCCAGTGGCTACAAAAGATTTTGCCTGTCTGGTATTGTTCATGGCTGAATGTTGAAGATGGAGGCTGAGAAATTTTTCATCCAGATCCTGGAGTTTGTCTTGGATGGCTGCAAGTGCTTCCTCCATGGTGTTTGCTCCTGCACGGGTGACAACCATAACCAGGATTTTTTTTTTTGTTCATTGGGTAGGAAAACAAAAACAAGAACTACTTCAGTAAGGGGAAATTTGGATTTGGGAAAAAATCAGAAGGGTAATTGGGGTTTGACTAGGTTTTGGACACTGTTGGATAGACAGGGAAGCAAAAATGAGGATTTCAGAAGCGGGGTGAAAGAATGGGAAAATTTGGAAAAGGGGAACAAAGAAGCAGAATTCAAAAAGGAACTCTGTGGTAAAATTTGAAGGTGATTGGGTGAAATCTGAGGAAGTTATGGCAAACCCTAAAAATAGACAAATGTGATATTTCGGGCTGTAGGAAGGGGAATTGAGGATAGGGTCCTTAGGAATGAAATATGCAGAATGGAATGACAGGGGTTCCCTGAAAATTTCAAGGGAAACAGAGGTAAAACAAGGGAGATATGGAGAAAAAACTGAATTTTATACCTTTTTTTTTTCCAGACTGGAGCAGCTACGGTTCGGATTTTTTTTTTCATAGACTGGAGCGGCTACGGCTCGGAAGGAATCTGGAACAACGCCGAATGGCTGGATCTGGAACGGCTTGCAAAATGGATCTGAAACGGTGCAGCAGTGATCGACAATAGTTCAGCTGAAAGTAGATATGGACCCCAGGTATGTGCAGCTTCCTAACAGTTCAGGGTTTTCACTCGGCTACCAATGCTGTCTGACGGCTTGCGTATTGGGGCTGTACCCCTCACTCCTCGGCTTAGGTAAAACTGATAACTACTTTGCCACAAACGACAGCTCTTGGTTTACCTCACGGGTGGGAACTAGTCAATCAGGTAGGGGTCGTTGCCCTTTTCGCTGGCAGGTCCTCTCAATGGGCCAGCTACTTCGGGGTTCCTCTAGTACTCCTCACAATGAGTTTTAGGGCTTATGCCCAAGTACTTCCCATAGTTAAGCGGATAGGGAGTATTCCCAAATCCGAACCTGCAACAGATGCGAAATTTTTTTTGGGAAGAAATTTCACCCAGCGAGCCCAAGAAAGTGCTCTGATACCAGATGTGATGTACCTGCAATAATTAATTAATGTAAATACACGAGATATCAGAAATAATAGAACAGAATCGCTTTTATATTGATCATGGGCCACTTCGAGGGGGCAACCTCCTTTGAGCAAGCTCAATACAATTAACTTCACGGTGCCTTCAATGACCTCAACACACACTTATATACTAAGTCTATGCCCAATACTATGAGTCAAAACCATGGGACATATAATACTACGGGACGACTTACAAAGCATATGCGTCCAATACTATGGGTCAATACTATGGGCTAATATAAACTACGGATCAACAAATACTACGGGACGACTTACAAAGCATATGCGTCCAACAACAATATACTAACATAGTAAAGAGAAGGGTTGACATAGGTTCCTAACAAGAAACTTCCTGTATAACTAGCCTGTCTGGGACTATTCTAGGTAGGAGGTGCACGGTATCACTTCCCCAAATCCTGATGTATGAGAAGTATTCACACACATACCAATCACCCATGGTATTGATGAAGGATTTCACATCATCTTAAAATGAAGGGGCCTCCTGCTTGAAAATTTTAAAATAAATAGTACCCAAGAAGTGATCACATATATCATACAATAAAGGTACAAAATTCCCTTCCCACAATGCTGAGTGATAAATGTGTACAGGTGGGTCTATAGTGGTCCAATTCCAACCTAAGTTAGGGTACTGGAACTCTACACAGAAAACATCAATAACATATGTAGATAGGAAAAAATGTGGCTTCTTATGGGAAAGCGCCTTCTGATAACTCTCTATGGCATTCTTCAATTCTGCCGATAGGATAGAGGCCCATGGGAAGGATTCACCCGTGGTTAATACATGATGTGCTATAGGTGCTCACTCGGCTCTGAAAAGAGAACAGTTAGGAAGACCAAAAAGCCTGCAGAGCATGGCTGCCAGCAAAGAGTATGGTTCCTTGAACCAGATAATGGGATAGAGGTTGTCAACCTTAGATACAAAGGCGTTGGGATTGACCATCCATGACTTTATCATCTCGTTGAATTTATACTAGGTTTTTGAGGACTGTATGAATTCAAAAGAAAGGGTATGTGCATGAGGTTTAAGAGAAAAAGCTCAGACAAAGACCTTTGGACGGAAATGCATTAATTGAGCCCCCGTGCTATCATTGAAACACCGATCTTTGACACTGGCATTTTCAATAATCCATTTCATAGCATCGGTGTAAGGTAGGATAGCAGGATGTGCAACAATGGTGTGTATTTGGGAAGCCCTAATCTTCTCATACACAAGTCTGTCATTCTTAATATGGGAAAGGTCTTCGTTGTCAAAAATGGCATATATTTTAGACCGATCCACCTGGTATGTTTCAGTGACCTTCTCACTAGTATCTGAGAGGATGCCAAAATTAGGGTCTTTGGTCAAGATACCTCTGTGTACTGTTTTGGACCTCGTGTTTCTCGACATGGTGAAAGAAGCTTGCAATTCATGATAAATAAGGAAACACAAATCAAAACCCCAAAATACCAGAATTTAGAAAAAACAAATGGAGGGGTGGCAATGAACTTACCCAAAATAACTGAAAAACTGGTAAAACGACACCTGGTAGGAATCTGCGATAAAAAATCCAAGCAACGGAGTAATTCTAAACAAAAGCAAATGGTAAAAATAGAATTAAAAAAAACCTATTTATTGAATTTACCAGATTAAAACGTGGCCATGCGATGAAAAAAACGGATGACTGAGATTAGTTGGAGTGGGATGCGGGATTGGGTTCCAGTCTTATTTTCAAAGTTTATTTAAGGATCCCGAAATCCGAAAACCCGACATTGGCGGGTTGCGGGTTTCGGGATTGAAAAACAAAGAAGCAAAAATGGATTCCCGAAAGCCGAAAACTGACAATGTCGGGTTGCGGGTTTCGGGAATAGAAACAATCGCAAATGAAAAAGGTTTTCCCTAAAGACACCACCTGAAAGTGTCGGTTGTAGGTTTCGAGAACACACAACAGAATTAAACCAAAAGGAGTTCCTGAAAGTCAAAAGCCGCAATTGCGGGTTTCGGGATGAAGATTTCCTGATATTATTCACAAAGAAAACCCGCAACCCGCAACTGTCGGGTTGCGGGTTTTAGGTTGACGAAAGCCAAAACTTCAAAAGTAAAATCCCGCAACCCGGAACTGTCGGGTTACGGGTATTGGGTTGGCCAAACTCCAAAACTGAGAAACAGATTCCCGCAACTCGCACCTGTTGGGTTGCGGGTTTCGGGTTTCCTAAGTGTCGGGCTTCGGGTTGGTGGAAACAAAAGACAAAATACTCAAAATCTGAGGTTTTTTTTAAACCAAACACTTAGAAACATTTTTCAGAGCAAAGAAAACACACAAAACAAAAGTAAGGGAAAGGGATCTTAGGGATGAAAAACCAACCCCTAATATTTACAATGAACTCACCGAAAAACCTTTGTGTTTATTAGAAGCAATGGGGATCCCGTTCTTTAGCTAAGCATGGGATCTGTTGTAGCCACAATAGCGTGCATCCACTACCTCAACATCTCCTTGAACTATTTTCCCCCCTAGTTCGACTGGGAAATCGAAGATAAGTCCATGAGGTGGGAATGCCTTGAGTATTGTGTGGGATGGTACTAAGGTGGGTGATCCCAAAGCTTTCCAACAAGCTAGGGACATGACACAAGAGGCTCCTTCATCGACAATGGTTTGAAAGATATTCTTCCCATGTGAAGTTACTTTAATTTGGAAAGCAATTTGTGAGGAAGGCCTACATGTGGGTTGTTCTAAGTCGAATGTGATTAAATTGGTATCTGATAGATTAATAGCACCGATGGCAGACAATAGTGCTTTTCGCTGAGTGGGACAACTTTGAAACACCTCCAAGGCAGACATTGCACAAGGGGCTTGAGCTAAATCTTCAACCACATTGTAGTTTTGAGCAGCTCACGCATTGGCGTTGTGTGTTGTTTTTAGGAGGACCCCTTTTGGAGGTCAAGGCACCATGTCTATGGTTGGTTTTTCAATATTTAGAAAACCACTAGGAAGTGATCCAACTGTTTCAGCATCTTTTGAAGGTATGTCATAAGAATGATCGCTAGTTTGGACGTGGATGTTATGTCCACAAATTGTGAAGATATTCACATTGGGTGGATTTCCCCCTTGTGGGGGGATTTCCTGGTTCCCTCCTGGTGGAGGTACTGGTCCCAAAACAACCATTTGTTGTTGCTGGGGGAAGGGTTGAGTTAGGACAGTAGGTTATGGTTGTTTCCCTCCTCGTTGTGCTAACATACGATGAATATCATTCATATGAGGACAAAGATGAGTAGGATGATCCTCTTTGCAAATTTTGCAAGGATACTTGTTTTTCCTATTTTCCTGATTTCCTCCTATAGGGTTATTCACCTTAGGTGCCTCTCTTATCCCAGGGTTTGCATTAGGTTTCTTCTTTTGCTTCTTCTTTTTTCCTTCTGGGTCCACAGTTTGAACCGTAAGGAATTCGGAAGTTTAGGCAGGAGTTACAGATTGCTGATTTTCCTGGCCAGTTGTAGGTTGCGGGTTTTGAACTGACATTTGTCCCAATTGTTGGGTAATCTATTCAAGTTGGTTCACGGATCCAATCACACCATCGGTATGAGTTCCTTTTGGCGGCCCAGCTGGATCATACGTAGGTCTTACAGCATGGGGTATTAAGTCATAAAGTGTGCTCGATTGAGAAGATACTAAATCCATATGGTGGGCACTCTGAATGAGTTATTCTTTAGTCATGGCTCCTGACATGGATACATCCTTGGCAAGAGTAGGTAACATTGATTTAATGAACCAATCTGCTAATAATTGATCAGGTATTTCAGCTTTTATAAGCCTTCGACGTCTCCTCCACTCATGGATATGATCCGAGATGTGAGTAGAGGTGGATTGCCTAAGTGAAGTTAAAAGTTCAGTTCCTGTCTCATAGCGTTAGGTAATTGAAAATGTGTAAAAAATGCCATAGCTAAAGATGAAATTTCTGTGAATGTATTGCTGGGCAACTCAATGTACCATTTTGCAGCATTTCCGGTTAGGTTCCGCTGAAACAACCTCAACCTAGTACTATCATCAACTAGGGAATTGGATGAACACCACAAATGGAATGTCATCACATGATTTGATGGATCTTCCCCTGGTTTTCCGTCAAACTTGGGTATGTCTGAGGGTAGTTTGGTTGGTATAGTTGGCCACTCATTCAAATGTAGAACAGGGTCATTGGTCAACCGGAATAAATCTGGTAGATTCAATGTAGCTAGAAATGGTGACTTGGATGATGCAGGAGCAAATGCTTGATATCCAGGTGAAGCTTGACGGCTCCATTGTTGTGGTCCTTGGGATTGAATAGCATTCCAAGCAAGGTTACCTCCTTGCGGAGATTGCATCCAAAAGAGTGGGTTATTTCCTGAATATTGTCCATTCCATTGTGGGATAGGATGCATGTATGGATTGCCCCCTTACGGAGGTATGTTCCAGTGAAGATGGATACTAGGTGGAACATTGCCACCCCACTGTGGCATAGGATTAATGGGTGGATTTCCCCCTTGTGGGGGTATGTTCCATTGAGATTGGTTACTTGTTGGAACATTACCACTCCATTGCTGGTTGGGATTCATGGGTGGATTGCCCCCTTGCGGGGGTATGTTCCATTCAGATTGCTTACTTGGTGGAACATTACCACTCCCTTGAGTGTTTCCTTAGTTTGGATAAGTGTTCCAAGGTTGATTCCCCCCTTGCGGGGGTGGTTCCCAAGAAGATTAGGTCCTTCCTGGAACTTTCCCACTCCATGGTGGAATGAATTTGGTGGATGGGTTGCCTCTGGGTGTGCTACCTATTGGGGGAATGGGATTGCCCCCGGGATTTGTGCTAGGAAAGTTTGGATAAAGGTTTCCTGAGGCACTTCCACTAACTTGTGGAGTATTACCCCAGTTAGAATTAGTGTTCCATGGTCCACTAAGTCCACTAGGGATGTTGAGATTCCAAAGTGAAGGATTCCCCCCAGGGTTAGGATTTGGAAAAATGTTTTCTATGACAATAGGATTTTGGTTGAATTCTGAATTGTTTTGACCTTGAGTAGCCAAACCATATGGGAAACCCAAGTTTGGTAAGGAAGAACCTATAGTAGGGATTCCTGCAGGAAAAGTGGATGTACTTCCGGGATTGGGACCCGAAACTATACCAACTGGCACTGAAGTGCTAGTTGAACTTATGGTAGAAGCAGGTAAACTAACTGGTGGAGTTGTGGTAGAGGTCAAGTTGGAAGTGTTACGACCTCCAGCAACCGTTTGAGGTTGTGATGATGTCGTCCCTTGTTCTCCTGATGAATCCACAGGGATGTTGGGAGTATTGCTAACTCCAACACTTGTTTGAGATGGTGCTGATGTGGTCCCTTGTGCTCCTAATGAAGCCATGGGATTAGATGTTGAATTTAGCATGTGTGCCAAGTGTGCCACAAGAGGATTGATGGTGTTAAAAGGTTCATTGATGTTCAGTACCACTGGGTTTGAAATATTTGTCAAAGGTGGATTTACGGGATTTGCAGTGTTGTCTTCTAATGTTTCAATTGAAATTGGAGCAAGAGGATCAACAATTTCTATGTTTTCCTGGGTAGGTGATGTGGTATTATTTGTTTGATGTGTCTCTGCTCTACTATTGATTATTGAAGTTATAAGTGTGTTGGTTTCAAAGTCAAAGTGTCTTGTATTTTGTAGTAGTCTCTGCAATGTAGTGGGGCCTTCAATTTATGGTGACTCACCTCGCTGCCGCCGTGACTGACGAGTCAGGAGAGTAGCCACTTTGAAGAATTTTGATAAAAGGATGTATTTGAAAATATTTTTGCAAATAGAATCAAACAATCCTATGGCTTTCTGGACTCAACAAAAGAAAAAGTGTCCACACAGTAAAAATTCCCTAGAGATTTCAAGCAAGCAAACTTAATTTTCCAAAGAACCGAAGCTCAGTGAAAAGCTGGATTGTAGGGCCTTATGAAACTAGTATCTGCTGAGGGTTTTCATGTCATAAATTGCTAGGAGCGAAGGTGTGAGAAATAGTTACAATAAAATTTAATCGCCAAAGGTACAAGTGTTGGTTCCTGACCACTCACCCTGCCAAGGATTAAAAGTTCCAAATTCTGTATTAGGAATTGCAAGTGTGTCCCACTCACAACAGCCTATGTGATATCCTAAGAATAGCCACTAAAGTTACCACTTCACAATCGACGGTCGGGCGGACAGTTGTAAGTTGAGGACAAGTCTCATTACCAGAAACTCTAGAAACAGTGATGTCACACCGAGGATTTGTCACTGAACATAGAATCCCCTCACTAAGATCATGTCCCACTAAATAAACAAGAAGGGGGAACCACCCTTACTTAGCCAGATTGACCTCGTGCTTGACGCATGTTTCAGAAGCACTTTCCCGACAAGCGCTTTTTGTGACTAATGGATTTACTCTATTTAATCAATGCTAGTTTCAAAGTTTTACAGCCCAGGAGTGTTAACTCTCCAAACCTAATCTGGGGCACTAACCTAAACTTGTTGGTGATATAAAAATCAAAAGTTTGTCAATTTTAGATTAAGCACCAATTTTAAATGTAATTTGCTTAGTTTAAGGAGTGGAAATGAAACTGGTGGTGTTTTGACTCAAAGAAAGAAAAATGAACTAAACAATGCAAAATGCTCACTACTCTACCTTTCAATTCGACGAATATTCTAAATTAAGGAAGAGTGAGAGGTTCATGAGTTTCTTTCAGTCATGCAAAATTTCTAGTAGATTTCGTATGTTTATGCACAGTTTTTTTTTTTTTTTTTTCTTAAATATGGATAATAATTGACGTGTAAAGACCAATGTAACCCAAACAGATATCTCAAGTAAACATGAATCTAATTCTATTACATGGGGGATCCCTGTTTTTCATTCACAAGATCGCCATAAGTCCCAAGTGAAGAGGATATGTAGATCCCTTTGGAATGCTTTTGAATTAAATCCTAAACTATTACACATAAGATCCACTTTCTCGTTCACAAGATCGCCATAAGGCCCAAGTGAAGAGGATACGGTGGCTCAGAAAATTGTATGCAAAAATTAAATCTACTCTATTATAAGTGAGATCCACTTTCTCATTCACAAGATCATCATAAGATGTGAGTGAAGAGGATACGGTGGCTCGATATAAGATGCTTTGAAAAGTGAACTCCTAAACTATTACAAGTGAGATACATTTTCTCATTCACAAGGTCATCATAAGATGCAAGTGAAGAGGATACGGTGCCTCATACACAATATATCTCAAGAAGAATGAAATCTAAAGGTGCAACTCTCTCTAATTGTGCATGAAAATCATGAAAATATTCTAACTCCACAACAAAATGCAACTAATTAAAGTTTAATTCTGTTTTTTGGGAAGAAATTACTTTCAAATTATCTCAATAATGTGATGTTCAAGGTGTTATTCAAATGCAAATGTCTGGGAAAGGATCTTTCAAGTGTGTATCATGTTTCCAAATGTGTATGGTTTATGTTTGATTAATGTTTCCAATCAACATATTCTAAAGGTTTGAAAAAATGAATGTGCTTAAAGTGTTTTGGTGAACAATTTCTTAAGTGTGCTTTAGGAGACTTGCAGCCATGTAAAGAGACATAAATGTAGGTTAAGATCAGTCCTTAAGCATGTTAAAATAAGGATCTATCATCTCATAAGGTTGTAAGCAAAATAGATCTACTACCAATTGAAAAAGATTGAAAATTAATTACAATTTGGAGCAAATTTAAAGGTGTTTGGAAGTGAATACCAAGTGTAAATGTCTTGATCCAAATGTTATGAAACATTCCTAACTTTTCAAGAGGATTATAAGGCTGACATCAAGCTGCATATAAGGCTCCAAACAAGTGTTTAAATTTCATCCAAAATAGGGCTCCGAACATATCCAAAAGTTAAAGATGTTTCAACCAACTAGTGTAAGATTAGAAGCTTGAATTAATGTATTTGGAAGTTGTGTAAACTTTGCAAAGATGTAAAGGAGATTTAAATGAAGTTAAATATGAGTCATGGATATGTCAAATCAGGGATCTATGAGCTAAGATTCTCTCAAGCTATAAGATCTATCACAACTTGAAGAAAAAATTGAAAAGAGAAAGCAAATTTGGAGCAATTCTTAAAATTTTTGGAAGGTCATTCCAATTGGAGATATCTTCGATCCAAATGATGCAAAAAAATTTCAAAGGTTCTCAAAAAGGAGTAATGTACTAAGTATGATTAGAAACAAGGATCTTAAGCTAAATAATCATGCAAAGTTGGAGCAGATTTGAAAGTTATTGGAAGATGAGTCCAAAGGTAAAGATCTAGGTCCAAACAATGAAAATCATATGCACACTTATAAAATGAGTGCTGGAATGATCATGAGCAGCAAAAGAAGCTTTCAAAACAGGTCTGCAAATGCACTTTCTAAGCCTTCAAAACAGATCTAAAACAAGTCTCTTACAAATTAGGTGAATGAGCTGCAAATGGGAAACATAAGATGTAAATCTTTTAAATCCAAGAAACATGAGGAAAGGAGGGACTTAAGATGAGTGATAGGATGATAATAAGCAGCAAAATAAGCTTCTAAACAAGTCTACAAACATACATATCAATCCTTCCAACAGGTTCAAACATCAAGAGATCTCATCACACATTTCAGCATGTGCACATTTATGAAGCAAAACAGAATTGAAATTTTCAGCAAATATGTGAGCAAAGGAGAGATCTAATCTGATCAAAGGAGGATGGAAATTCAAGTTAATCAGCTCCTAAACCAAAGAATACAACAAAACCACTCAAAATGAAGCAAAACCAAGCATTAAAGGCTGCAAAAATCCCGAAAAACGAGTTCTAGAATGCACAAAAAAAAATGAGATCTAGAATGCAGAAAAATGAGATCTAGAATGGGATTTCGAAGCATTTGCTGCAAGAAAGGTGGGAGGACGCCGGTTTGGAGGTCATATTGCTGGATATATGGATCTTGAACTGATATTTAATCTCCAAGTGAGTAGATCTAAAGGATGGAGACCACCAAAAATGAAAAAAAATCATGAAATATGAGGAAATTTGAAGATATTTCAAGCCATATGGTTGCCAGTCTGATAATAGAAGATGTTGTTTGCATGTAGGGAGTTAGATATGCAACATATCAATCTATCTTAATAAGAAATGGTGAGTTCCTATGTCAGCAACATGAAAATATTATCACAAGTTTACAAAGGTCTATATTCATTAATCAAAACTCATTAAGATCTAGATTCATTTAAGAATTAAATTCATGCATGATAAGCCAAATTCAAACTCTTAGATGGTAGAAACTTGAATCCATTCATATTAAAAATAAGAAGAAGTACTTCCTTACCAATGATCTTGGTGTGAATCCCTCCTCCATTGTCATGAGCTTCCCTTCCTTCACCCTTGATTTTGAAGAATTTGAGCTCCTTCTCCTCCTTCAGAATCTCTTCAGCATGCCTTTGCTCTTGCTTTGGTGTCCTCTACAATGCCTCCCATGAATTTCTTATATAGCATTGGGAAATGAGCCCCCGTGTTTCTCTTTTCAATGTGGGATTACCCCTTTTCATCTTTTTTTCATTATTTTAGCTCAAAAACCCGTTTTTCCATAGTTTTTAGGCTTTTTGCACAACTTTAGCATACTTTAAGTGCAATTAATGCACTTTAATGCATTCAGCCTCACTTATTGATTGGTGTAGCTTAGTTTTAAACCTTTTATGAGCGATTCAATTGCTGAACTTGGTCCTCTTAGGTTCTTACTGTCTTCACCTAATCCTTCCATTTATGGGAGAAGTGATTAGATCAGAGAGGATTTGTCTCTAAATTTACTTATGTTTCTGTCTTCATGTTGCGGGCGCATGGTAAAAATGTGCTTCTTCTGTCACATGACTAGGGTGTTAATTTGATTGTTAACACCTAGAGGTATATTGTTGAATTGCTTGCTAGAAAATGAAGCTCAACAAACCATGAAAGATTTCCACAAAGGGGACTGTGGGGGCCACCATTCATGGAAGGTGACAACCAACAAGATTTTAAGGGTTGGATTTCTATTGGCCCTCTCAGTTTGCTAATGTATACAAAGAAACTGTTACTTTCCATCAATGCCAGATATTTGAAGGTAAAATGAAGCTGGTTTCACTCCCCCTGAACATGATCTCAATGGACACACCTTTTCAGCAATGAGGATTAGAATTCATTGGGGAGATAAACCCAAACTCCTCAGGTCAACACAGGTGGATCCTCATAGCCACAGATTATTTTACTAAGTGGATCGAGGCTATACCCACTAGGAGGGAAACATAAAATGTTATAATTTTTTTCCTAGAGGAGAACATTTTAGCCAGGTTTGGGTGCCCCAAGAGTATTGTGACAGACAACGCAGTTGCGTTCAAGTCCAAGAAAATGATAAATTTATGCCACAAATACCACATCATCCTGAACCAGTCGACTGCCTACTATCCACAGGGAAATGGGCTAGTAGAATCCTCCAACAAAAGCTTGGTGAGGATAATTAAGAAGTTGTTGGAAGAAAACAAGAGAGATTGGCACACAAAATTGAAGTATGCTCTGTGGGACGATAGGATCAGCACTAAGAGATCCACTAGGGTGTCACCTTTTCAGCTGGTGTATGGAGCAGAAGTTTTTTTCCCCACCTCATTAGGACTACCAGTCATGAAACTGCTACAGGGGCAAGAGGATGAGCCTAATCATGTGCAAAGAAGGATATATCAAATTATTTAATTGAATGAGCTTAGAGACAGGGCTTATGACAAAGTGTAGGTGCACCAAGAGAAGACGAAGAACACCTTTGATAGGAGGGTGAAGGAAGAGAAGTTTCAGGTAAATGATTTAGTTTTGAAGTGGGATGCACCTAGGGAGGATAAACATGGAAAATTTGATCACATGTGGTTTGGCTCATATATCGTTGCCGCAAATAGTGGTATGAACTCATTTATCCTGGAACATCAAGACGGGTCTCCATGGATAGGAGGTCCGATGAACGGGAGTTTTTTGAAGCACTACCTATCTTGATCAGTGCCCAGGTGACCTTTTTGTATTATAGTTTGTATATATGTCTGTGTATAATGTTTTTCAGTTGAAAATAAAAGATAGGTGGTTAGAAAAAGGATTTGAAGCCCGAGGTGAAGGCCCTATGATCTGGGAGAAGCAGCCACTGTTTTTGTCTGGTTCATATGTTTAGAATAGACTAAATATATCGAGATGCGGAGTTTTGTTTTTTGAAAGAACGATGTTGTTTTCCTGCATAAACCCAATGGATTCAGCACTGGTCTCCAGGGGTTCTTTTCTACCTCACGGGGAGGATAACATCCCCAATAGGAGCCTGTTGTTAGCACTGGGATTGTGCTAATTATTTGAGGGAGTCTTGTGGGTGAAAAGATGGGTTAGTTGAACTAGAGAGAATTTCAAAATGAGCCCCAGCCCGGTCTGTTTCCACTAGACAACAAAACTCCCAACCATGCACAGTAAATCTAGCCCGAAGAAGAAGCATTTGGAAAGACTCAAGGATTTGATGGCGATCGAAAGGAAAAATTTTAGGGGAATGCGCCCGCATATCCGGTTGACCAGGATGGACGACTTAGATCAGATACGATGAAAATCCAAGGTCGTAATCTTCTATCGCCAAACAAGGTGACGGGCGTATAAGCACAGGCATGGTGCTAGCCAGCAAGAATGTGAGAGCTAGATCAACGGCGGATGATGAAGATCGAAGGTCGACATTTAGTTCGCAATTTGAACTTGCACAGAAAGGGTCACGATGCAAATATGTGAAGTTGTGTTAACATGCCACACTTTTCAACGGCATGGATTTAGTCCGATGCAGATCTACGACTCAGATTCTGTTCAGAAATTTAACTCATGCACCAGACCAACGCGGCTCTTATTTGTGAAGACAATAGAGACCACATCTTTGGAGGGCCCAGATCTTAGCAAGGGGTCGATCAATGGTTGGGAAAGTTTCGCAGTATAAGGGTTCTACCGAAGCAGTGCATAGCAGAGTTGGAGTCCACCGAGGTGACGGAAAGAAAAATGGTGGGAGGATCTGCGGTTGAGGATTGCCAGCGCAGATGGATGATTGGCATGCCTCTATCACCGACATACCTGTAAGGAGGATATTGGAAGGTTTATATTATAAAAAACTGGCCAACGCGGGGATCCACACCATATTTTTCTTGCGCGCATTGGATAGTGAAGAAAGCTAGCTGTGCAGAGCCAACCAACCAACCATACGCCCCGAAAACCCTCCCAGCTATCGGGAAACCAGGTAGGCCATTTTTTTCACTAAAAGCTATTTAATGGCAGAAGTTGTAGAACCTCCAGGTTTTGAATCTCCCTAATTAATTGAACTGATAGAGGATAACGATTATGAAATTTTTGACACCATGTTGATTAGTTGACCTCCGGACACCATTAAAGAAAAACTAGAAGCTCTAAGAACCAACCAGACAGATACCCACCAAATTTACAAGTCTTTTTTCCATTTATTCACTACAATTCAAACCCCTAGCTGCCCCGAGTTCGTAGATTGGTGCGTCGCTCGTTACTCCCCCGAGCAGAGAGCTGTCATGGATGGATCAGGCTCCAAAATCCTATGCTATGTAAACACCCCTACTGTTAGGAAATCCTTTTTCATCCCCCCATAATTCTGTCAAAAATACCAATATTAAAAAATGAAATCCCTCATCTAGTACTTTTGTCAAGCCCCCGAGGAGCTTAAGAGGAGTTTTTACCAGGCGACCCTACTACCCACTGTTTTCCCTCCAGAGACCCCTTTCCCTAGTGAAGCCGAGCTGTTCAAAGAAGAATCTAAGTATGTTATCTCCATACTGGCCCAGTTCCTAGGGATGGATAACGACTGGTACATAAATGAACCCCTAATCTGCCTCATGTTCATCCTGATCACTTGCCCCATTGAACCCACAGACCCCAATTCGCTCGCTGAATGCTCCTGCCTGAAATTCGAAGACGCCCTAGCAGATATCATTCATGCGAAACTCATTGAGTTCCCCAAAACTACATCTTTTAGGTTGGAATCCTATATACTGAAGATGTTCCTGGCAGCATAGGAAGAAAACCTTTAGGGACTAGAGCTACATATCACTGAAGAAATGTACTCCAATTTCCAAGTTTTCATTAATGATCTCATGGAAGAGGTTTATTTTGTGTTTTTCCAGGAGAGATTTCCAAGAGACCTGCTTGAAAATAAATATTTTTTGCAACCCTCTATGGAAAAGAGGGTTGGGGATTGGCTCCTGTTAAAGAATGGGACTGTAATCAGGGTATAAGGTTATTCTTATGCCCCATACATTTTACCACCTTTCCTAACTCCCAGGATACTCACCCTGGAGTTCATAAGATGGAAGCTGAAAATCGAATGTGACCATTTCTTAAATGACAAGACATCTGCTGATATCAACTTCCCATGGGCAGTGGGCTCTTTCATTATAAAAAATAAAGCATCCCTTCCTAACATTGAGTTGATGATGAGCGATTTGGGTTTATCCTCTAGAGCTACAATAAACTACGACCCCCACCACATAGTCTCAAAGAGGAGGAAGGGAACACATAGAAAAGGATATGAGCATTTTGAGCTCCTTGGCCTAGCGGAAAGGGCCAAGTGGTTGGAGTACATGGACAAGGGTCAGATGGAAATTAACCCACCTGGAGGCTCCCTCTCTTTGATACTTGAAATCACAACTTCAGTCCCCAGTTCACCTGGAAGAGACTCAGAAATAGCAGCAGCCATGGATCTCACTACTATTCCATGGAAGCTCGCACATCAGTAGGGTAGTGAACCTATAGACGTGGGTAGTGGGGGTGAAATAACACTTAAGAGACAGAAGGTAGAAGACCCAGAACAACAAGTAATAAAGGTGAAGGCAAAGTAGCCTAAGAATAAATAGGTTAGGTTCTCAGTTCCATCCTTTGAGATTAAGGAACATGTGTTCAACAAGACACTTGCTAGACCTGCAGCACCAAGCGTGAGAAGGGCTGCGCTGTTGGAAGAATATGAAGAAGATCCCGAGGCACTGTCAAAGGAAGAAAAATTGTATAATGATGTTAGGAAAATCCCCTTTAAGGAGGTAACCCTGGTGGCAAGCAAAAACTTGGTGCAGAATACTCCGAGCCTTGCCTTAGCTACCAAGAGTAAGGAAACAGACCTAAAGATGAACTTGGAGGACATTCCAGTGCCAGACGTGATCAACTTGCACAAAGAGACAGGGGAATTTATTTACAAAAAGCTACTCAAGTATGCCCTCAACCTATCAAAAGCACAAACCAAAAAATCCAAAGTGCAGAATCAATTGAGAATAGAGAAGGAAGAGAACAAAAGTTTGAAGGCACAGGTGAAGAAATTCCAAGCCTCTCTGTTGGCCACTGAGACCATTGAGAGCAAAATAAAAAGCATCTAGAAGTTGTTGGAGGAGAAGGATCAGGAGATCCTGAAACTAAAAAAGAGATTAAAAATGCCAGCTTCCCAATTGGTAGATGCAATGGAGATTGCAGACCTGGAGGAAGAGAGGGAAAAGCTGCAGACTAAGCTGACGGACTGCAAAGCCAAATTGATAGAGTTTGATGAAAAAGGGAAGAAGTGGTAGGAACACCTGAAATTGGTAATGGACAACGAAGAGGTTTTAAAGTTTCAGGTCGAAAATATTGAGAAGGATCTCAAGTATAAAGAGCAGGAGATAGAGGCCATGGTCACGCCATCCATAGAAGCTGGAGATTTCTCTATAGTGGGGCAAATAGCCAGGACTAGTTTGGACAACACATAGATGATAAGATTGAAGAAACAAAATGCCAACCTTAAGGCTATGAGGGATACTACTGAGAAGGTGAAAGAAGATGCAAAGAAAGACAAGAAGGCCTGGGAAGACAAATATTAGGCCATGTAAGAGGAATATGATCAGTTGAAACAACAGGTCGTAGGAAAAGAGGAATTACAGGAGGCAAGAAAAATCATGTGGGGCAACATCATTGTGCAGGCATAGAACCTAAGGCCATACCTGGACTTTATAGAAGATAAAGAGGTCGTGGTAAAACTAGCAAGCCCAGCAATTGCAGTGGCAAAGGAGAAATTGAACAAAGAACCCCTGGGCTGCGCCTAGAACGCAGTAGATTTTCTAAATGGCTTGTCTGAAAGCCAGATGAAAGCGGCAGATATAAAATATATAATGAACATCATCATATGGGCCAATAAAGTGATGCTAAAACATCATCATTTGAGCTCCGTGCATAGAGGAATAGATATCCTGGCCCACAAAGTGAAGATGTTCAAAGAAGTATTCGATCCACTGTTTAAGAAAGGTTTACCTCTATTCTGGGAGGAAGATGGGAACATGATGACAAAGGAAGAGTACCAGGAAAAATTGGAGGAGTGTCACTTAGACCAGGAGTGTTTTACAGGTTTGGAGCAGCCCCTACAAGGAAAAGTGGTGGTGGAGAAGCTGACCCAAGATTTCGAGCTACTCACAACATTCAAAGAGGCCCACATGATCCTCGAAGGTTATTCATATAGAGCTCACACTAAAATGAGAATCCTCCTCAAGGAGCTTGCGTCCTCAGACTTACCAACAACAGAAAAGTGGAAGTTGATTGAGAAATATGGCAAAGAAAATTTAAATCTAGGCACGTTAAGGATTTTGAGAGAGTGGAAGCAGACAGTTGGAGCATCTACCAGATCATTTTTTGTCTTTTTGTTTGAGTCGACTATCATCTAGTAAACATGACCAGTGAATGTAAAAATGAATTTAAGCTGATTTGTTTTTCCAACTTTGTGTTAGTGCAATAGTGGCAAATATGCCCAGGATAGGTGTCATCAGAGGCTGTAACTATTTTCTGTTTAGACCAGCTCGAGCTGGAGAGCTCAGGGAGCCCTATAAATTCAATGTAAATAAATGAAGAAGGGTTGAAAACTTTTGGAACCTGTGTACTGCTTTGGAATGAGCATTATGAAACTATTTTTATAAAGTTGGAAAATCCTTGCAGGCATTTCTTTTCCAGAGATTCATGTGTCATCATATTTAAAGTCTACTCATTGCTTTTCCCATGTGAATGTGTTCCTTCCATTGTTAATTCATTTGGTTATACTATTCGTGCTTGGGCCATTGTAATATTTGAATAGGATTCATATTGATTATGCCTTATTCTTAACGCTCCAAGCATTTCATGACCAATTCTACTAAAATCGGAATGGAATTCATATCTTTATTCTCCATATTGGTGGATTGTTTCTTTTTCTTCTAAATCGCTAACTTAAAAGCACTTCAACTATAGATGGGTGGCTTCCTTGACTTTGGGTGAATGTATCTGCAAAGCATTGTCATAAGTTTATCAGCTGTATGTTTTTTACTCCAATGCCCAACGGAAATCCATGCTGCTTTCAACCAAATAACAACTTAAATGATTTGTTCTAACAGAAATCCGACCTTCTGAGTTTGCTTTGAATGATTATCTTGAGTAATAAGAAGTCTATGTGTTTTTCACTGTTGAATCTGTGACCATTTTTCAGTTTTCTTGAGTTTAAGAGAGATCCCTCTCTGACTATGTTGGGTCAGTAGCATAAATCTAAAGTGGTTTTGTGGTTACCCTATTTTCGCCTCTTTGCAACCTAGAGGTACGATTTGGGTGCTAACACCTGCTATCAATTTTGTACTCAATTTCAATTTAGAAATCGATTCCAAAAGTTGTATTAATCTATTGTCTATCAATCGAAGTTCTGGTTGTCAAATAATTTCCAAAATCAGTTGTAAAGCATGGGAATTGAAAGATTATATAAAAACGTTTTTGGAATTTCAACTTGCATAAGCTGTGGTTTCTTGTGAATTTGTGTACTCATGCTCTGTTTCTGCAAATAAAAATGAGTCTCTTCCAATTATTAGATCGATCTTTCTTTTAATTTTCCATCGCTGGTATAGTTTAGGTTCTTCCTTTTAATTTGCATAAGTGATTCCTCCTTTCAAGCTTGGTTTGCTATGCAATTTTTTGCAGATTTGACTAAACATAACATATCTCATTATAGGATTTCTTCCATTGATTTTTTTTGTAGCGATTGTCTTCCTTTGAAATTTGATTTGTTTTGATAGAATATTTTGGTAGGTTTTAATAGAATATTTTAGTTTGAAAATTGAATCTGTTGTAGACTCCATTCGATTTCCATATTTTGAATAGATAAGATTAGAATTATGTCTTTGACATACTTTTGTGTTGTAGGATTTATGTATTTTTTAGTGTGAATTTAGGTACTTAGTTTGTGTTTATTCCAGCTTGTTTTGTTTTTAAGTATGAAGTTCATTTGCACATCTATAGTCTAGCATAGAGTTTATAGTCATATTTTTCATTTTTGTTCTTTGTACATTTATGTTTTTGAACAAATTTAGATTGCATCCAGTAATTCATCTAAAAACAAATTTAAGTACTACACTTGAATTTTATTTGTGCATACAGTTTAGAATAAAAGCAACTTTAGAGCTTATCCTGTAAGGAATGTAGTTATAGAACATTTTTCTCCTGTAGCAAGCCTTCATCTGATAAACCATTGGGTCAATATAAACCCCTTTATTTTAGATATTAAACTTAATTAACATCTTTCAACTCAATGAACCTTTCTCATAGCCATACTACGGAACTTTAATCTATAGATCCATACACTCTAGATTAGACAATAGAGGGTAGTTTCCTTGTATGTAATCTAGTTTAAGGGTAATTAATAGATTTTTTCTCTAGTAAGAATTAGATCAGTTAGACTAGACTAATCTAGGTTAGCCTTCAGTCTGCATATACAGTGCTCGCACCTCAAAGTTTACTAGCCCCGGGTTGAAAATTTAGTGTCGAATTAGTTATCATATCATTTTCCCGACATTTTTGGCGGCGTTTCCGGGGAGGTGCTAGAGGGGTTGAAGTCTAGGTAGATAGGTTTACTTTACATTACACAACAAGGGGGAGGGGAAACTGTAAGACACAAATACGACTTCACTATGGGGTTTCCATGGTGTAATAGCTCGACGCATCCACTTTCGTGGGTCTCTCCAAAGCCTTGTTGTTTCCTTCATGCAAGTGTGCTTTTCTTTCTACAAGTCTGAGTTTGTTTAACTTTTTAATTTTTTGCAAGTGTCTTTTAAATTTAATTCTTTTGCAAGTTTGTTTCCTTTTTGAAGAGCTAACCCTTGTGAACAGATAACTTGGTGACAATGAGGTCTAAAGTAGCATGAGGAGTTCAAGTTTACATTGAGTAGTGTGCTTTAGTTTTGCAATCAGTTTTATCTCATTTTTTAATAGGATTTCTAAAACTTAATTTTAGTTTTTTTGTTTTGGGTGTTGTAAGAACCCCGGACACTAACCCATGTGTGAGATAGGACCTATCAACTAAAAAAATGGATTTAAAACGGATCATCAATTTATGAGAACTCTCTCAAATCCTAGACACTGCTGGGATCTCTTCTTCTCAAGACGAACACATCTTGACAACAATCAAGAAATTATTTACCTCTCCAAAAATGATAGAAGAACAAAATTCCCATGAGCTACAAAAATATTCTCCTTGCCAAACTACTGAGGAAGCTGAAAAATTAGGGACCACATCCAATGGAGAGCAACCATTAAGACCTGAGATAGAGGAGTTATCCACATGCATTTCAATAGATATGTCATGTACTAAATTAAAGAAATCAATTATTCAAAAGAGGAGGATTTGTATAAAAAATACATTGAAATTTGGTTCCAAGAGGTAATTATGCCACAATGCCATTCTCTCCTTCAACACTTCATGCTGCCAATTCAACAGGTCGGTTGGTTCTTCATACCCTAGTAATCATTATGACAACTTTTTCATAGGTGGATATGGGTATGTTTCTTACCTTGCTTCGCACTTGGTTACGTTGGAAATGTTCTTACACTTGAATACATATTTTTCTTTTCTTCTTAGGTAGAATACAATGATATGTATATAAATAAAAGCCACATATTGTTCAATACATGTATGGGTGATTTTGGTTAAAGACTGATTTGTATTTTTCTTTGAATCTTTGCAGGTACTTCTCTTTTTATAAATCTTAAGGAGTATGTATACTATTCTACAAAAGGGAATTTATTCCATTCTCTTTACTTGTTATGATTACCGATTTGATTGATTCGATATATTAATTCACATGTTTTATTTCTTATTATTAATCTTACAAATGTGCAACATTTTTAACAAGAGAATGATTTTTAAACCTCTAAAGATTCTTGTCACATCCTCTCAACCTTCTGTTTTTTAACGACTTATTCTCCTTTCTTTATGCAAATTTTCAAATTTCATAGCCGTATCTTATCCGGGGATTATACTTAAAAAGTCTATCTTATAAAAATGTATAGACTATTGGTACAATCCAATTGGCTTCCAAACCAATTAGGAGGGTATCTATATAAATAGTAACAAGGGAGGACATTGAGTTACTTTTCAGAAGGACACCATAATATCTTAATGAGAAAAGATTGGTTGTAGAGACTAGAATCACCTTTAGATTATTATCCATTGGATTCATCCCACACACACTAAATACATTTGGCTATAGCATGACTTTAGATAAATGTAAAACATGAGTTAATTTTTCATACAAGAAATTCTTTATAGGAAATTTACAAAATATCTTCCATCCCACATACCATTCCATCCACTCATTGAAAAAGAAATTTATATAAAGAAATCTAAATCAATGTTATCTTTAGGGTGGAAAAGGCTTACCCGTCGGGATACTGAATAGGTCTGTTGGTAGTGGGTTCCAGCCTGTGGTATGACTAGGCAAACCCATCAGAGTGTTGAACATGGTCGCTGGCAATGGGGCATTCTACCTGAGGAATATATTTCTTAGGTGTCAAAATCACCCCATCGAAGCACTGAACAGGCTTGCTAGCAGTGAGATCTGATTTTGATATCTTTCTTTATGTCTACTTTATACTTGTTTGTATGAACAATAGACTCGTGTAAATTACTAGGAAAAAGCATGCTTGGATAAATTAGAGGATAAATGAACCTCATTAGCTTTGCCATTGGAGAATGATCTTACAATGACTTTCAGACTCTTTCCCTTTGATTCATACTGTATATAAGGTATATAACTTAAGGGTGCATTTATGATTGGTAACTTAGTGAAATCAAATGTGAACTTCATCGTTATTAGTCGAATGATCGTGATTTTATGAATCCAAAGGAATGAATAATATTCTATGAATTTGATTTATAATGGCTACCTCTGTTATAAAGTTTCCATTAAATTTGGAAACAAATATTTCTTTGAGAAGAGAGATTTGAGGTTCTTGGAGCGAATAACCTAATTTTGAGAGTCGTTTATTGCTGTAGCTTGGGCAGCCAGGGCTTGGCCCAGCCGCCCCCCTATCCCTGTACATAGCTGCTGTTTTCTTGCAGGAAGGACGGCGATCGGTGGAGAATCTGCAGGGATACTGGCTTCAGTCTCTCGGCAGGCTTATGGCGGTTGCAGGATAAAGATCTCAGGCGGACGTGCTGATGTTCCGGGTCGGCCATTGACATAACACCTCAAATGATGAGATCTGAATCGATGTTACTACGTCCTTGAGTTGGTCATGCGCATCAAGTCCGCGGAGCTTCTACGATCTTTACAGTCAGCGACGAGCCAAGAACTTCGTTGGCTGATCATGCGGCTTCCGGTGGGCACACTCCTCGACGGGCTTCTCCGGGTGTGGTCGGTGTTGGAGGAGGCGGTCGCAGGGTTTATGTAACGCATTTTTCAAATATGAAAGAAGACCTACCATTGGGGCTCGTTGACGGAGATCTCCGTGTGCCAGAGGCGGTGTTCTATTAATCAGAAGTCGTGGAGTGGATCGTGGGTCTGCGTCTTCTGCGGCAGCAGTCCGGGAAAGAAATTGAGCAATCATACCGCTGCAGTAGAACTTGGACGAACTGGAGTTGGAACTTGTGAGGGCGGTCAGGGCTTGGCCCAGCCGCCCCTTCTTTTGCTGGTTCTTTGCAGGAGATGACGTGCGGTGGAGGCATCACAGGATCTGGCGCGTAGGGTGTTTGGCCGTTTTCTTCATCAGTAGTTGCTGGCTGTTCGCCGGTTTGGGAGATCCAGAGTTTGCTGCTTGTCCACAGACTTGGATCTGCTGCTTCTTTCTGCTGAGGGTTTCGGATTGAAGACGTCTTGCTTTCTTGGTGGCCGGCGGGGGTTCATTCTCAGGGTCTTCATGAGATCGGGCACCTGATTGGTGGTTCAGGTGATGGATGGCTTCCCAACCACCTGGTCACCTGCTGCACAAGATCTTTTTCTTGTGGCAACGTTTGGGTTTCTCTTTGTTGTTCAAGATACATCTTCTTGTGGCGAAGTTTTATTGGGTTTATCTTTCTTTTTTGGTTCAGCTCTTTATAAGCTGTTGTATCTGCTTATATGGGACATAAATATGTGAAAATCTAGGGATCCTTGTGATTCTACTACATCTGCAGAATGTAATTTTAATCATCTTTTTGAAATAAAATTACGGACTTTTTCCCAGGAATTTATCCAAGGAAAAAAAAAGTTTCCATTAAATTTTAAAAGGGATCTTTTCATTATATTATTGTTAGAAAATATTTCATAAAGAAAGGAAAAATCATGTCCATTTTATGTATTAGAAATTTGAAGGTTGAATCTAATTGGTCTGATTTAGCTGATCCACTAATATTCATTTATATTTTTAATCTTATAACTTTTATTTGTTAGGTGCATAAGTGCAAGTTTTGGACCATGGTAACAACCTTTCAAATCTTGTGTGCATATTAATAAAAAGGAGACTCAAATTTTAAAAAAAAAGTAGATTATAATATCTCCTATAGGTTCATATTTTTCATAATATTTATCATTATTTCATGGGAATCTTGATTTTCATTGAATAAGAATTTATTTGATATTCTCCAAAGATTGTAATCCTCCTATGAATAGTGTTCTGAAATTGGTACGTAGAATAATGTTGGAAATTAGATCATGAGAGTGCTGGAGGGAGTCCTCATGGAAATTCTATCTACTTATTATACCATTATATTGCTTGTGGCCTGGAATTGATAATGATATTCTTATATGGTAGGCCATATTTTCCTATGTCCTTATGCATACAATAGGAGCAAACTTATATTTGACAATTTCTATATAATTTCATATCAGTATATTTGACTTGGATAATGACCTACATTCATTTTACAAGACATAAATATTATTATATATTATCATGGAGTTTCCATATCAATTTCAATTGATATATGGGCATAATCATTATTCTAATAGTTGACATAATGGTATGTTTTTATTTTTTTTGCGAATTTCTTTATGTCTTTTCAATTTTCACCCTTCGTAACTTCAAATTCTTTGATTGAATTCTCCTATATACGAGTTGCACCATTGCTCTAATAGGATCCTAAGGAAGCAATTGAAAAAAAGAAAAGAAAAAAAAAACAACTCAAAGAGCTTAGAATAACACTACAGAAACCAACCTCATCCCCTCCTCAGTGTAGGTGCTAAATTCAATTTTTCTATCGGTTTTGTTTCTCTTGCCATGAGACCTACAAGATATTTGGTGTGGGGGAGTGATGGGTCCCTATTTTTCCCATATTATCTCGAATTTTAAGCCTAATTATGTACGAGAACTAGACATTTTGACTAGGTTGGTGTAGATCAATCTTTCCTTTTGGTTCTTAATCTAACATTTTGAGGACATTATATTATGGAGGATTGATCAAAGAAATTTTGCATTAATTTTAGTTATTTTTAACCCTTTTATGAATTAAAAATCATACTCAGACTAATTACTTGGTTTATACCTCGTTTTGTTGGGAAGAGATGAAATTTCGCAATCTGACACTCAATCTGGCACCTGTTCCAGCACCTCTACGAAATAGGAATCGTTGGCTAACATATATGCGGGTCTCCATTGCCAAATTCGTCACATGGGTTTTTAAGGTTGATGTCTCTAGATGGTGTGGTGTTTGTGTCAACTTACTAGGTTGCTTAAAATCATCCCTAAATCTCAATCAAAGCAACTAGTTACGTGTTAAATATAGCCCAGAAATATAGTAGATTGTTAGAGTATGTAGTTACGGGAAGAATCAACAAAATATTTGGTGTAATTATTTTGGCATCTAATTAACCTCCAATCTAATGAATTTCATCATTTCTCAAATTGCAAAGGCCTTTTAACCATTTCTAATATTGGAATTTTGTATTGATTAGCTGGGAGGTCGAGTCATAGATTCAATGTGTCTCCTCAGCGTTTTGTAAATGCTATAAAATTCAGAGAACGGTATTGTTTTTTAGTAGGAGGGAGAATATTCTTAGCATCAGATCAACACTTTGTAAACTCAATCTCTTTCACTGAGAATTGAATTCCCGCGAATAAATTCTATGTACAGTTTATGAAATCCCCAAGGATTGGCCATCCCTATGGATTGAATGGGTATTTTATTCTGCAAATTTTATCTCAGAATTTGTACAGGTATT